>VZZY01009564.1:77883-179113 GCA_013400335.1 Eurystomus gularis | reverse complement strand
CCTGCCCGCAGCCCGCGGGGCGCTGAGGGCCTCGGCGACACCGAGCGCCCTGGAAGCCCGGGCCGTGCTGTGGCGCGGAGTTCCAGGCACAGGCACTTGCCCGGAAATGAGGGGCCTGAGAGGGTCGAAGCCCTTAAATCTGGTGATGTTTTGGGGAACGACTGCTAGGCGGTAAGCACCAGCCATAGCAGATAGGGAAATAAAAAGGAAACCCCTAAAATACTACTGTAGGCGTGTTGCTGCCCTCGAGAGGGGTGCGGGCACAGCCAAAGTTTGTCTCCAATGAAATGCATCTCATGGATTTCTCAAAATAGCGATTCAAAGTGCCCTGCAGTGTCTGAAGATAGCAGCGACTAAGCAGTCTGCCATTCAGCAGACTTACCTGGGGTGAGGCTTTCTGGTTTGCCTGCCTCTACCAGGTTAATAGTTTTAGCATGTCTAAGCCAGTGAACTCCAGGTTACAGCCCCTTCTCAGTGCTCGGTTACTGCTCTTTTTGCTGTTCCCTGCCAGGCAAGGAGAGGGTCAGTGTCTGGAAAGATAACAGGGCTCAGGAGACGTGATAATCTTTGTCTCAAAGCAATCTAATTATTCCTCTCCCAGCCCATGATTGTTATCTACAGTCTGAAACAGATGAGTCAGAGGTGGATGTGTTCAATAGGGTATGCTAATGCACATTGTTTTTAAGCCGCTTACATAGAACTGATGCAAGATTAAAAAAAAAGTGGGAGACATCCTGGAATATAACTCAAATTTCTGATGAAACTCATTGGCGTTATAAAGGTAATATGAGCCAAAGCAGTTATTGGACGGTAATAATGTTTAGTCATTGTTAGAAGTATTGATAATGCTCTATTTTCTGTAACACTGAGGCAGCATTTTCAGGTAGATGGATACTTGCAACAGTCACCTCACATGTTAATCGAGAAGTGCATTGAGTGTGACTGTAAAAGATGTAGGTGATTTCAGTCGTTACCAGAGTGTCTCTCTCACAAATTAAATCTACTGGAGATTCATTCCTCCAAAAAATGAACTCATCAAATGTAAGCTAATTATAAAATTGCCTTTAGGAACAAGAAATAGGTGAGTGCTGAGAAGACACAGGAAACAAATTATTAGGCATGTGCTGCAAGTATAGAGGATGACATTTTATTTTACAACTTTGAAAAAGATTTACTGGAAAAAAATGGGGGATTTCTAAGTAGAAGTTCACCCTTTGAATTCTGAAAACTTACAATACTGTGGAGGTTGGTATGAGAGACCCAAGTTAGGACATCATCATAAGGCTAGACAATACTTCCCGAATGTTTGCAAGTGACCAGAATCAAACTTTGGTATAATCATCTGAAGAAATATTTGTGTCCATTTTGGCAAGGTTAATAACTTTATAAATTACTTCCTCAGTTTTACTGTGGAAGGCAAATGTTGGTCTGGGCTCCTTGCTTTACTCCTTTCTCTTCTCACTGCAGATTACCACTGTATGCCTCATCCCTGATCCTCCATAAATGACCACTGGTAAGTTGTGCTTATACAGGAGTGGGCATTCTTTAAGCACTCACAGAGAAAACCTAAAAAAAAAAAGACTTTGTTTCCGCAAGGATTTGATCTGATACTAATTCAATCGAGTGAAGATCACATCTCTTTTACCTAGTGAGAACAAAGTCAAACTGAGTTTTGTTTGTGTCAGTTTTGCCCTATCTGCTTTTTTTTCTTTGTCTCACTAGTATTTCCACTTAAGTACATCTTAGAAAATGCAATTCAACTCAAAAAACTTGAAGGATAAACAGATTAAATACCCTTAAACAAACCAAAGTTGAACTAGCATCAGGTTTTAGAACATGGCAGAGCCAAGGTAAAAATTGCTGTTAAATTGAAGGGAATCTGAAGCCCGAACATCAGCTTTGTGCTTGTTAGCAAGCTAGTTCTGGTGTGCAGGGTGAATTTAAGCATAAAAATATCCTTAGTGCATAAGTCCCCCAAGAATGTGTTGCTCATGCACTTAATTCATGGAGGAATGAGCATGTGTTGAGCTCCTTAAATGCCAGCATTGAAGGTGTGGGGTGTATATATAAGTGGTACTCATTGCTACATGGAACTTACACTATTAACTGTTGTGGAGATGTAGTTTCCAGCCACGTGTTTGAGGATTTATATTGGTTCCTTTTGAAATTTTACCATACACAGTGAGTCTTGGGACCACTTTAATGCTTCTTTTGACATGTACATGCTGTGGGCACAGCAGTTACTCGTAGGGATCATAAAATGATTCAGGACATTAAATCTGTGGCTTCAGCTGGATCCCAGCAAATGAGAATTACTAGAAGCACTTAAAAGCAGAGATTATTTTTAGTAGCTTTCAACCTTCATCATTGCAAACAGCACAGTGCCAACCATGTACTCTGTAGTCTTTCAGGAGAGCAACAGAAATGAGTATAAGTACCTCTCTTTCTTTTTGTTGGTTAAAGCTGAGTGACTATGTTTACAAAAACAAATTAGCCAATTATTTGCCCCTTTTCTTTTTACTTTCCTCTTCGCATCATATAAACTTCTGCTGTAAGTGGTTTAAACTGAGTAATTATTACTTACAAATCAAAGTGACTAACAAGCACCAAAAGGCTGGGCAATTAAAAAAAGATCTAAATTTAGTTTTCTAAATTTATCCTCCCCTGCTCCTAGCTGCATGTCTCCTCCTACTCCCTGACTTTCAGCTCTGGAACATGCCTGGCCTCCCCTGTGAAGCAATTCTGCTCACTAAGCTGGCACAGAAAAAAAACCTTTGTGGAGGTTAGGTTTTTACTATCGTAATCACAAAAGTACAAATGTGAGTAAGCTAGGAGCAGAGAGGAAGAGGAGGAGGTAGTGGGAAATGTCCCTTTAAGGGCCAGCAACTGTGGGATGGCTCTGTCTTGGCCAACTGCACTCTTACTTAAATACTCTGAAGATTATCATCAGGCCTTGGCTTCTCTCTGCTGCAGATTTTAAAAAACAGACTGTGAAATAAGCTTTACTATCCCATCTTTTAATTTTATTTTTTCTACCTGGTTCTGCTACCTTTCAGGTACCTTTTCCTTTTCACTGCCTCATCCACTCTCATCAAAGTTTATTATTTGCTTGTACATGTCTTTGTTGCATATGATTACAAGGTCTTGTGGTTCGGTGCTGTCCATGCTGCGAAGCAGAAGTGGGAATAGGTATCTTCTAAAGTATGGACGAGCTTTCAAATGTTGTCAATAAAACTTTGCTGGGAGAGCAAAGAAACAACAGCAAAAAATCCAAATCTTAAGATAACTTTTGAAGGATTCCAGTATTTTTCAGCGTTGTTTTGATTAATGTGCCAAACTTTCTATTTTCATTTTACTTTTCTTTGCTACTCTAATCTTCTCTATTCCTAGTGGAATGTGCTATATGTCATGTTTTTCCCAGCCAATTTTGAGGGTTTATTTGGAAAAAATAATCCTTTGTAGCAATACGTATTTTTAAAGAAATGGTTTGACTTAATGTTCATTCAGCTCTGAGACCCTACTCTGGGATGATACAAATTGTCTTCTATACGTTGAATTAACTTCACAAGGCTCTGACTATTTCTTAATGACAGCAGGTGAATCAGTGGCTTTGTTTTCTGGGAAACAACATAGGAGTTAGTTTCACCAAGACTTAAAAAGCTGCAGGGAATTTTGAAGATAATGCTCTTTGTCCGTATCTGTTTTGAAGGCTAATAGAAGAAATTAGGTATAAAAACAAGCTAAGGAGGATTTCTAGCTATAAAAAATAGCTTCTCAGAAATAAATATTTTTCCTTGTTTCAGGTCCCACATTGCTATGTGGGTTTGCCTAGATTATGAAGTCCTTAATGGTAGCGTTTGTAACCCAGCTTTGTAGTATTTAGATAAATTTCTTTTGGGCGAGACCGTTTGAAGACATCTGTTGTTTATTTTTATGTTACGCAACTCCTAGCCGCTTAATAGGACTGCTCAGACTTTCTTCCAAACAGTAAAGTTCCTTTCTGTTACAGATTCCACTCTATTACTGTCTGTCCTTTTTTTGATACACTTTTTTCGCTTGTGGTACTTGCCTCTCTCTCTGATAAAAGCAGGAGTAGGGAAACTTGGAAGATTCTGATGCTGCTCAGCAGTAGTTACATTGATACACTGTCTGCGAGCAGCTAGTTGCTGGAGGCTGAAGCCAATGTCATCATGTTGTTTGTATTATCATGCTGAGTCCAAACTTTGCAATTTAAGTTCGAGCAGATGTTCCTTAGCAGAGCTACTCTGAATTCAGCATGCTCCAGACCAGCCCACCAGTGCTGACCCCACTGAGGCATCTTTGCTCTTAGTGCACTCCTGTTCCTTTTCTCCTAATTACCGAATTACCCTGAAATATTTGTACAGTACAAATAACATTGTACGTTTTGTGCAAGTTTTGGGCCCCTCACTAGATGAAGGACATCAAGGTGCTGGAGCATGTCCAGAGAAGGGTGGTGAAGCTGGGGAAGGGTCTAGAGCACAAGTCTTTTGAGTAGCAGCTGGGGGACCTGGGGTGGTTTAACTGGGAGAAAAGGAGGCTCAGAGGAGACCTTCTTGCCCTCGACAACTCCCTGAAAGGAGGTTGGAGCCAGGTAGCAGCTGGTCTCTTCTCCCAAGGAAAGGGACAAGAGGAAACAGCCTCAAGTTGCACAAAGGAGGTTTGGGTGGATATTAGGGAAGATTTCTTCACTGAACGGTTGGTCAAGCCCTGGAACAGGCTGCCCAGGGCAGTGGTTGAATCACCATCCCTGGAGGTGTTTAAAAGCCGTGTCGAGTTGGTGCTGAGGGACGTGGTTTAGCAGTGGACTTGGTAGGGTTAGGTTAGTAGCTGGACTTGATGATCTTGAAGGACTTTTCCAACCTGAACAATTCTGTGACAAGCACAATACTTTACCATGGTGGGAATAATTGTTGGGTGAACAGATGATAAGGACAGCCTTTATTCCCCAAACTTTTGGACTTCTGCAGGATTCTGTAGCTGTATTTGCTCCAAATTTAGGCTGTCTTAAATGTATGCAAATAAAATATGCCTATACACATTGACCTGCATTAATACATTTTTCCTATAAAGCGAACAGATTAGTGTGTACTCCTTGAAGTACGTGGAAATAATGACAATTAAACAAGTTCTAATTCTTACGTTTATGTAGCATAAGCATTCCTTGTGAAACAATATGGTTTTGTTTATTTTACAAGTTAGAGATTGGAACACCTTTGAAGTTTTTGCTGAGTACTTCCCCAAGACTGCATGTTCCATGAGTAGGATTTTCACACTGTCTCAATATTTAAAAGTACACCTTGAAAAACCGAGATGTAAAATACTGGGACGTTAAGAGAGTCTTGAAGATTAGGGAAATTGCATTTTATTGAAACACAGGAGGATTTTTTCGCCAGTCCACTTGCCTTCGCAGTCAATGGGAGAGCCCTATTAGTGGATTTAGTCATTTGCCTGCCAGTGCAGTTGTTCCAGTTTCAGATCCATTCTTTGCTAATATTAGAAGGTATTCAGCCCTAAAATGAAAATTATGGTTGACTTTGCTAGCTTTTCAGAAATGATTTCTCAGCAGTGTATTTGTGCGTGTGTTGCACTTTGCTCCTTTGTTCCACGCTTGGCTCTTGATTACTTGGTGCACACAGTGTCCCACAGAGCAAATCGTAGTGTAGTAATTAAGAACTAACAAGAGTTTCCCAAATTATGCAAGATCTCCACAACTATGCAAAGCCTTTTTCAGCTTCCCAGTCACATACTGTGAAGTGCCATAAATCCAACTTTTGAAAACACTCAAAGCTGTGCTGCAGATACTTGCAGGTGTGTTTTAGTTCCAGAAGAAAGTAGTTACTTTTGTTCGAGTTCGCTGCTGTTTTTCTCAGCCATATTTTGATTACTTTCAACCCCACAAGCTAAGAGCATTTTGAATACCGGTAACATTGATTTAATGAGACATGATCACTTTGGCAGCATTGGTGGCATTGCTGTCTTTACTTTCACATGACTTTCGTGTGAAGTGAGAGCAGGCTCTTGGGCTTCTGTGTCAGATCTTGGGCAGTGTGATGAAGGAAACTAAACTTCATGGTTATGGGTCACATTACCACTTATGTAGCTCAGGGAGATATTTTTACCTTGGTGTCACTAGTCCAGGAAAACCTGGAAGACCTCAGCATATTTTAAAGCTATAGGAGATGGCCAGGTTAAGTGCTAAGATGGGTCATTGGGGTCATACATGCAGCAACCTCTATGGTTGGAGTCCTGTAAGCGTCCTCACCTCACACTTCAATCAGTTGATCAGGTAGCTTGCTCAACATCACATGACAGGAACAAGTCTGTATTTGTTCTTACTGCAAAGGACAAATTTTATTACTGAAGTGTTGTACCACTGGCGAAATTGTTCCTTTGGATTAATCCGTGCTGGAATAACATATATTATAGTTGTCCATAATATCTTGTCATTAGAACAAAACATGAAGACGGTTTTACATTAGGTGGTTGTACTGAAACAATCATCAGCTGCATCACATGCTCTTGGAGTTAAATCCAGTATATACCGTACAGCAAAGTTACAGCTGTGACATCTTGGTAATTGTGGTTTATTTTGTTCTTTAAAAAGGCTTCCTTTGCCCAAGAAAAAACATCTGTGATTAGATAGTCAGCCAGGCAAGAAAAATGCTCTCTGCATGCCCACACATACCTTAAAGTAACAAATCTGTCATGAGCCTTGGCCTCTGGGGTTTTCACTGTGCACAGTATTAGGTACAGTTAATTTGCACTGTTACAAGCAGGAGAGGCCTGGCCACGGTGTGTGCACCTTCCCTTGCTACCGAAGGTGAACATAAGGCATGCTGAACAAGAAATGACAGCTTTCACTGCTGGGGGCTAGTTTGGGTGAAGAAACTGCGAGTTGCCATCGGATTAAAAAAAACCAAAATTGTCTCAGACCTGCTGAGAGTGTGGTGGGCTTGGAAGTGTGAGGTTTATGCTTGGACTCGATGGTCTTTTCCAGCCTCCATGATGTTATGATTCTAACAACTCATTAAATTGCTGTATTGATTTACTAGTAACGGAAAAGCAGAAAAAATTCCTACTACACATATTAAAATAAAAAACAACAGCTGAGGAATTTGAACCCTTTTATTTATCCCACTTAAAAAATGAAGTTAAAGACTACCCAATTCTGGTAAAGTGGCATCTGAATCTCTCTTCTCTGGAATATTTCATTAATTCTATGTTTAAGTGAGAGATTGCTGTAAAACAAAGAAATCTGCAGCTTTGAATACCAGCACACAGTTGATTTTAGTGGAGAGAACAGGTTTGAGCCAGAGATGCCAGACTGCGTTTGAACCAGCTCGGCAGGACTCGGAGCAGAAGGGAGGAGACAGGAGCATTGGCTTGTTTTGCAGAAAGCCTCTCTGACCTGAAATATTTATTTGGCTGTAAATCTTGTCTCATGCAGGGTTTAGTAAAACTTGTCTGAGACATGCAGTTTATCAGAAAAACAATCACATTTCTGTGTGAGGTCATACCAGTCCAGCACAAGTAACATTCCTCTTTTTTTTTCCATGATTTTGTTTGTGTTTTAACATTGTGTGTCATAAGTTTTGCTTTATGTTCCTGTGGTTTCATGCAAAAAAAGAGAGGAAAATATATTAACACAAAGAAAATCCCCTTGTAAAAATGGACAAAGGGGACAAGAGAAGGTTCAGGGTAATAACAACTCTTAAGTAGTTGTAATTATTTTTTTCTGAGTTCAAAAGTTGACGTGTTTTATTGGCTCTCTCAGCAAACATTTAAGGGATTGATTGTTGCCTTTTAGTAAAGAAGGAAAATATTTTTGTTGTAGTTGAGAGAAGGTTGACCCTGATCTGCAGAGAAGCAAAAATCTTTTCCGTTTAGAATTCACAGAAACACTGTAGAAGGTGGAAATCATCTCCAGGGCTCTTTAGTTCAGGTTTTCTCTATTCCTTTTTCCTGATAGCTCACTTGCTAGCAGGCATGTGACTTCACAGGTAGATTTCAGTGAAAAAAATAGTGATTGAGTGACAGGGCTGCTATAAATATTCATGTTATGTAAGTCCCAAGAAAAAAAAAGACACAATTTCTTTCTTAAATCACTTTAAACATTTGTATTTTGCTTATATAAACTGAAGTGGCCCAGGGAAAAGTTTTAGCAGGTCACTGTTGTTCATATTAGTTTTGTCAACTAAAGGATTTTTATTCAGGTAACAGAAAAGTTCCATGAATGTTGCCAATTACTCTGGGTGTGGGAAAGAGGACTGTCTTTATAACAGCCTTTAAATCTTCTTGACCACCTGCTTGACAGCCACTCCAGAATCATGAAGCTGTAAGAACAGGCAGCTGGTGGGTACCAGGTCCTCTGATCATCACTGCACGTTCGCTACCTCTGCTCCAGACTCTTCCATTGTCTCTTCACCTCCTGTTTGCTAGACCAAACAAACATAATTTTATCAACTTGTCCTTGCATGTCAGGTTTCCTCACTGCTTATCAGCCTTCCTCCCTCTTCTGGGTTCTCCTCAGTGCCTGTTTAGAGCTGAATATTTTTTTCCACCTAAAACATTGTCAGCGTGGAATGGAAAACAAGGGTTGCTTCAGCACCTTGCACACACAGGTGAACATGGCAGGCACTCACCTCACAGCGTTTTCCTTCTAGTTTTCTGTTCTTTGTGGCACGATGCTATCACAGCACATGTAACTGGCATAAAGACAGTTGGGTTGGGAACATATTTTACAGCTATTCCAAGGTCAAAAGTCTCGTATGTTTGGGGCTTTAAAAATTATTTTCCAGATGTATTAGTTACTCCTCTCAGGTTTATATTTTTTTTCTCCAGGTAACATTCTAATGAGTTAAAAGAAAAAAAGCTTTGAGCCCTTTCTGGTCAAAGGAAAACAAACGTCATGTTGGTAGTCGTTCTATTAATGAATATGAACATTTTGCCTTGAAATCTTAAGAAAGGACTAATTGTACAGAGCTTTCTGGTGTACAGCCAGGTTACTTGGGACAGGGTGAAATGTAGCTGTGCTTTCTGCTCATGTGGATAGCGTGTTGCTGTGTGGGAAGTTGAAGACCAACAGTTGGAAATAGGTGTTGAAATACTTTAGAATGTTATCGCATTTCAAAGGGTGAAGAAGCTTTTATTCTAAATCACTGCTGCTCAATTCAGCCTGGTTGAAGGAGTCCACAGTTCTTCAACTGATGCAACTCTTACTTCTGTGAAAGAGGAAAGGTCAACCTTAAAGCCCAGCAAAGATGATAGTTTGGGGGTATAGATCTCTGTAACTGGCTAGGGATATATTCTTGGCAAAGAGAAATAAAGGCAGGAAATAAAATACTGGCCGCAAATTTGTCATATCAATGCAAGAGCTGGAAATAGTACATCTGAGCTTCTTGTCTACCATTTTTTGGTAGGGATTGCTGGGAGAAAATTCAGTGCTGCAACTACCAGCAGCCTTTACTGAATTTAATTGTACAATTAGTGTACACTAGCTTTAATGTAATGCCAAGAACTCATTAAATATGTTCTTCTCAGACCTTTCAGGTAGTTTTTGTTGGGCTTACGGTCAAAATCCAGGGGTTTTAACTCAGCTGACAAACCACCTGTCAAGTCAATGATGCAGTCACTTAAGGGAACCTAGTACCAGGCAAGGCAAGCAAGGGATTCCTTCCATTAATAAAGGACAAAATCAAAACTATGCTAAGGCCCTTTGAGCTCCAGTAGCTATTTCTGCAAAGGGGGCAGGAAAAGAATGGAAGGGAACATAGTGCAAGAAAAGATTTCTTCCATGTAGCAGTCTTAGAGACAACACGGGTTACTGGAGGACAGCATAGTTAATAGCTGTATAGCACTACAATCAGTAAATACTAAAAAAGAAACCTAAATTCTCTGTGCTTGCCTTTCCTAACATACCAGTCACACAAGTATTTATATGTGCACTTAATCTTCCTTAGAAATCTTTTCATGAATAGCTCGAGTGATGAAACCTATGCAAGCCTGGAAACATTTACAAGGTTATATAGAACTCAGACTAGGGAAAAAAGAACCCTTGAGTTTTAGTATGTTTTTAGTTTTTGTATGTTTTAGACTACCTACCTGGTGTAAAATTCTTCTGTGTACATTAGCAGTCTATTAATGCATTTTTTTAAAATTTTGTAGGTTAGTATTTTATGAATACTCACTTGTCTTCCTCTGTTGTTCTCTGGACCTTTTTTTTAGCAAGCGCTGGTGACAACTATTGAGTTGTATTTATAGCTTTGTTTGTTTTGCTCTCTCCTGGAAGGAATCATCCCTTAGATATTTCGTTCCAGGACCTCAAATTAATTTTCCACAAATTAACCTCAAACAAATTCTAGTGCAGACATTCTTACATTACAGGAAGTATCCCAGTGAAGATAAAAGTGTTGTGGAGACGGGAGAATAGGGCAAGGAACAGTCAGCTTTTTACAAGTCAGCAAAAGATAGCTGCCACCAGCATCAAGAAGGAAAACATAATACAATAAAGAAGGAAAATAACCATCTGCCCACTTGCCTTCATAGAATTTGAACATAACTTCTTTTTAATATCTATTAATTTTAGTTTTGTTTTTTCTGAGTAACTGCAGAGAGAGTTTTACTAAATCACTTCGTGTGGTCAGCCCTGAAGTGACTTCATTGTGTTATTCCTGTTGCTGTTTTCTCAAGTTACTAATCTTTTATATTTCCTTCCTGGGACTGTAGACATTCTTCACATTCAAGCCTTGTTTCTTCCCAGAGATACTGAAGAACAGTTTGATTCTTCTATCTCTACTTTTGCTCAGTGTAGTGTATTGGGTGTTGTTTTCTCACTGGAGAACAGAGGCAAGGACAACAGAAATCTTAGCTCAGGAACTAGCTTGGGTGCAAGCAGGATACCATAAACTTTACTATGTTGATTGCTGGTGTGAAATATCAAACTACTTAATGTCTTTTTTACACAGCCAACATATCATAGGCCTTATAAGAGTATGTGGGTTTGAGGAGATAGAAAGGAAACTAAGCTAGTTTCAGGTCACTGTGTTCTAGTTATGTCAAAACTTACATCAACAGCAGTTTCATTTCAATAAACTGGTAGCATCCCTTCCAAAATACCACACTTTTAAAGACTCCCAACAGCTGCAGCTGTCAAACAACCCCAAATTGAAACGCTTATTACACAAGGGAGAGTCATGAGGAAGGCTATGCATGTGGCTACATCAACTTTATGTTAGTTATGGTAATACTCTTAGCCAAAGTATCCATACAAAAAAAAAATCTCAGTCATGCACTGATTTCAGTTGAGCAGGTAGCAAAAATCTGATTGCAGATCGAGTTAATTAACTAGTATTTAAAGAATTCTATTCAGGCTCTTTTAAACATGAAGTAACAAATTTGCCTTTGTTTTGGAATTGGTTATAAACTGTCTACTTGGGTTATCTTTTTAAAAGTTTGGGTAAGCATGATAGTAATAGATCCAACTCTAAGGTCACATCCTATTACAAATAATTAGATTGGAAAGCTAAATGAGGAGAACAAAAATCTGTCTGGAAAAACAGATAACTTGTGCTCTGACTGGTTTGCTGCCAATTCTGCAATGAACGGTTAAGACTGGGCTTGGGTCTCACATCAAATGATATTATTCTCAAGTAGGCAGCTGTTCCAAGAAAAAAGAAAAAAGAAAAAAACTGTTTATTTGTCAAAAACATAAACAACTAGAAGTCAGCATAGCCTGTCAGCTGGCATGTCTTTCACAGAAGCATAAAGTGTCCAGCAGAACAACTGAATGGAATAATTTTTGAAAGCTGATAATTAAGTTTCAACAATATTGCCAGTTTCTCTTAAAAGTCTGTAAATATTTCCCACAGGTGAATGATTATCTGTTTTTCTTGTATTAATTTTATGCCTTCTAAACAGACAAAGCCCCACAACAGCAGGTCCTTTCCTCATCCTTTTTTAGCAGAGACTGTTGAAAGTTCCCATTTCAAGTGTAAATTGAAAAAATGCAATGGTGAACTAGACATTTAGCTCCTTTAATAGGCAAAACTATTGTCATCACATTCTGACAGATATTGCTTTTATTTGTAACAAAATATTATCTCAAGGCAGTCCTAAAATTTAATGAATTTACATTTTTTAAAATGGTGTTTAAGGCTAGTTCATGTAACAAGTTTATCTCAAATGTGCCTAGAAAAGACATTGTTGCTGTATAAATACTAAATTGCAACCTGCCAAACTACTGAGTTCAGTTAGTTCAAAACTGCAGAGAGAACAAATGCAATGGAGGGAAACAGAGTAACGCAGGCTCACATTCAAAAATACTTGCAGATTTTGTTACAAGTTCTCATGTTAATCCAGTGTCATGAATATTGAAGGTATCTCTCTGTGCCTTCAAAATACCAGCACCTTAAATGACCTCATTTTCATTATAATTAAAATAGTCTTACTGCTTTCCTTTACAGTTGAGCAGAACCACCATTTCAAAATTATCATCTTGGCCCTTCTTCCTCCTGGTTTAATTTTACATTTGAGCTGCAGACAGAAGCCACACGGATGTAAGGTATTACCTTTTCTATTTAGTAAATACTTGAAGCCCCACCTCTCCAAAGTGCTATCAGTGCCCCATTTTCAGAGCATATGAGCACTTGTGAAAGTAAAATCATTTATATGCATAATATAAAATTTCCAAGTCTTACTTAAGGCCCTGTTGAAGAAATATTTTGTGATTCTCAAGCCTTTCACTCCAGCGGCTGGCTCGGATATGAGCTCAGTGAAAGGCAGTAATGTTTTTCTCCTCATCCAGTAACCTGTTGTTTGCTACCCTTATTTGGAAGGACTTAGTAACAACCATTCTTCCACAGCATGACCTCTGAAAATACATGATTCATTTTCCTCATTTCTTAAAAAAAAAACCCAAGGAAATAAGGTGTCATCTGACTTGAATTGTATTCGTTCTGGCACACGCTGCACTCCTCCAATCTCTGAGGTCCAAACTAGAATGGGTTATACCAGTCTTGGCAATTTCTGCAGGCAGCAGTGGACTTGACCTTTTAAGCCAGCTAGCTTTTTCCACTAGAGGACTAACGTCATGGACTGCAGGAAGGATTGACTTCAGTCAATGGGTCATGAGGAATTAACACGAATCACTCCATATTATCAGTGCTCTGATTCATGTAACAAACTGCAAAGAAAAAGTCACAACAGCCGATTTACCTTAGAAGGGCAATCTGGGCAATGGCTGCCTTGCCCCGGAGGACTACATTTGGTCACTGAAAGTACAGTCACTACAACCTGTGCTGCCCTCTCTCCAAGGCAAAGGCAAGTGTCCAGCAATGCCCGAGCACGCCCAGTCACTGTGGGGTAAGAGGTAATTGTTTCATAATCCATTCGGGACAACGT
Organism: Eurystomus gularis; assembly: GCA_013400335.1. NCBI lineage: Eukaryota > Metazoa > Chordata > Aves > Coraciiformes > Coraciidae > Eurystomus > Eurystomus gularis. The sequence goes on along the minus strand of VZZY01009564.1, from coordinate 165,694 downwards.
TTGTTGTGAGCGAAGGACATCCAGGAGACGGTTGAGGCGTCCTTCTGTCATGCAGCTCAGTATGGTCTGTCTCTGGCAGGTTAGTATTTGACAGCAGTTTCCTTTGCAGCAGGGATCTGGAGTGAAACAAAAATGAGATAGACTAAGTGCTCTCTTCTTCCAGAAGTTGTTAGTAAGTGATAGCGCCAACAGCAGAAATATAAAACTCAGTAGAGGAAAGGAGTAGGAATTAGTTTATTTGCATTCTTTGATCAAAACTAGTCCAATGTATTTTCATCTCTTGTTCAAAACTTGTGAAGATCAGATTACAGAAAATTGGCGTTTCCAAAGATTAAGTGATGAGATTATGTAAAGGGAGGAGATTTTCAGGGACTCTTTGAAACGCGTAGCATGAAACTGGGGAACTTGACTATCTGTCAAAGGCAAACTAGTAACAAAAGCAATACTCTTGGCAAAACAGTGAAGAGCTTTGGGTTCTCTTTTCACAAACCCATTAGAATACTTAGTACTGACATGGGGGTTGTGTGTACAGTAAATACCATACACCAAGAGAAAATTAATAACCGTTAATTATAACTTGCTTTCAAGAACATGCCTGTCATTCTGATTTTGCCAGTAAAGTTCTGTGATGAACTCTTCCTGCATGAACTAGTCCATTGATTTATCCAGAAGTTACATCATCACTCGGAAGTCAGTTGAAGTGGAGAAGGATGGCCAGCTAGATGGGAGAACTATCACAGGCAAGCTTGCAAAATGTTCACAGAAAAAGCTCACGACCTCCAGGCAGAGGCAGGTTTCACAAATCAGAAGCTAGCCTTTTCTGCCTGGGCTCAATAGGAAAAGCAGAGACCATGTAAGGAAGTGAATGGTCCTCCCTCCTCCTAGTCACCTGTTTCTGTAGAGCTACAGAATACACAGCTTAAAGTTATGAAAAAAAATCCAGGCAAACAAGTAATATTTCAAATTCAGTGTGTGCTGCATTTCTATTATGTCTTTTCAGACCTGTTCTCAGCCTTGAATATGACCCTGAAAAAGAACAAGCCAGTGTTCTCAGTGGCCAGTGCCTGAACTTCTGAGAACATAGGAGCAGCTATACACAAATGGACTCATGAGACATTTGTATCAAAAGCTTGGAGGATTTATTACACTAAATACCTAAAAATGTGCACAAAGTTTAGAGAGATCTGTGTCCTCCAAACTGTAAGCAATTGAATCACTAACATCTGGCCAAACAGAATATTGCCACCCCAGACTAGAATCCGTGTCTTACCTGTCACTGCTTGTTCAGGACGCGTAGGTTGTGGTCTGTGCTTAAGAGCCAGCAGCGGGTTGCTATGCTGCCTGCTGTCTTTGCCTGCAGCTGAACCAGATGAAGGAACCGTGCAAAAGGAGTTTGATTTTCTACTGTCAGAGCCTGGGTTATCTAGAAAGAGTTTAAGATGAGTAAGATGAGACCCTTGAATTGGGCAACAGAGCATTTATATGTATGTCAGCCACTAACTTGAGAGCATGCACTTGTTACTAGCTGTTCTTTGGGCCCTTGTTAATACATCATTATTCCTAGGAATCTTTTGGCATATATTACTACACATCAGGCTTTTTCAAACTGTCTGTAGGAATTTGTTTCTGGAGTTAGGGAACATTCTGTTCTGTCCGTAAGTCTGATGGTTATTGATCAGCACTAAAATGCCTGGGAGTGCAAATGCTGCTATAAGTGAATGAATTTCCTATGGGTCAACTTTCATATCCAAAGGCACGAGGAGTACATAAAAAGCTTTTAATGAAATATTATCTCTTCTTGACTCAAATTTAAGCACTTTGTTAGGAGAAATCTGCATTGGAAAGGCAAAGGAAGTTACTTATATAGGAGTGGTGATTGCCAGGAAGCAATCGCATGTTCCTGGCAACGCAGTATTTTTAAAATCTATCTCCTTTTCTTATTGGCAAATCACAAAAAAGCAGTTATTCCTGATGGCAGGAGGCAGCGTGGTTCCCAGCAGGGACTTGTTCTGTCAAAAGCAACAGGCAATGTTTGATGTGCAAGGGAAAGGCAGCTATATATTACAGGTCAGGGCTCTAAAAAAAAAATAGCAAAAATTATTGCGGCATCTCTGGTTTTCTGCAGTGAACTCATGCTTCAGATGATACAAGTAGAGGGCACAGCTGTACCCTGAGAAGGGACAATTTTACATGGAAAAATAGCACTGCTATATCTAACAACTATTTATCCTTTTCTGAGAGGAGCTGGAGCTGAATAGGTTTCAAGGTAGAGACCTTTCTTTGTTGTTGCCTTCTGTGGGATAGTATGTGACCGACCCATCTCAAGAATATTTTCTCTTCCTGCATCATTTGTACTGCTATCAAGTAGAATAGTTGACAAGTTTGGCGCTACAAAAGGAATTTTCTTGCTGATTAAGTGGTTCTTTCTTTGTGGACAGATGACCTGAAAAAGATCAAAATAGAAAATAATTATGTGCTTGGAAACTTATGTTCCAAAACCTATTCTAAGCATTTTTTTCTTGAAGCATAAGGCAGTAGTATCACAGTGCAGAGCAAGGTGGGTATGCAGCTCTTGAGCCTCCAGACATACTTAATTCAACTTTCTCTGGTTACCTTGGGTCCATGTGGCAGCACAGATCCATAGGCTACCTGTCCTAGGGGTTACTGCAGTCCTACTGCTGCCAGCAGCCATGGCTCACTAGAACCTCAGCTGTTCAAAGCTAGCTCTGATCCAGGCATGTGACCTTCGGTCCTATCTCTGCGCCTTTCAGAATTGGCAGGCCTACCACAAGTGCCAAAATCACTTTGAAAATGGGAGTTTACTGTGTTTTGGAGTTATCACAAAGCAGTTGGCCTTGCTCTAAGAAAACTGGTTCAAAGTGCTAGAATTCAGCCTAGGACTCTTTTCCAGCCATCAGTTAGAACACTCTACAAGAAAGGTTAGATTTTTGCTATTTCATTAGGACCTCTTCTGGAAAGAGAGGTTCAAAGCAACATGTAAGTGGAGGACATTTTTTTTTTTTCAGAGGCAACAAAGTCAGCTGCTTGGAAGAAGGTAAAACCATGGGTTTTGTGGGTTAACTGGACAAAAGTTATCCTAGTTAGGGACAAAAAGGGTTAGGGGTATTTTGCCCCACAGTGTTTGTATTACACTTTGTCAGGGCAGACAGGAGAAACAAGCAGCTTATGAATTACCCTTGTAGGACTCTCATGGGGTACTCACCTCTGAATTGCACATGCCCGTCTGCAGTGTGTATATTTGAGAGCCCTTGCAGGCATTAAGTGCTGTCTCCTGGAAAAAATAGCACAGTAAGTATACGTATGGTTTGTTCAATTCACGGTTGTCAGGAGGAAGAATTTAGACAGGCACTAACAAATTATACTGACAATATATATTATACTCTAAGGTACGCTGATAGATAGCATCAGGGAATTGCACAGAGCAGTTTTGCATTTTAACACATGTAAGTGGGCAGAGAATCTGACACTACTTTGTAACTATTCACACTGTTTCAAATTTCTTTTAAAATCCATTTTTGAGTCGTGCAGGTGAGGGTTAAAAATATCATTAGAGAGAGACTGGGCTGGCTACAACATGTTTTCCTGCAAGTACCCAACTAGCAGGGCCATCCTCTGTTCAGTATGCTAAGCTGCCTGCAATAAGGATGTGTCAAGACTTAACTTTTTTCCATCTGGTACATCTGCAGCAGATTTGTTAAACTATGTTTTAGTTTCTATACTTCAGCACTTAGGAATCAATCCATTTTCAAGCCTCTCCAGTAGCATTTTCACAGTAGTTTTGCACATATTAGCAGTTCAGCTGTTTGAACAATAACTACTGGTCTTTGTTAATTTAGCAAATAGAAAAATTACATCTTGCTCAAGGGAGATTGAAGCATTAGATTATCAGTGGGCTGGAACTCCTCTCCTACAAGGACAGGCTGAAAGAGTGGGGGTTATTCAACCTGGAGAAGAGAAGGCTCCAGGGAGACCTTCTTGCAGCCTTCCAGTATCTGAAGGTGACCTACAAAGAAAGCTGGGGAGGGCTTGTAGTAATAGGATGAGGGCTAATGGCTTCGAACTAGAAGGTAGAACTAGATTAGATGTAAGGAAGAAGTTATTCACTCCGAGGGTGGTGAATCATTGGCACAGGTTGCCCAGAGAAGCTGTGGATGCACCATCACTTGATATGTTTGAGACCGGGTTAGACTGGGCTTTGAGCAACCTGGTCTAGTGGGAGGTGTCCCTGCCCATGACAGGAGGTTGGAAGCAGATGATCTTTAAGGTCATTTCCAACCCAGACCATTCTATGATTATGGAATATTTGGCAGTACGATCCTAAATAAGCTTCAACAGTAGTAAAAATTACTTGGAATATAACTATGCCACTTCTTAAAACATTTTCATCAAGTCTGCCCTGTAGTTCTAGAATGTGATCGCAACACATAGTAATGATCCAGTGTCCATCAACATAAACAACTCATATAAGCACAGCAGCGAAACAGACAACCCATGCTGGGTTGTTGAAGTCCAGAGGGAGTCAGTTCAAGGGCTGAAGTGTGTGTCACTAGTTTCCCCACTATGACTACCCCTGTTAATCCGATAGGATATAGCTATATTTGTGGCAATTTGTGACAGATTTCCCACAGCAATGTAGACATACCTGGAGTTAGCTCTATCCCTCAGCTCTTTGCCTTTCCCCATCCATTCCTGTGCTATCGGAGAAGCCTCATAAACCCTAGGACAAGCAGTATCTTGTGCCTGAAGCATGTCCATTTAGAAGCAGCAAAGCGTACAGAAAAGTGCTGATACCAGTATTGTTACAACAGGAACAAACGCTGTCCAGGTTTTGGGCTAAACACCTTCTAACCAGTACATACCACAAGAATGCTCCTTGGGTCTAAGTCCTAATCTGATCTGCTTGAGGCTGATATTTGTCCTCAGTCCCATGGTCTTACCAGTCTGGCTACAGCTGGTGACAGGAAAGAAGATACTGTATTTTTATAATTGCAGGTAGTAATTGACAGTTTCTGGAGAACCTCACAATATTTTCTACAATTCCTGAATGAAGCTGAAATGTCAAAGGGTCCAGCTTTCTGGCATGTCCAATAAAACAATGAAGATGAAGCCCTTCCTGGTTTTAGACCATGTGGTCTAAAGATTGTAATTGAAAGAATCAACTAATGTCCTCATAAGAGAATAAAAGTTAATTTTGCACTAACCTTTGCATCCATCAGCTTGTAGATTGCGGTAGAAATTGCCTCCTTATTTACACTAGCCAAAATTCCATTTAGAAGATCCACACATTCTGTAGGGATAATAAAGTGTTTTAAATACCACATTGCATATGAAAGTGTGTATATATTTAGGCATCAGCATATAGCCACTAACTTGACTATTATGTTGAGCAGCTGGATGAACAGGACAAAATTAGTTGACTACAACTTCCACCTCATACCTCCTCTTGGTTTCCTTTTTGAACCAATTCTAAAGAACAGTTACAGTCACATTGAAATCACATTTTCTTAAATGTTCATACAAACGTAATGAACTTACTTGCAAAAGTTTTGCATACCACTATGTGACTCCGTGGCAATAAAGCTATATGCCAATTGCTTCGTTGGCACTTCAGCTCTGAAAATTTACTTTAAAGTCCTCAAATATAATCATTTTAACATTTCTTGGCTATCTTTTTTAGAAACAGGTGATAAACATAATTCAACTAAAGTAAACAGTGGTAGCAGACTTCAAAGGGAAGTGGTTTTGCATTGGAATCAAGCAATGCCAAGTCTTGATTCAGGCTGATCTTTGTTAAACTAGTATATATAGCTGATAATATCCCTTCTTTTATTTGTACTCATTTTTCCTTTATACTGAACACAATTTTGGAGATAAATAAGCTATTTCTGGTAGTACTCTAATAATCTAAAGCCTACTTCCACTTCAGTTGTTCTGTCATTGATTTAGAGTGCTAGAGTGATGTTCCCAGCAAGGCTATCTCTGTTACAAATCTTGCAAAGAAAGGAAATCCCAAATGTTACCTGCAGTACGTGGTCTGTAATCTGGTTCTTGATGCCAGCACAGAGCAATAAGGTGCAACAGTCTGTTCCTCTCAGGCAAATTGCTTGGTATAAAGTTTTCTGAAATGCCAGGCCGCAAGCTGCTGCAGATTCCTGTCAGAACATCCAGCAGGGTTGTTTGGCCTGCAATTTATAGGAAAATGTCACTGCAAAAAATATTAACAGACCTCAGAGCTCTCTTACAATTGTTATCAAGTTTGGGTATTTAAAAAAAAGACTTTTTAAAAAGCAAAAATATGTTAACACTTGTATATGCCGACCTTTAACGCTCTTGTATATGTCAACCTTTACCACCCTGTATACACTAACCCTTAACAGTAACTCTAGCACCTTATTGCAACAGGGTATTTCAGGATAAAGAGCTGTCCACATGCTAAGTCACAAATAGATATATAAATACACATTGTTAACTATGTGCACAGATACGTCAGGAACACATGTAATTGTTATGGGTATATTCTAAGCACAGGGTTTTATGTAAAGCCTTACACCTGCTCCATAAGAATAATTCCTCTTGTACAAAAATCTCCTTTGGGCAGCCACAGGCTGTATGAACACTGAGATACTATTCTGTGTAGGGTTTCTGTGAGGTCCTCAGCCTGTAAAATGAGGAGCCCTTCAACCAGTTTTGCCATGCAGAATGGAGCCCATAGCAAAGAAGCCTTTCATTGATCTCCACCTCTGTGAAACAGGGCTCATTCGTGGACTGTGACCATTACTATGTAATGCTTTGCAAACTAAGTTCTTTAAAACCACTCACTCTTTCACCTAAGCAAGTCAGATTCTCTGCTTACTTCAGAGAATTCAGCATGAACTGACATTTCTTGGTCTGGATTTCAAACTCAGGGCAACTTTTAAAAGTATTCTGCTCATCCAGTTAGCTGCTTGTCACTGAAGCGTTCCCTGATTTTAAAATGCCAACTGTCAGATATGAAGTGGTATTCTCTCCCAGGAGAGGTAAGCAGGAAAGCCAGCTCGGTAACAGAGCGCTTCAGCCGGCACAGAGGGATGGTGCAAGTAGGGTAGGAAGCTACACCTTTCCTCTTCAGAAATACCAGCTTCTTTGGCAACACAGGGGATTTGTTGAGGCATTCTAATCTTCGTATCCCATAATGTGGAGCTTTGTCTTGTAACAGTAATAGAGTCAAAGGACATCTGGAAAGATAGTGCTGTTTGTATCATAAATTTCCTACCATAAGGGAATTCGCGGAAAAGACTGGGGCAATGCAAAGTCTGACATGAGCCACAGAGAGAAATACCTTCAAAAGGTTTCCGTCTGCTTAGGCTCTCCCAACACAGTATTCCAAAACTGAAAAAAAAAAACCAAGAAAGACCCATCATTAGATAGCAATCCATATTTATGTTCTCATTTCCAAGAGCAAGTTCGGTGGTTTAAGAGAAAGGAGTTTTTCCAAGACAAAGCCTATCCAAGTCTTTCCGAATTTGATGAGATCATTTTTCCTGCATTATTAAGTTTCCATTTCAACTGAGCTGTTCTTATAAAATAAGTCAGTTAAAATGAATTTTAATTTTTTTTTTTAAACACAGGATCAATTGGAATTGAATTTCAAGTCACCACCTTATCCCCATTTGCTCTTGTGAATTTCAGAACCTTCTGTTATCATTTATAATTTTTGTTTTGCTTTCAGGTAATTTAAATAGCAACTGAAAGACCTGGACTTTTCAGCGTGTACCAACAAGCACATCAGTTACCCTACCAAAAATGTGAGTCTGACCCACTGTATGTCTCTTATTTTCTTCAGCAAATTTTGATGGGGCTTCAAATACCTTTATCCTTTTCTAATATCCTAGGCAGTATCCAGTGATACCATAGCTCTACAGATATGACCCACAACTCAGGTGATACGAAATACAGTTATTTGATAAGAAGCTCAGTCTGCAAAATTAAAGGCAGAAGCAAGGAGACTATAGATGAATCAGAAGGAAGGTGCAGCTCTAGAATAAATACGTCTACTTGATCATATATCACAGAATCTTAGAATGGTTTGGGTTGAAAGGGACATTAAAGATCATCCAGTTCCAACCCCCTGCCATGGGCAGGGACACCTCCCACTAGACCAGGTTGCTCAAAGGCCCGTCCAACCTGGTCTTGAACACAACCAGTGATGGAGCATCCACAACCTCCCTGGGTAACCTGGGCCAGTGTCTCACCACCCTCATGGTGAAGAAATTCTTCCTTATATCTGATCTAGTTCTACCCTTTTCCAGTTTGAAGTCATTACCCCATATCCTATCAGTACAAGCCCTTGTGAAAAGTGCCTCCCCAGCTTTCTTGTTGGCCCCCTTCAAACACTGGAAGGCTGCAGGAAGGTCTCCCCAGAGCGTTCTCTTATCCAGGCTGAACAACCCCAGTTCTCTCAGCCTGTCCTCGTAGGAAAGGTATTCCAGACCTTGGGTGTGAATATTTAGAACCACCCCCTCTTCTGCCTTCTTTCCATATAAAAATCTGAAATTGCTTTTACCGAAATACCCTCTAGGGAGGTGTTGATGTAATGTGGACATACATGTAACTTACATGTACTTAGTATTTCATATATGACACATACTTTTGTTTTCTGTTGCATCACTGTCTACACATGCATCTATCTCGTGCACTTAGTCACACCTGAGCACCAAAAATTATGTAAGAATGACATATTGGAAAATCAGTTACGCTGCCTGAAAGTAAGCCTCTATTCTTCCTGCACTAAAATCTTGTTTATGGTCAACAGCAGATTAGTCATATCATTTATAGCCCTCCTCAAGCATATGCATTATTTGACTCATCTCAGAGCCTGTCTCTGCAACAATAAAGCAGGAGTTTAAATTTGTTGCTTCCATAAAAGCTCTGAAAGCAGAAGAGTGGTCATAAGATTATAATAAAAAGCATTTATGTCAATCCACAGGCTCTGTGTGCCAGCTGTAAAGGTGTATGTCCATACAGACACCAGCTGCAGTTTGAGATACCCTCATTCACTGAGGCAACCACAAAGCAAGGAACATATCCAAAGGGGATGTGGCAGGAGATAATCTCCCTCCTTTGTATAAATCACTGTTAAGTGTGAATGCTTGAGTGGCTCAGTAAGTTATTCCAGCAGAGACTCCATAGGACCTTAATGGGACACTGTTGAGAGAAGGGTCTTATTTTTACCTGGGCCTCATCGAGGCATAAACAGCCCTTGTTGCAACTAAAGCCAACAACAGTCCACACTTAGGAACTGTGTGAAGGCATTATTAGGTTTCTAAATATAGATGAAAGTTTCAGCAGCTCTGTGACGTTTTTTAACCACTTAGGGCCTTTGTGTGAATATTTATATGATGAACTTTGAAAACAGTTCTTAACCTTGGTATCTTGTTCACTGGATACGGGGAATTTCAAACGTCATTCACTGCTCTGCTGGGCCTCGTGGAACGCTATCCTGCTGCGTTATGCACAGCGGGCATTTTTACTGCGGCGTCTTTGAAAATAAGTATTTCTGCCACGCTGTAGAATGTAGCAAGGACTAGGTATGACCTGCCCCTGGAAATCCCATTCACCTGTAAATATCCCCTTCCTGGGAAGGGAGGCCTCCTTCAAGTATTTCAGGCGGGAGGTACACTAAGTCCTGGCAGTTCCGCAGGTCTGACCTCAGTTGCTGTTTCCTCCAATTACTTAGACCATAATCTGATATCTATAGAGACAGGAGAAAAAGCAGATTTTAGCAGCAATAGCTCAAGTCTTGGTATTAAATGTTGGCTCGTAGGATAAATATATGCAACAACAGGACAATCACTCGATTTTATGCTAATAGACTAAAAGTAGAAGCTCATACCTTGGCTCTGTACTGCGCATCCAAAAGCACGTTGGAAGGTTTCAGGCTGCAGTGGCAGAAAGCAGGTTCGAGGCTGTGAAGTTGATGCAGCCCTTCAGCAACATCCGACAGGATCCTTATGAGTAAGGGAAACGGCAGTTCTGGGTACAGCTGGCGCTAAGCAACACAGAATACAGGGTTGGTAGTGTGGAGTTGTTACTGTTCACACCGTCATTTGGCAACACAGAAGCGCAGGGCAGAAGCTAGAGAACAGACTGTGACTACTGCCCATAATTTACATGCCGATTGTTCTCTGTTGCCTGACCTTGCAATGAATTTTGTCACATAAAAGATGACTTATGTACCTCGTGGATAAGTGAGTGCAGGGATCCGTTGTTCATCCACTCGGTCACTAGCCCTACAAGTCCCTGGTACTGGTAGATCCCAAGAGGAGGCAGGAGACGTTCGGACTCATAGCATCTGACACTTGCTATATCCTGAAGTAGCAGCTTCCGCTCCCTGTAAAAAGCCCAAACAAAAAGCATTAGAGGCAGATTAGACTGAGGGGAGCGTCAGCTAGAGGTGAGGTAGTGTACGATGTGGAAATGAGAGATAACCGTGTGGTTGAACACAAGCTAATAGAAGTCTACCAATAAAACCAATATTATATCATCTTCCAACCAATTCTAAGAAAAGGAAGCAATCCCTTGTAGAGTGTGTTTTTCTGATATAATGTGGAAGACCTCTGGATGTTTTAACATGAACATAAGAGCACAGTTTAAAGCGGGATTGAAGTGCAAAGGCAGGAGAAACCTGAATTATGTGAAATTCTAGATTAAGAAAGTTTTTTCCCCTTACTGTCCCCAAGAGTTTGTATTGTATCCTTTTGCTATCAGTGAGATCCACATTTATGAGGAAATTATGATCTCCTGTGCTTATCTAATGGGATTATGTTATAGAAATGATATATCTGTCACAGCATGGTATAGAGGTGAAGCCAAATTCAGATTTAATGTAAGCAGGACCACCCCAATGACTGCCAAATTTGATTCAGCTCAACTGCAACTTGATGGTAGACCTGAATTCAAATAGAGTTTATTTATAGAGAATAACAAAGCTTTGCTTTGATTATGATCAGAAGAATAAGTTTTGCTGTCTAAGGACTTCAAACAGTTACATCTTCGTGCACAGGAACACTGAACTATCAATTCAATTGCACATTTTCATTGAAATAATTTAACTTCTGCTACAGGTTCTGTTTTTATTAATTGTACATTTGATTTTAAAGATCTCATTCTCTTCTGTATAGTACTTGTAGGCTGAAAATTCATTGAAAAGAATTCAAAGTTTGGTGGATTTCAACAGACTCAGAGCTCATTCTCATCATTCTAACCAGCCTTTGCCTTGAGACTTGTTTCAGTTTCTCATATTGGCTGTGTTAATTCACAAGCTTGTAAACAAATCACTGGAAGTACTTCACAGCCCCACCTGTTTTAAGGCTTACTTCCACAAATATAAATATTTATCAGCACACAATTAAACATTTTGCAGCCAACACAGTTTAGTCTCCCTGCTTTCCTAGACACTGTGTAGCATAAACAAGAGATCAGAGTGGCAGACAGAGAAAAGCAAGAGTGGCTTTAGTTTTTAGGGAGCAAGTTTCAGTGAAAAGATTCCAAAGCAGGATAGCATGTTGAATGCAAAGCAAAAAAAAGAAAAAGTTGATTTCTGTAATTTTAAACTATTTTGTTTTGAGGTTGGTTTGATTTAGAGAAAATGCGGACAGGTGACTGAGGAAACTTTTTGCTTTAAAGAAGCTACCAAACAAATAGCATTTGTTCAGCTTACCAAAGTGCTGGCCTTGATTGTCTAAAACCAAACAATCCTTTCCCAAGCCCTAAAGAAAACCCTTAAGATTTTTAACCTCCAGAAAGATGTAATACCACAGCATGCTGAGTATTACTGCTCAGGGTTTGTGGACATTTTGATAGTGACTGCAGGATTAAGCTCTACTTTGATTAAAATCTGTAAAAAAACGTAGAGCTTGCTTCTCAGTAGAACTGCCTCCAAGTTGCCTCATGGCTAGTCAGGATTTCTAGGAAAGGAGATATTTTTAGGGATCAGACGGTCCTGGGCATGCCATGATCAGTCCAGCACCATCGTGGCAGGGCTGTGCTGCCCACCTGCAGGGTTAGTTGGCCAAATAAGACACATACCTCTCTGTAGTGTCCTGGCTGGTCAGCAGCTTCACAGAGATGTGAGTGTTCCAAGAAATATGAAAAGCTTTGAGTGCAAAGCCCGAGCCTGTCCTGGTCAAGGTAAAGCTATCCAGATCTTCCTGGGCTACTGCAGGTAGTGATTTGGCCATTTCTTTAGGGTGGGGAAAAATGGTAGAAAAGAAAAAAGTTTTAAGAACTACTTTTTGTCACTGCTAGGAAAGCACAGTGAAGTTGCACCACCCCTCACTTCCTGAATAACTATTACCCTAATCCAACAGGCTTCCTTTCACCGCTCTGTGTCAGACTTTCCTTACAAAGACAGGAAAAATGCACTAATTACAAAGGAGTGCCTGGACCATAACTTGCTATGTGAGGTTCCAGGGTGCTAATTAATTACCCATTATTATGACCATCTGATGACTTTGAAGTGTTGGGCCATTATTTATAATATAAAATGTGATTTTAAAGTGATACCGAATTATAGACAACAAAACTAGTCTCTTGGTTGCATGCTAGACAAATACAGTTTCCTTGCTTCTCATTAAAACCACAATTATTCAGTAACTCATGTTAGTGTGTTCTGCATAATTCTTGCCTATCTTCTTTAATACAACAGCAACACATGAGTGCAAAAGCAAGGGAAAAGGCAAATTTCCCGCTGCTGTAAGCTGGCAGAACTCTGCTAAATGGAGTTGTGCCTTTATAGCAGCCACTGGTTTGGCCAGGCCTCTCTATACAGTGCCTCTCTTGAGCCATCTGAGCATCTCAGACCCACTGTATGACAAGGCACGTGGGTTAGAGAGAACCTCTGCAAAGCATCACTGTATTACTGCATGAGTAACTTTAATTACATTTGTGAAGCTGTATTAGACTAGAGATAACCAAAAGTGAAAGAGGAAGACAAGCAAGCTGAGAAAACAGAGGGGATAAACCCATGGGTAAGGATTACTGCCAAGATCAGTGGTCAGTGAGTCAGAAGAACTCTAACTGGAATACTCCCTTCAGAGTCCACTGGAAAAGGAAAAACATGAGGGACCTGAAGAAACAGGGCCAAAAACTTGAGCCAACCAGTAAGGACTGCTGGGTGTAAATGGTGTCCTAGAAGATGGGCTCTACAAAAAGAGCTCCTGGGATGCAGGAGGCCTGAAAATTTGACTTTGAGTCGATCACTTTTTCTCCATGAGCAAAACTGAAACAAAAACCTGAAGATAAATTAGCCTGTGCTCACAGCTGAACTGCTTCTAGTTCACGACCAACTTATTTTCAGTTAATCTCAGTATCTCATCTATGCCTTGCACGTTCACAATCAGAGGGGTACTAAGCTCAGTTTTGTATCTAACCACTATCAAAATCCAAATAATTCAGTAGCTGATTTACCAGTTCAGCTTTAACAGTGTTCGATGCGGATAGGAAAGCACAATGGAACCTTTTGGGTTTTGTTAGATTACTGTACTTTGAGAGCAATAGCTACCTTAGTGCTTAAAGAAAATTTCCTTAAAGAATAAATTCAATATAGTACCAGGCTGGTGGACAGGTTAAGAGCTTCATAAAATTTGAAGATTCCTCTCAATTAAGATGAATTCCCAAATGAGCTGTTTATCCTTTAAAGCTGCGAAGACAGACCACCCATGTCTATCCATCCTAAATATAAAGTAGGGAATCAAAAGGCTGGCAGGAGGAAAATAGTCATTCTTATTATGTACTATGATTAAAAAAATCATTTAAATAGCCAAAAAGAGTTTACCCAAGTGCAAACCACGTGCAAGGAAGATTAAAAAATTAATATAGGATCTAAACAATTCCTGGAAGTATCTATTTTTATTTAAAATTGAATCAAGTAAAGCTATAACAGTTTTTAACTCTTGCTAACTGGCTACATAGATAAAAATAAAAGCTAGCCATCAGCTCCTATTTCGGATTTACAAAACCTAGTTTAAGTAGGGATTTTCTAAAAACAAAATGAAACCCACTTCACTCTCTCTTTTACAAACCATGACATGCCAAGCACCATTGCCCCTGTGCCTGAGTTTGTACATCTGTTTCCACACCTCAACTTAGAGCAATTTGCTGATAATCTGCAGAAGATTTTAACCCTAAAATGAGAAATCTTATTTATCCAGTGGCTACCCAGATTCCTAAGACAGTTAGAAGAACTAATCATGGAATATTGGTTTAATCAAGCAATTACAGGTAACAAAGTCTCTCTTTACCCCTAGATTGTGAGTTTAGTACCAAAGCCATTTTTCCAGTAGTTCTGCTCTTCTGAATGCTTTTTCTCCTAGACCCTTCTGAAAAACTCACTATCAAACCGCATGCCCAGTATTTCTTAGGTGACCTTTGCAATGGAGGGTTTTGTGTTAGTTTTTAGTAAGATGCTGGAAGTCTCAGACAACTTTGTCATCCTCCCGTAGCTGGGCAAGCAGGGGTAGGAGGGAGACTACTATGAAAGCATTTATTTCAAATTTCTCATTTTATAGGTAGTTTGAAAAAAGTAATTAATAGCAAAAGCGTTTTCCTTAGTGCAAGAGAAACTCTACATTATGTTAATATTCAGATGTCTCAGCAAAAGAAATTGGAAGCAAAAATCAGCTTACCTCTGGAAATACGGCATAAAATCTACGGAGCAACGAAGTGAAACTGCTGCAGATACCAAGTGGAGTCAGTTTTGAACTGCCTTCAAACACAGCTGGAGCAAAGCGTGAGTCAGCTGTTGTTGATCTCTCCTTTTATTGGCTGCCTGTAAACATCTAAAATTTCCTGGTCCAATAGAGAAGCTGTAACTCTTTAGTGACCGCAGATGGCTTTTCACAGGCTGATTGCTGAGCTGCCAGTGATTCATGAGAGCAATTATGGAAAAAGAGGTTGGATAGCTACTGTTTGCCACAATAAGGAATGCCAAGAGGGAGAGCTATATAAGAATGAAAAGCGTTTTCTTGGATACAGCCCAGATACAGAGGCACGTAGAGCTGCTCAGATTGTTGATAAGCAGCTGATGCTTATCTCTGCAGTAGATGAAGCCAACAGCACAAGTACAAAGTCTCTTTAAACTTTTAAAGTCAAGTGGATCTTAAAACAGGATGAAAATTGCTGGTTTTTCTGGTTACAGGGTATGTAAGCATAGGGTTAACATTAGGTTGCAAAGATCTGGTAAAGGTTAGTTGGCTGCCAAGTGGCCCTGCTGAAAAGGGTGTCGGGGTTACGATGGAAGTTGAGTTGGTCATGAGCCAACAGTGTGTCCTCACCAGGGAAAAGCGGGCTTTCCCTGCGCTCAAGCGGGGAAATGCCTTAGAAATGCCATCAGCAAAGTGAGAGACATCATTGTGCTTAAGTACTCAGAAATGGTGAGGCTGCATCTGAAATGCTGTAGTCAACTTTAGGGCCCTCAGTTCAAAGGAAATGTCAGGAAACTGGGAAGGATGCAGTAGACAGCTGCCAAATGGAGCACATACCTTCCAAGGAGACGTTGAGGGAGCCAGTCTTGTTTAGTCAGGTGAAGGAGGCTGGCAGCAGGGTTCTGCTAGAAGCCTACAGCTGCTTTAAGGTCACTTATGAAGGGAGAGCCAAATTCTTCTCCATAGTGGCAGATAACCAGTGGTATAAAGAGATGTCTCTGCTTCAGAGGTTCAAGCCAGGTGCTAGAAAAAGTTTTTCACCAGCTGGGGGATGCAGTGCTGGAACGGACCACTCCAGTTGCAAAGTCTCCATCCTTGAAGGTTTTCTAGACTCAGCTAAGCAAAGCCATACAGGCTGACCTGTTCCAGCACTGCTGGTGACTAGTCCTGCTTTGAGCAAGAGGCTGCTCTAGAAAATACCAAAAGCTCAGAATATCTTTGATTTTGTGAGTGCTTTGTAAGGCTAATTACGTTCCTGCTAGGCCCCCAGCATATACATTCACACTGAAGTTGATGGGACTGCTGGATGAAGGGTGGAGTCCTTAGAAGGAAGCAGTCATTTCTGGTTATCACATTTATTCAAACTTTCCACTCCATGAAAATGGCCTTCATTTATAGATTTTGGTTTTAAAAACCAGTGTCAGTCAGTGAGATTCTGTCCACAGACTTCTGTTGGTTTTGGATCAAATCCTAACCCCCAGCAGGGAGGGAACAAGCAGTAGGGCAGTTACCTAATCCTCCTATGATCACAGGAAAGTCCCTGATATCTAAAAATCATGTGGCTAGGGCTCTGTGGCCAGAAAGGAAGCACACTAGAAGTAGGAAGCGTGCAGTACACTTCATGTACGCTTCATTGCCCAACAGCTGTAGGTATCTGCCCAGCATCAACTTTGTCTGCCCAGCACTCCCCTCCAATAGGGAAATCAGTGTGAGAGGAACCTGAAGTAGCAAAGGTAACAAAAATGGGCTGCAACAGTCCTGGAGAAGGCTGGAAACAAGTCATGCTGCTGTACCTTAAAAATATTTTCCCCTGTTTAAAGTATTAGCCTGTTAGGCTCAGACTGTATTGCAGCAGAATCACAGCTGCTCAAAATCCTTACAACTACTTCAAGAAACTTCTTAGGAAGAGCTTTGTAGGTAGTTTCAAGGTCTTAACTTTGCAGAAATTCTTTGAAATTCTTTTAGAATATCAAAGTGCTGGGCGAGCAGAGTACTACAACAATCCTGCATTTGTTTAATCCTTTTGATTTTTGCTTTCAGCTCAGTATAAAGCTATAAGGCTTAATTTTAAGCCTTATTTGGAGAAACCAGAGACATACAGGCCAATTTGCAGTGCAGGTCTAAGCTAATTAAACATTATTATTACTGAAGATATTTAAAAGAATCAGTTAGTATTTTACCTACACAATTTATCCAGATAAATTTAAAGCCTCTCACATAATATGAAAGCTTATAAAAAATGAGCAAGGAGAAAAGAAACTAAAAAAGCTGTCTTGTGCAGTAATTAGACAGAATGAAGGTAACTAAAGTTTAGTTCGGCTGTCAAGAAATTGTTGGGGTTTTTTGGTTCTTTGTTTTAATTATGGAAAATACTTGGAATAAAGCCTTCCAGCAAGAAACATTGGATAAGACAGACACTGAATCTTTGTAATCTCCTATGCATAGAGTTGATGAATTAAATCCATAGATACTAGAGAACTACAGACAACTCTTGCCAGAAGCCGTAGCTGCTTGATGCCTAGAGACTGTGTGCTATCATCCAGAACAAGAGAAGACCTACAAGATCCTGACAAATACCACCGAGTGCACTGCCAACCATATGCAAAGGGAAACAATAATGACAAAGAAGGTAATCTGAAGAGCACTGTCTGCAAGATTCCTTATTTAGTGAGCGAATCCAGCCATTGCAGCAGGACTGGGATTGCACATAGACAGTGTCTGATTAACTGCAGGAAGAATTCAGAGGCAGTGTGTTATTTTTCGTATTTGTTCATGCTAAATGACAAGCTCTTTTGGAAGAGCTATGGATCTCAAAAAACCCAAAGATTAGATTTCATTTCATTCAGAAGACAAAACTCCAAGCCTCTGAGGGTCAAAAATCAAGCAGTTAAAAACCAAACTTCTCAAAGTGTCCAAATAAGGTTTTAAAACCTGACCACAGCAATGCCAGAATAACATTTGCTTTTTTAATCCAAACTTGGTTTTGTGGCTCATTCACAAGCTAAGACAGTATATAGGGAACACAAACATGTTCTTAACACCCTGAAAGGAGGAATAATAGTGATGCCTAAAGGATAACACTGTTTAAGACGCGAGTGGTTTTTAAGACTCCACCTCATAATAGTCACGCAGAATGAACCCAGTTACAATTAAATTAAAACAAAATGGGAGCTTTACAAGAAGCATCATTAAAGGACCACAGCGTAAGAGAAAGCATTAATAGAACACATGCATGCAATAATAGAATGACACAGTACCAGAAGACTGAAGCATTAAGATGACCCAAATACCAAAGCCTCTGATGCATGTTCAGTAAATACTACACTTTGGTATTTCAGAAGAGTTCCCATCATCATTTCTCAATCTGGTTATTCCAGTTGAACATCTGTACAGGGTAACTTTTGGCAAAGAGTTAGGACCTAAGGTGCTGTTTCTTTGGCATCTTATGTATTTCAGGTGGTATTGTGAGAAATTAGTATCAAAATGGTGCTAGGCTTCAAATTTGTGGGACTCAAATGGTCTGTATTTCACCTTTATAACACCTAAGCTATAATGCAGGAGTGCAGCCAATGACAATCATTTTGTCTAGAATATAAGACTCCAAACAGGCACAGTATTTGCCCACTCTAATGGGATATTTCACGATACAAATATTATGGTGTCCATTTCATGGATTTGCTGTTGAACTAAGGCAGCCTAATTTTCTGTTTAAGAAAATTGTTTCCTCAAACACCTATACCATGCTATTTTAGAAAACAGTCACGACATTCACCTTTGCATTAATGAGGCAGCTAAGCAAGAGTATCACAGGTTCTGGCCTTAGGCAGTTTCTGTAAAATGAGCAGTGCCAAGCACCTCTGACAATTATAATTTTACCACAGAAATTTATGAATTCTTTGCCCAACTGTTTCAAATAGTGATATCTTATACAGGTATCACACAATTCATAACTGGTGTAAACAAACAACAAGATTAAGTACTCCTAGGGGTATCATACCTCAGCTTGTGAAATGCTTTGGAAAAAGTGCCCTAGTCCACTTCCCAAGCATTTGAGATGTGTTTTGGAACATGACGTACTAAACAGCAGTAAGACAGGGTGGAGAATTACAAACCTCCAGGTCCATCAATTATGTACCTGCAGATAAATAGCTTCAGTAGGCTAATGGTGAAATGATAGAGGCCTAAATTGTATGACTGTGCTGTGAATGTATAGCAGAGGTATGTAAGAGGGTATAAGGAGGCTTTCAAAGCATTCACACATACAGAGCAAAACTCAAGATCTTCTAGGCAAGGGAACATAGCGAGCGCTCCCTCCTTACTCCCAGAGGGATACCTGTTCCAAGGAGAGAACATACAGCCGTAGTCATCAAACCCCCCAAAGAAGCACATCTTACAGCAGAGCACAGCACTAACATCTTTAGCAATGCCATGCCTGCCTCCAGGATTTTCTACTGGAAAACGGACATATTTTTTAATTGGCTTGATCCTAAGTGTTGTGTTTTTTCTACTTGACAATTCTGAAATATGAAAACATACAATTGAGGAGAAATGATCAACAAGGAGTTTTTTTAAAAATCTAAATGTTTTTCCATTGTGGAGCTGGTTTTGTTGGGGATTTCTTTGGTTTTGTTTTTTTTCCAAAGTTGCAACAACATGTACATTAAAGGCATCTGAAAGGTACAGATTTATTACTGACTTCCTTCTAAGTGTTGGTATAATCAAGTCTACTTGTAGGCATCTAGTGACAGGGAGGAAGAATTTTGCATTGCTGCAGTAAACATCAGACTTCCAGTCGTCTAGGAAATCACTCTGCTTATGGCGAAACTCTGCTCCATTATAATTCACTTTTATTGAGTTCATATTCTTTGAATTTGGTCATCAACACATAATATTGAAATCAAGTCCAACACTGCTGGAGATGAATACTTCCTTCTCTTCTGTGGCAAGCAGCCAAGTAACACACAGGGCATTAAAGAAAGAATTTACCTTGGTTTCACAACAGTCTTTCCAACCGCAAGTGTCAGTGCCCTTCTCATATCAAAGAAGCCATTGTCAACCTGAGAAGTTTTAGCTGGGCTGGAATCCATGAATTACATCAGCGGTGTGAAGAGATGCCACCTGAAAAAAGAGAAAGCAGGTCTTTTTAGACCAAAAAAATCTACTTCTGGAATTCAGTTCTGTTCAAAATTTATTAATAATTTTAACAGCTTTTGCAGTAATCAAGGGGCCAAGTACAAGTTTCAGCTTTCATTTAGAGGCTGCTAAATCAAAACTCTCTGGAACTCTATTCATTAGAGACCCAAGAGTTTGGAAGACAACAAAAAGAGAACACAAGCCATTGTTTATTACACAGTCTCATTGAAAACATACTTGCTTGAGAGGCCAATTTTTTGAATGATTTAGATGGCAACATTGCATACGAACTCCTCAAAGAAGCCTAAACATTGCAATCCTTGGCTTTTGCTTAGCATTGTCTTCCAGTACATTTGTAATTGCTTAGCCTGTGGAGATCATCATTTCTCCTGTAAAAGGGATGAGAGAACAGGGACATGCAGCAAGAGAGACACATGTGCAGTGTCCAGACAAGTTAGAGGACCCAAGTGCTTGCTTGGTAGTGTGTCCCTCTTGAGCTGTCTTGCTAGCTTTTTTTGGAAGTCAGCATGTTGTCTGTGGCAAAGACACTTGAGCCAAAAATATAATAATTAGTAGTCACGTGGTTTAAGATAATGTTGCAATAATGTAGCATAATTATCTTTAGGGACTGATATTCTGACTTTTTAACTACTCAATTATCTAACTATCCATTTTAATACAGGCAGATGAACTTAAAAGGAAACTGTTCTCTAATAATGTCACCCTAAGTACTTTTTTGCCTTCTGCTTTTTAAAGCTGAAAATAGCAGTGAGGCATGAGTGAAACCAGGCTGCCTGGGGTGGACTCTGCTCTAGTGTGTTCTTTCCAGGAAGTAGCATCAAGAAGAAATGACCTGTGCAAATTCCCCACTGTACTGTGAGAGACCAATAAAACCACCATGGCTTATCCGTACCCTGAGGAGATGTTTATACCCACTTCCTCTTGGCTTTGGTGGTGCAGGAAAGCAGGTAGCAAACCAGACAGCTGCATGGCAAACATTAGAAAGGAAACATGTAGCAATTGTGCAAAGAAGCTGATGACCCCTAACACAGCAAGCTTGGGGAAAGGCCATGGTCTTTCCAGCTCATGTAGGTGCCAGCTGAAGGCTCAGGTTCATGATTGTGAGAAGCAGCTGGCATTAAATATATTTGCACAGTGGTATGCACATGTCCAGAAAATGTTTTCTTCTTAAAGCAAAATGCAACAAGACATTTGGAAGTATGTACAGCACATTTAGTGACTGTCTGGATTAATAGGTGATTGTGCTGTCACTCGGAAGCAACTCAACAGGATGAAGGAAAGAGCAAAGAGGAGTCCCATGAAGTTCAAAGGAAAACGCCAAGTTCCACACCTGGAATAACCCCAGGCACTAGTACATGCTGGGGGGCAGCCAGCTGGAAAGCAGATGTGCAGAGGGAACCTTGGGGTCCTTAGTAGGTAAGCAGCTGACTGTGAGCCAGTAACGTGCCTTTGTGGCAAAGAAGGACAAGCAGCATCCTGGGCTGCATTAGAAGTAATGCAGAGATCTTGGTCAGTGCTGGTGAGGCCACATCTGGAGTTGCATCCCCAGTTTGGGGCTTCCCAATAACAAGACAGACATGGCCATGCTGGAGTGAGTCTAGAAGATGATTAGATGACATAGTAGGAGGGGGCTGAGAGAATGAAGATTGCTTAGCTCCAAGGTAAGGCTCAGAGGAATCTTACTGATTTATATAAAAACCTGATGGGAGGAAGTAAAGATGACTGAGCAAGACTCAGTGTTGCTCAGTGAGTGGACAAAAAGCAAGGGGTAGAAATTGAAATACAGGAAGCTCTGTGTAAATGTAAGAAAACACTGTAAAGGTGATGGAACTGGTTGTCCACAGAAGTCTCTAACCTTAAAGATGTTTAAAACACAGCTGAACATGGTCCTGTAAGCACAGTTTGAGTCCCATTCTTCTGGCATTTTTTTGAAAAAACCTTTCTGTGAAATAACTATGAAATGTAGTTCTAAGAAAGGATGTGACATCGGACATTTTCAGCTGCTTAAAACTGCTATTACCTTTAAACTATTGAAAAATTAGGGAAAATCTCCACTAAGAAAAGTATAATGTGGGAATTCTTTTAGCTCTTTTGCTAGGGCTGCCACACAAAGCTGTCAAATCTTTTAAATCTTGATGTGGAAGATTGTGTGCTACAATCTGGTTCATTTTATTACTTAAGATGACTAGGTAATTCTAGAGCCTGGTTAGCAAGGTACACATTCAGGTGGGAAAGTTGGTAGAGATTAAATTTATCTCAAGAGGCATCAAGAGGAAGAGGGCCCATTTGAGATTATTTTCTCTACAGGTAGTTTCATATATGTAATATTCAAATCTAGTAGCAAGAAAAATAGCAGTGCTTAAATCACTCACTTTTGCTCAGACTGCCTGTTACCAGAAAACTGTCTATTGCTACCTCCCAAGTGAAAAGCAATACCTGCAAACAACATTGTAATAAAAATAATGCAATCAATACGGGCATATTCATGGTTAAGCAACTAAAGGGTGGCCTGTCAACCCAACTGAAGTTATTTCATGCAGCTTCATCAGTTAACCTTAGTTTTGGTTATCTAAGGGTTTTTCTTCCATAGGTTATTTTTTCCCCTCCCTACAACGTCATGAGGAAGTTGTGGTCAGAGGCTCATATGAGTTTTACCACTGCCTTTTCTTGCTTGCCTGCGGAGAGCAGTTGCTTAACTTTCCTGTCCTACATCTTTAATAGAGTCAAAGATTATTGGAACTACGTTAAGTCAGGTCAAGCATAGCACAACAAGCAACTTCACTATGCTCCCGTAACTGTAAAAGCTCAGTTCCTGATGCTTTCAAAAAGTGCAGTAGCATCTCTCTGCAGTGTCATGTTGTGATACATGTGTTGCAAGCACACCACAGATAGAAATAAAAGTGAATTAAAAATGCAGAAAGGCTGATGACAATGATGGGCAGAAATATTACACCCTACCATTATATATCACAATATATTAATAGCAATTCTAAGTATAATCAAATTCCTGGAATTTGCAAGTAAGAGCATGTGAGCTTCCTAAAGCTTGGTCAACAAGGAACAGGACGCTGAAGCCTTCATGCACATCTCAATCCGTACCCTTTCCATAGTGTTATAATAAAAGCTTGAACTATGTTTTCCTCAGGAAGAAGATTCCCAAAGATACTGACTTCCCAAAGTTGTTTGAAAATGAGCTTGGTAGAAGAGAGGAGCAGAGAGAACACGTGAAGATGAATCAGCAGTGCTACAGCAAGGGGTAAGTTCTTAAGAGACTCTAAAGACTCTAGTTGTCACTAAGTTGATGCTGCAGCTTCAACATACCTGAATTTATAAAAAAAGTTAACCGCAACATGCAGGTCTTCAGAAAAATCATGCTGTTTTAGTTCAAATGCCAGGGAGAATTCAAATAAGTTTTCAATTCTGTCCATCCCAGCTGCTCTTTTTCTCACCTAACATCACACAAGCTCGATTCTACCTCTTGTTCACAGAGAAACAAAACCAAGCTATAAGAAAAAGGCTACCATTATTTATCCTATAGTGACATATTTCTGCATCCACTAGAATATTTGTTGAACCAAAAGAAAGTTACCGTGTTGCTCCTTTTAGTCAACGTTCACAATTATTAGTAACAGAGAGCTGCGAGAGCAGGCCGCTCTGCTCGGGAAGGCGAGCGGGAGCCACAGGGGACAGGCAGGGACCACGTCCTTACCAGCAAGGACTGCAGTACACAGGCGAGTGGTGTGGAACAGAGCAGGCCTAGCAGTCGACGTGCAAGTCCTGAGCAAAGAGACAGGTCCAAGAGCAAATCCCAGTCAGCAAGGCACCAGGCTGAACCCAGACACACCAACAAGGTAGCTCAGGGAAGAGGCACTAGCAAGGGCCTGAGCTTAAATGCAGTTCCTGGGCCAACAGGCAGACAGCATGTGGGTGGAGGTCCCAGATGATGCTGATGAAGACAATTAGGGGCTGTTGGTGCTCTCAGGGCCCTGACAGAAGTTAAATGTAAGTAATCATAGCCTATCTTCCCTTATAGGTGCGCCCTTTGAAAGTGCTGGGTTGATACTAAAGGATGTAATGTGGATTTATTAGGCTACAATGAATTTTTAATCTGTAATTGCTCAGCAGGCTTTGGTAGGATCTGTTTCTTAATGTCTAACACTAATTTTAAAAAGACAAATTTTACTAGTATCGTATATATAATGCTACTTCCATGCAGTTCTGATTAGCTATTGGCCAAAGCTGCAAAATATAATATTGTTATCTCATCTGAAAAAGTCTCTAATTTGGGTGCTCTAAGTGTCTTTTCCCCTCTTTTTTCGGTGATACTCCCAAAAAAACATGTTTTGACAGACTGGTGAGCAAGTTTGGTTTCATTTAGTACAGGGACTGTTTCCACAGACTGTGCAAGTTTCATGTCTGTGGTATCCCTTTAGAGAAAAGAGTCATGATTTATTTAGAGGAACTTCATTAGTAGGTGGAAAGCCATGAGGGAAGTGTCAGAAGAAAACAAGTTTCTCTGAATAGTTTCTAACAGACCTTATATGAGCTAACTTCTTCCTAAACTACGAATTAACATGCTGCAGTTTGCTAGAGACTTTGGAAGATGGAGGCTTTGTTGTTGCAGGATCGTGGGTCTGGTCAGTATGGAAAGTCACAGAAGTCATGACTAGAATCAGGTTTGATGTCAGAATGGTGTTCAGAAAACACTGCATTCTTACAAAAGCTGCCTTCAGGCCTCAGTGCTGCTTGGTATTACTCTGTTCAAGTTTTCTGGCAGTCATACAGTGACCACTCACAAGTGTCTGCTGGCTACCCCTTGACTTGTGGCAAGGGAAGCTAAGTACTCCGTGTACAGGATAATGAAATGAGAAGAAATGCTTCAAGATGAATAAAGATGTTAAAAATTAAATCATCCTTTTCGTGTCAATGTACTAAATTGATGTTGTGAGACTTTACATAACATTTAAAAGGTTGCTGCTCTGTTTTGTCTTCCAAGAAAATACTGTGCATGCTTTAAAAAATCAGTATATATGCTGAATTGCAAAGACAATGATGCTTTGGTTTCACGAGGTCACGTGCTAGATTGAGCATCACATCTGAGAACTGAAAAGCTTAGCTTATTTTTAAAGACACCAGGTTCACAATGCTGTATCCACAAGAATAAGGTATTAGATTAGATGTAAGGAAGAAGTTCTTCATTATGAGGGTGGTGAGACACTGGCGCGGGTTGCCCAGAGGAGCTGTGGATGCTTCATCACTGGATGTGTTCAAGATCGAGTTAGATGGGGCTTTGAGATAGTGGGAGGTGTCCCTGCCATGGCAGGGGGTTGGAACTAGGTGATCTTTAAGGTCCCTTCTAACCTAAACCATACTGTGATTCTATGATTCTATTTTTATTTTACCTTTGTGCATCTCAACATAGTTTATTTTTGTCCAGCTACCACATTACCACTTTTCCTCTTTCTTATCCTTTCAGTACTGGCAAAAATGCGATTGAGGTTTTTTCCGGCTATTTCATCACCAGGGTTTTCTGGTAAATTTTGGTAGCCTTACTTGCAAAACATCCATTTTCATTCTGAAAAACAAGAGGATATTTTTAGATTTCCTTTAAAAGGAAAACTGTCCCTTTCAGCATACAGTAGCATCATTGCTTTTCCTTTTTATAGCCTCTGCTTGCCAGTTTAATCTTCCGTTGCTTAGCAGCGTCGCATACGTAAGGCGGAAAATAAGGCATGTTACAGTTTGAAAAAACAGAGTGGAAAACAGTTGGTTTGTTTCTGGCCCTGAAACAGTTTGTGTGTTGAGAATATTGTCTCCCTTCCTGGGCTGTGTTATGTAGCTGCAATTTTCTCCTCCTGCCTTTTCCACAAGTTTGCTTTCTCTCCCCTTGTTTTACCTCGTTGCTCGGGAGGATTGTGAAGCTGTGGCTCAAGCAAGGCTGATGTGCACTTAAAGTGCTTAGCACAAAAAAGTTCTGATCACAGATCTGAGTGTTGCTGTAGCAGTGCTGAACAAATAAGTATAAGGTGAAGTGACAGAGATATACTGATGTTTGAGGTGGAAGACCCTACCAAAACCAGTGGTGACAACAGTGAGATTTGTAGGGGAGTGGGAGTTACGTGATGAACAAGGAGGAGGCATTTTCTGTTATCTATGGAAAGATTTAAGCAGAGAGGCACGTGTGAACTGGATTTTGAGCTTACAGCAGAGTTGGTAGGTGAGGATGTTCCAAGGTGGGAAGAGGGAATTTTTTTAAGGGCGTAGGAAGCAGAAGGGTTAGAGGATTCCAGCAGGTAACTGAAGGGCGCTGAGTGTGGGCAAAGGGCCGCAGAAACAGCAGGAGCCTTAGGGAACTGCAAAACCCTAGGACCAACATAGAGAAAAGTTCAGTTCTTTAGTTTGTGGAAGATTACGATGAGAATGTTTATTTCTGTTACAACAGGCTTTTAATGCTCTCTCCAGCTCTCTGTCAGACATAGCTTTTGCTTGGGTATTTACGCAGATCTCACGAGTGAAGTGCACTGTTTGCTGTAAGGGTGGAAATCATCCCAGCGTGCCCATGACAGCAGTGATGGTTGTCTGGAGGACCCAGCTATGCCTTGAATGAAAGGACCACATTCAGGTTGGTTAAAGTAAACCCATTGTGCTAGAGGGTTGGGTGGGAGCGCTGAAGAGGGCAGCTTGAACCCGACTGGCTCTGTCGGAAACTAAGGGTGAAGGTGGTATATTACTTCCTCTCGTCCAGGGTGTAAAACTAAAAAAAAAAAAAAAGATTTAGGAGGAATAAACCGGGCCTGTCTCATTTTAGCAGTGGCAACAGCTTATACTTAGACAGTGGTGGTAAGTTTGTAACTTAGAAATCAGTACTAAAACTTCTGTATAAGTGAATTATTGCATATTGATGACAAAAGCAAGAATCTGATGTCTTGTATAAACTGAGGATTTCTTAATCCTAAAGTAACTATAGAGACTATTAAACAGTATCAGCTGTAAGAAATATTTAAGTAGGAATCATTTGCAACCAAAAGTTCTCAAAAAACCCCAAAAACCACTGAAGAGATCTCTTATCTCCAGATACTTAGTTTTGCCAAAACTAAAGGTACTGGTGATAATCCCTTTGTTATCTCAATATTCAGTTTATTTTTTTTTTCTTCAAAAATTTGAGCAGATAAAGCTTAAGTTCATAAACAACAGATGTAAGCTGAAGAAGAGTCACAATTTAGATATTATTCCTGGAGGAGGGATGGTATCACAATCGCTGCTGTGAACACCACCTGACACCAGTCACCATAGGAGATAATTCCATGGATCCTGCAAGCTTTGCATGCATATTTGTATCTCATTTAGAGGGCAACATTCAGGAATGCTAAGTAATACACAGATACTGGTACAGAGTAGGTATTTGCTTAGCATCCTTAAGATAATCTATTTCTTCCTGCTTTCTGGGATATTTTTACATTTAGCTCCAAGGAATGTTAAAAATGTAGTGCCAATATGGCAAAAGTACAAAGCATTCTAAATTTATGAATCCAGATTATTACTTGGCTCAAACATCAGATACATTGCAGGCATTAAATGATTTATAAAACTTCCAGAGTTTTGTGAAACCAGATGGGCTCTGGTGCCAGGATTTACAAAAGGTGAATCCTGGTTGCCAGGATTTAAAGAGGAAGTGAAGCAGTAACTGCAGACAAGTTCATGGAGCAAAATCATAGGAAACTATGGAAAAGATTCAGCTGAGAAGTAATCAGAATGTAACATCAGCTAACATATTTTGATAGGAAGGATTTCTTTCTGAGAAAACAAACTTTATTCATTGAGGTTACAAGTTCAGAGGATAGCTTCATAGGTGTAACAAGCAGTTTTGTTATATTTGTTTAGTAAGCTATGACATTTCACATAAAGTTTTACAAAAGTAAACAGGTATTTTACAACTGTGAAGCAGAGATGAAGTCAAGGATGAGCTAGTTTACACAAAAATCTAAGAAAGTAGTTGCTGAAGAACTACGATTTATCACTAATAGGGCTTCACAGTGGTTTATAAAGGACCCAATACCCTTATTTAATCTGAGAATAAATGTGAAAAATGATAAACTGTTGTGATTCATGCAAAAAATGGAATATTAGAAAGCAGTACAAAAGAGATAGTTTATTTGCTTGCTGGGCTCATTCCAGCAAAATGCATTTTTCATGAAGGTAGGGCTGAAGCTAGTGCATCGTGGAGCACAAAAACAATGTGTGACTGACTATGGGGAAAAACCAAGCCGGCACAGGAGTATAGTGTCTGCCCTTTGGTTTATTCAGACAATAACTAGGTACCTTTTCAACGGGGTACATTACTGAGGTGAAGTTTAAACCTGCACTAGCGGAGCTAGGGGATCAAGCTGGATCATATACAGTAAGTCTTTACAATCTGAAGCAGCGTGGACATGTGTGTCTGCACAACGCTAACAAAAGCACAGCCAGGTTATCCCAAACCAAGCTGCTGGCACAGATCAGGGTTCATCTGCTTCTTTTAAAGTTGTCATCACCATGGCTGTTGTCTTCAGTCAAACCCGTATGATTAGACATTTCTACATACCTTTTACCTCTGGGCAGGATGACTGGGCTTTTTTCACATGTCAGTCAGTATGTTCTTTTGAAGGCCTGTGGTTTTTCTTCCTCTCAGCAAAGCCTGGTTTGAGGACAGAACAGTTTGCCACGTTCTTCTCAGCAAAACTTCTGGCATTTGTGTTAAGTATTTTGAGAACATCTGCATTTAGTCAACAGTACAGTATATGGCACTGGCTTTCAATTTATATTCTTTTAAAAGCCTCGTGTTTTCTCCGTACTTTCCTGATACTGATGTATAAATAAGGACCTTTATAGCAGTCCTGGATACTCAGTAGTTTAAGTTGCCAGGTCAGAGCCCTCAGACTTCACAACTGCCACCCTCCAACACTCTCTTGAGGAAATCTCAATCTCAATCCCCAGCTGGCAGCCACGTTTCACCGACAGCACCAGCAAACCAGCTTGCCACACTTGCTCACTGTCCTTTGCACATCTGAGATTCACATTCTGAAAACGTTTTGCTCCTGTTATCAGCCAAATTGGGTGTCGCTGGCAGCAGTAAATGAGTAACAACTTCACAACCTGCCAGGAGGCTCTCTGCTTGTGGCTGGAGGGTTCGAGTGGAAGTTTGCTGCTTGCTCAGCCTTGTTTCACCACGCCGAGGCAGTGCAGGATCACACAGCTTTGCTCCATGCCAGCTGTGACGTTTTTGGATTGGGCAGCGTGGAGTAATGCTGGACTGCTGCGAGGGCCAGACTCACGTTCCTTATGTATGCAACGTAGAGACAGGTCCTGGTCCCTTGGAGGACTGACTGGAGAGAGAAAATGGGTTGGCAGTGGGAGGAAAGGGGAAGGACAGAGTGTTTTACATGTTACTCCCTCTGACTTAGAATTTATGGTTGCACTGTACTTCGTTAAGATCAAATCAAGAGGCTTATGACTGCTTGAAGGGATTTATTTGGCCATATGAGAGCACAGAGCCAAGAGCTTAAAACAATCATTCTTTTTTCCCCAGTTTGTATTACTTTCCCTGGTAAAACGGGCAGTGTGGAGTGTGATGTACAGGCACAACATGTGCCGTTTGTAGTTGGTTCATATTCTGCTGACCCTGCACAGGAAAAGGGAGAGATGATCTTCTGATTTAAGAACAGGGCTTGAAATAATGGTTCCCCCTGAACTTGATACCTCCACCATTGATTTTTGGGTGTGACTGCAGGCAAGTCACCCAGTGAGTTTTGCCTCAGTTCCCTATCCCAGTAAAATTAACAGGAATATTTATGAGTATCCAAGGTTCATTTAATGCTAATACTGGTTTTTGGTAACTAATGAAAGCATTAAAACAGTTGTTGTATGTTCATGCCAGGAACTTGGAAAAGAAATCTCTGTGGTCTGAAGTCCTCACATTAGTCTAAAGAGGAATGCTCTGACCTTGAACAGAAAGAATACTTGGCTTTGAAAAAAAAGCTATTGCTTTAACTTAAAGTATTAGCAGCAGGTTTAATTTAGCAGAACAAGTATGAAATAGCAACCACTGTGCAGCAGAGGTCACTGCCGCGTTGCTTGGCTGAGTGTTACCAAAAGGATGTCTAATTCACAAGAAATATTGGGATTTCAATGAAGTAAACATTTCCCTGAAATTTTTATCGTGTAGAAACAGAGAAAAAGCACCAGGTGAGCTATATATACACAGAACTTGTACTCCCAGGATTCTGCACTATTTGAAAAAAGTTGGTCTTGACAGTTTTACAGGCTAATAGGAAGCTCTCACAGACACATCTAACACACGCCTTCCACTCTTAGCACCCACAGAACTGACAAGAATCAGTTTTACAGAGAAGTCAGCTCAGGTTTGTGTCTCATTGGAAAGAGGGCACCCAAAAGGCTCCCAGTTCCACAGTAGAGATCCTCAAGCACATGCTCTGAGGGGCTGGTGGGGTGCCCATAGCTGGTATGCTCACGCTGGGCAGGGCAAAGCCCTGGGGCTGCTTGGCCTGCTAAGGAAGCAGGGAGTCGTGCCCATACCTGGGGCATGATCCTGGAGCAGTTCAGGTCACAATGTTGGGGTGAGTCCACTTGGCAGGTCTGGTCTGGAGGTGCTCCAGACATCCAGAAGTGTACCACAGAGGTGAACAGTTCAGAAGGGAAAGGATGGAAAGACACCCAATCCTGGAGTGCAGAACCAGCACTGTAGGCAGGAAATCAGGTAGACTTCTCCAGGATTTGATGGAGGTTCATTGTGCTTCGGGTGCTTGAATCATTTTAGGTTTACTACATCAGCATTTTCAGATGTAGCCAAACTACATCTACTACCTAGAAAACTACATTTTGTGCAGAGAAAATAATAGGTCTAAAGTAGTTGTTTAAAATAGCAAATGTAGCCTGGAAGAGCATTAGTCTTATTTTCCAGTGTTTCAGACAAGTGTCACAAATGGGTCCTTTCCATATAGAAATTATTTGCTCTGTTCTATTTATAAATGCACAACAACAGTAAATGAGACAAAGCAGTTCAGAACAAACTGGTGATTCTCTTGTAAGCAACGTAAAAAATATTAAAGAAAAACTATCCATACAATATTATACCTTCCAAATGAAACAATTCTGAATATAAAAACTACTTGCAAATAATGCAAAAGGGCCTCTTTCTCAACGTACACCTTAGGTGTGAAGTAATGTGTTAATAAAGAACAGCTCAAACACCATAAATTCGTAATTCCCTTACTCCTTATGTATCATGCCTTAATAATACTTAAGAATACTTACCCATTTCATACCACTGATCACCTTATAGATAGATCCCTGCAATGTTTCAGCACTGTTCTGAAATGACATATGATAGAGGAGTCCAAGATACAGTGTCAGATCTGGTGATGTTGACTCAATAGCATCAGGCATCTGAACGTTTTTTCAGGACGCTTGTCAAGATAAGAAGCAATTCCACCCAATGTTTTACCCTGGGCTGACTACTGAATCTGGAAGAAAGATGAAGAAATGTGGTATTCTGCCAGGACTTTGCTTTTCCTTATTTAAGCTGAAAGATCCATTAGTAACTTTAAATTCAAATCTCTAAATAGCATTTTTATGCAATAGAAGTTGTGCCTCAATAATTGTTTGAGTGTTATCAGGGGTTATTTATCAATCTGGTAATGGGTTTAGAGGATGTTTGGAAATGGAGTGAGTTCCCTCAATATAAAAGTATAATGAACAGCCTTCATCCATTAAAAGCAACAGTAATTAAGCACAGTATCAGATCTCTCTGTTAATAGCCTTTCTTCATTAAAAGGAACAATAATTAAGCACAGCACCAGATCTCTCCTTTCCCAGGCAGAATCCTGTAAGAACAGTGATCAAGGGATAAGAAAAAAGAGACCCAGCAATTATGATTTTCAAATGTTAAAGACTACATTGAGGTCAGTCAGGACGCACAGACTTGGGGGAAATAGAGAGGAGGGGGGCAAGGCAAGACCCCACTGTGCTGGAGAAGCCTCCCAAAACCATAGTGCAGGTGTGGGGAATAACAGTTTTGTTACCATCCTTTGTTCCCAGAGCAACGCAGAAAGAATTTCAAACTAGAATTTGGGTTATGGGAGACAGAGGTGTAGTGAAAGGGGTCGTGTGGAAAAAGGGGATTCACTCTGCCACGCAGCTAGCAGGGTCAGCGTCCGAACCTTTCCTGAACAGCGTTTACGCTGATTATTTCCAGTCACAACTGAGCCAGCTTAGCATGAAAGTCAATTTCTGGGCTTGATTACACAGTGCTGTACATTCTGGCTCCAGCCTAGCAGGTTATTCAGGAGTGTCCTTACTCTGCCTAAGGAGGGTTATAGAATTAATGAAGTGCATTCTGAGAGGAAGACCTGAGTTCCTGAGACTAAGCAATACCAAAACTCCTCTGGGCCCTTCTGCACCACATGCTCAGTCCTCCAAGCAAGACACTCTTCATGTGACTGATTATATTGACCACTGCCTCACATCTTTAGGCTGTATTTTTCAGGAGGAACTTCTGGACTATTGGATCCTTTGCACTTTTCAAGAGAAGTCACAAGCTCGCTCTTCTCTTTGTAACTAAGTTTGTAGCTGTTTGGTGTTTCGAGTCCACAGGCTCTCTTAAAAGTCAGCCTAAGCTATTTATCAAACTGAGCCACCAACACAAATAGAGAAAAGTATAAATATAAACCTCTAAGAAACGTGTGGATCTGCCCATACCAGTTGTGGTTCTGCAATGAAATTAAACCTCCAGTCATTACGGACCCCGTTGAATTCAGTACTAGCTGAATTTAAAGGAGAAATGAGTATTTCTGTCATCACTTTACACATAGAGCTTGTATAACTCTTTCCTGGAACTTTTCCAGATTTTAGATAGTCGATTTTTACATATTATGATCACACATCTGTGTTGGCATAAGACAAAAAATTTCTACAGTTAAATGAAATCAAACTGTCCCAGGAAATCTTAACTTGAGCACTCCAGGGTGATTTTGGCACTTATCCCTGGCATTAGAAGTCCTTTATATTGTTCTATTATAGTCTGTTCTGTTCCTAATTATTAAGAAACCAAGTACCTTGGATAAATTCCCACCTGATACTAGCAGGCATGTGCTGTGGAGCCCTTTATATATCTGTCTTTCACCTGTGAAGGACAGCAAACCATTAGCAGCACAGGCTGGAGAGCAGCGGAGTAAGATTTAGTCAAGAATGGGAGCTAAGTGCAAACCCCATTTCAAGTGAGTTGCACCAGAGATGTGCTGCAGTCAGGCTTTCTGTTAGGCAGGGATGTCTGGACCAGATTAAAGTGTTCAGCTGTCTGGAACACAGACAGTGCAGAGCAATGAAGATGAGGGTTTTTTTTTGGAAGTATGTAAGTCCCTTGGATGCTTCTAAACTTGCCCCAGAAACATTTGTGTGTAGGAATAACTTGAGTATGAAAGATGATTTGTGATTTTTAAAAAAAACAAAGAACATAAAAAACCAAACAAAGCATTGCTTTAATATTTTAGTCAGCACTTAAGTAGAGCAAAAAAAGTGAGCTATTTCCTGAGTTGATAGTTGTTCTTGCCAGAGTCTACAATGAACACTCAGTCAAGAGTGGTACTTCATCCTCATGACCTCTAGCCGTCCTGAAAGCTCTGCTTCCTTCACCCTCCTGCTCCCTTGACTCCAGTGATTTCCTAGTTGTCCACTCTCCCTCTGATCATTCCCCTTTGTGTATCTTTGGAAGTTTTTCCAAATGCTCTCTCCTGTTTTCTGGATGTGGGAGGCTCAAATGCCTCTTTTCTGCCACCTTTTTTGCTATGATTCATATACAAAATTATCCACCATCCCTTGTTGAGGACTAAAGCAATCTACCTTTTTAATTCTGTTGTTTATCTGGAAGAGAGCCTTGGCTAAAACTTACACTTGGGTAGTTCAACATGGTGTTAAATTCAGTGTGGCTGAACAGAATGGTTAAGGTTGAAAGGGACCTCTGGAGACCATGTAGTCCACCACTCCCTGCTTAAAGCAGGGTCAGCTAGAGCAGGTTGCCCAGGGCCATGTCCAGTTAGGTTTTAAATACATCCAAAAATGGAGTCCCCCAGCTTCTCTGCACAAGCTGTTCCAGTGTTCAGCCACCTTCACAGCAAAAACAGGGCTCAACTTTCTCCCTCCTTCTGCAAGTCATTTTATCTAAGTCCCTCTGGAGATTGTTGTCCTGCATGTCAAAGAGCTCACTTTGGGTTTAGACTTCTCTAGGTTCTCACTTGGAGTCTCTAATTCATGCTACAGGACAAATAACAATAGCAAAGCTTTCACCACGATTCATCCTGCAATTGAATTCTCAGCCTGAGATACTTTTCTTTCTTTTCCCTGATAGAAGTAGTCTTGGCAATCAAGACATTTATTTCTTTTAGAGTCTCCTCTGCCTGCAATGTTGGATGTCCCTTCAAATGGACACTCTTATTTCTCTCTCAAGGTGCACTCTGTGCTTGAGAGTAATTACTTCTCTAAGACTCTGTGGGTATTGAGAATGTGTCTGACCATTGACAAAAAGCACCAATACCAAAAGCACACAAAACCTGTGACTTCTTTCTATTAATGTCCAATCTGATAGCTTTGTATTCAGCAAATGGGACTATTTTGTGTTCTGTAACTAAGACTGATAATTGAAGAACTGGAAGCTTACGGAAGCCTCTGTGAGACTTTTGTACCTATCTGCAATTTTGAAAGTTGCTGTCACTTGGTTACTAAGATACTGTTATTACTCAACACAAAGCACGATCACAAGGGTGAGATGATGACTCTACTCCTTTGTAGACAGTTACCAGGATACTGGTGCCAGTGTCACCAGTGTGAAGGACAATGCCTTGACTGCAAGTCTGAGGAGTTCAGAGAAGCAGGTCTGCTATTAAAGTAGCAATATAGAAATATCTATTCCTCGTTATTTGATACTGGCACCTCACACTTCCCCCCTAAACCAGGCTTTAGAGCAGCAATCCAAAGGCTGATCCATCCACATATTCCAAGACAGCTCAATAGATTCATCTTCCACTGAAGATGTTTATACAACCTGTTTTCAGAAATCCTGTTATAGGAACTCCAGGACCTCTGCAGGCAGTTTGCTCCAGGCCATGTATTATATGGGTAACTGTCCTTTCAGAAAAAGTTCTCCCAAATGCCCCACTTAGATCACTTTGCTGACATTTTACAGCACCACATCCTGCCCAGTGCTTTGTAATTCATTGTCATGCCTCAGCCCCTTCCTCTCTGGGATGAGCAATCCTAATTCTTTCAGTCATGGTGGGGATCACAGCATTTCTCTTTTCTATGGACTATACTTTGTTTTCTATATATCCATTACTAGAAACAGGAGGTCATTTGGGTTCTTGGAACTCAGAATGAATCACTGATTCCTGTTTTGATTTCTGGGTAAACTAGACAGGATCTGAAGGCAACATTCAGAAACCATAAGAATTATGGTACAGAAATTCTTGGAGTAACATTATTTTTCAATCTGCAGTAAGCATACTGTGACTATTCTAGCTTTCCACTGATGTTATGTACTGACCTTTTCATTCCTATTGGGAGCTTGTGGTGTTTTACTTTGAAACCAGCATATACTTAAGTCTTTGTGGTATCCTGCACTTATCATATTGGATGGAAAAAGCCTGCACTGGCAGGTGACTGAGATCACTTACATATTTAACATGCTGAAGTCACGCTGTGAGCTGTAAGCACCAGTAACAAAGCACACCTATGGACAGGATTATTTAAGTTTCTTTGGATGGGGTTGATTTTAGTTTGCCTGTTGTCTGCAAGATGCTACATACTTAAAATATGAACTAGAAAGATTTTTTTTTAAGCTCACGTAATGCATCTGTGTCATGTAGAACACATGTCCCTAATCTGTTTCTGTATGAAAGATTAGAATGTAGGAGTCACTTGGATTATGGAACACTATCCCTTTATATCTGTTAGGTTCTGACTCGCAGAAAGCAAGTGAATTCTGATAAAGCTATAAGCACTTGTTAGTTAGACTGTTAGTTCCATGCGTATCACAAATAAGTAAATACAGTAACACTTAAAAGTTTACGCTCATAGTGTATGAATGGAAAATGGATAAACTGAGCAACATAGACCCACAGCAAAATAAAGGTTTTCCAAAGGATCTAGAAACCATCTACTGTTTAGATTCAGCTTGTTTATCAAGAAACTGCTTCCTCACAAGCCATCAGCAGGCATACACCTTGGGTAGCTGAAAATGCCATTACCTAGAGCAGAGCCCACTGAAGGATTCCAGCTGTGGCTTTTGCTCCAGCAAAGAGCAAATTGGAGACCCCCACTAGGTTCTTCTTTCTCTGACTGCTCAGGTTACCTGGAAAGATTTGTGGTTACATCCTTCTTCAGCCCCCTTTCCTATAGGGGAGTTTAATTGGCTTTTTTTTTTCAGCTTCATCCCTTTACAACAAGTTCCTTTTTTAATACATGACTCACCAAGCAGCAAAGGTAAGCAGGCAGGGGCACTGTCCTTCCCAGCAAAGGCTACAGTCCTCCAGTCCCCAAATGAGAGAGCAGAGCAGGTCTGGTGGCCATTGCACAAGCCCAAGCACTAAGATAGGTCTGAGAGCAAGAGCAGAGTAGCAAAGCACTAGCCTAGGCACAACTCAGAGAGGGCCTAAGAGCAAGGCCTGGAGCTTAAATGCAGTTCCTGGGCCAGTGGGAGGACAGCACGTAGGTAGAGGCCCCAGATGATGTTGATGAGGGCAATCAGGACCTGCTGGTGCTCTCAGGGCCCTGACACATTCCAGCAGGTAGAAAAAACTTGCATAAATAAGATTTTGCTTTTATAACTGGAAGTCATATGTTTCGCAATGTGAGGGGCTAAAAGAATGTGAGAGCTGCATGAGCTGAGAGAGCAGGAGCAGATCTGGACCAGGGTGCCAGAAAAGCTTTGTACAAGAAGGATTTGTTATTTGGATTGTTCCAAGGACGCATGGTTTTGGAATGCCTTGGAACAAGAAAACCAAATTATTTTTCTGGGTGATGGGTTGGGTTTTTTTGCCTCCAGTTATCTAACACTGTCATGGTTAGGCAGACTTATGTTACCTTTTTCACTATCTACATTTCTACAGAGAGGTTTTTTCTCAAAGTTTCCTTCTTCCACATAGCTACATTGTTATTGGTGTTTTCAACTCAACTCTTCAGTACTTTTATTTGGATGCTGATCTTTGTAAACAATGAGGACGTGACTGTTATTTAGCCCAGCACATTAATCTGGATGTGTCTTAGCTTCCAGTACAGTAAATATTTATTGGACAGTAAATAAATCCCTGCAATGAGCACGATGGAGAAGGGTAGAGGCTCCAATCTCAGCTAAGACAAGAATGTCAGTTAAAGTTATTTAAATGTTTGCATGCAGTGGGAAAACAGCTCCTTCTTCTAATGGATTTTATTTCTCAAAACATCTTTGTGTGCTCCTATCTCACTTAGGACTAACAAAAAATTCTTCTGTGTAAAAAATTCCATGATTTCACTAGTGACCGGAAGACAGAAATACATCTCCAGATAGTACTGTGCTCAAGTTAGACTAGAAGTTAAAGAAGCTGGCTACAGAGTTCCCTCTCAGCAAAAGCAGACATTGTTTAAAAACTGTTCTGTGAAGAAAAGTCACTTAAACTGATTTGAATGCAGAATAGACACGGCCATTCTCAGGCTGACTTGTTTTCCACTTCTGTTAAAACCTGTGCCTGACAACAGTGCTGTCCTATGAATCATGGTTAAAAAATCCAATGGAAAGAAGTTATCTACTTGAAGCCCTTTCTGCCTGTGACACTGGCATTGGGACATAAATGATAGAGTGAAACTTTTTGTTTTCTAATGACATACAGTGAATGTATAAATCCTAACAAACCTTTCTATATATTATTAAAGTCTTGGGACTCTCTAGGAATATGGACTTCCTTATTGTCTTCCATTTCCTTTCTGAAGATAGGCAGAGAACTTAGCTCTCTGGGGATGTTCTGGTGGACCCAGAGGAGTATTATCCTAGTGGGTTCATTGCGCAGCTGCGAGCAAAGAGTTATGACCCGGTCTTACACTGCATGTCTTCACAAGTAGTCAGAGTTTTCACTCTAGCAGCTGACAGATGCAGGATATAAACCCATTACTGAAGTAGAAGCTAGGTATGGTTGGGTCAAGTTCAAGTGTGTTTAAAGAGCTTTCAGTCCGCAAGGTTTTGCTTTCTTTTTTCAAGTTAATTAAATTAAAGGCAAATAATAGAGCAAGTAGTCACATATACCTTGCTGTTAGGTATGGAAGCGAATAATGAGGTTGGAAGGAGATGCCTTCACACCAGATTGAAGTAGGAAGCATTTCTTAACAATGTATCTATAGCCTATTTAAGGCTTCATAAGAGCCAAAGATGGTTTAAGCAGGCAGAAAATTCCCAGAAGGAAAAGAAATTCATTGGGGGCATTTTGAAACCTTTGAGTTTGAGAGTCAGTGCTGTGGGACTTGCCTGGGACTCCAGGCTGTGCAAGCTGCTGCCCACAGTTTGCTTCCCATGGCACCTGGGCAGTGTCCACTGCTGCCAGCCCTGAATTTTGTACCCTGTGTATTGCACTGGTACAAAGGGGATTATCAGGGGTACCAGTGGGATGAAGGAGCCTTAGGACTTTCATGGTGCCAGAAGAGGTATCAAGGGTCAGACAAGGTGAGAGGGAACAGCTCATGAGGCTGGAGGCATTTTCTCTCTCATGAGAATAATTGAGACCTTCTTAGGGTTTGGTAGCCTTGTCATGTGCTCTCTGCGACTGCTTTGCCCAGAGGATGTATCAGTAAGAAACTCGTGGGAATTTGATTTTGTATGTTTTATTACAGGAAGCTACACAGCTCAATTCAGTATTGAATTGAATGAAAAGACTTTTGCTGATTCCACCAGCCCTTCACTTAGGGCCTGAGAGACCACGTTAGATATAGTGCCTGTGAGCCATTCAGATAGTGACCACAGAGATGGACATCGCCTATTTATCCGTACAGCAAGCAGAGGAAAAGTTAGCCATGTTCTCTTGAGTGTGCTTATTTTTGATGTGGAAAGATGAATTTCAGTGTATTAAGGTGGTCTCATTGACATGATTTGATTCTTTGCTTCTTGAACAGACTGGTAGGAGTCTTGATGGGGCTTATTTTTGTAATTGTGAGAACCTGAGGGCAGGCTTTAATGGCCCTGGGCAGCCCCACCTGAGATCTCAATCCCACCCACTCCCCCGCCCATGGGCTCAGGAGCCCATTTAAGCTCACTCCTGGGCCTCCAGTCCCTCCCTGAGCTGTGGATGTGCTAGTCTCCATGTCTGATATGCTTTGTTTCAGAAATAGCAGTCCCAGCAGGACTAGGGCAGAGATTGTCACCATCTACTCAGCACCGGTGAGGTTATGCTTCAAATACTGGGATCAGTTTTGGGCCCCTTGTTCCAAGGAGGACATTGAGGTGCTGGAGCATGTTCAAAGAAGAACAGTGAAGCTGGCAAGGAGTCTAGAGTGCAAGTCTGGCAAGAAGTGGCTGAGGGACCTGGGGTTGTTCAGCCTAGAGAAAAGGAGGCTCAGGGGAGATCTTCTGGCTCTCGACAACTCCCTGAAAGGAGACTGGAGTGAGGTGCAGTACTTCTCTAAAGTAACAAAGTGATAGGACAAGAGGAAATGGCCTCAGGTTCTGCCAGGGGAAGTTTAGGTTGGACATTAGGAAAAATGTCTTCCCTGAAAGGGTTGTGAAGGGCTGTGCCAGGCTGCCCAGGGCAGTGGTGGAGTCCTCATCCCTGGAGGGATTTAAAAAGCTGTGTAGATGTGGTGCTGAGGGACCTAGTTTTGTGGTGACCTGACAGTGCTGGGTTAATGGTTGAACTTAATGATCTTAAAGGTCTATTCCAACCAAAACAATTCAATGATTTTTGCTGCTTCTGACCTGTGGACTAACTTTTCCATCTGACCTTGTCACTATGGACCTAGCAATCACTAGCCTATATCTGACCTTGGTTATCCTCACTGGAGCTGACATGCATACTGAATTTCTGGCTTGACCTTGCACCTACTTTGTTATCATGAGCCTTTCTCATGATCTGGGCTTTCAGCTGGCCCTGGCTGTCCTCCCTGGGCCTAGTCATGGGAGCCTTCAGGCAAAGTTTGGAGGCTATTTTTCCAGGTAGCTTCTGATTTTCATGAACCACCTTGATCTTCCCCTATCTTTAATCAGCTTGGAAGCAATGAAATATTAATCATGAGATGAAAAATGAAGCAACAACCTGGCTTGTGCTCTGATGACTAATACAATGGTTGGAGCCACAAGGCAAGGTGGACTGGTATTTACTGGCTTAGAGAAGATGCAGGCAAGCTTTTCTTCTTAAACAGGAGCTTGCTTCTGATTCTAATTGACTATCAAAACAAACAGTGTGTTGATAAAACTATGGGGAAAGAGTGGGTAGGATGAGAAACCACTGACTCGAAAGATGGACAAATAAGATGACTTAGCTCTTTCTGTTGCTCATGGTCTGTACCATCAAACCAGGCCTTGAGAGTTCTTTTCTTAATTACAACATGGCTTTGGGGGTTACAGTGGAACACAGTTTATAGAAATTATTTTTTTGTTGAGACTTTAAGGCTGTTCAAAGTGGGTATGAACCTGTGATGAGCTGAAGTTATCTGAGTGAGCACAAGGGCGTTGTCAGGATTGGTCCCTTCTGTGCTAAGGCTGCTTCACTTTAACTTAGCTTTCAAATATAATTGTTAATTAAAAGTGAATTACCTGAATATTTCTTAAATTTGCTTTTGATAGGATTATAGTGCAAGATCAAATAGGGGTTAAATACTTCTTGAAACTCATCTGGAATTGAATAGTAGAGATATCATCTGTGACAGCTTAATGGGATCTGAATCTTCTGCTGAGTGCTTCTCTCTAGAAATATGTTTTTATTTCAGATCTCTGGCTAGGGTTGGGCATCTTGTGTATGTAAAGGTTTTCTGTGGAGCTGCCAGTGTGGGAACTTGCAGGAGCTGAACTCAAGCCTTAGAAAACTGTTCATCTTGTGGTAACATCTAGTTGTCTGTTGCACTAAATGCAGTGCTAATAATGTAGTGTGAGACAAACCCTTCCTTTCTGTGTTAACACTTCAGTTAACCTTTAAAACAATGTTAGGCAGCAGTTGTGAACAAAGTTTTTATTTTATTAGTGTTATCTTTCTGATAGAAAGCCTGAAAGTGTGAAGTGTGAGCGACTTGCAACTCTTGCCTGGGCTTTTAACTGAGAATGTCTAATGACAGGCACTTAAATTTGCTTTTAGGCCATTTTTAAAAACCGTTTCTTCAGCAGTTCTCAATTCTACTGAATTTGATTCTACCGAAGTCCATAATATCAGCCAGGGTGTAATCTGTGAAACTAGGGCGTTGTGATTTTAAGTCAGGGAAAATGCTGGTCTTTAATTGTTTTTATGCACTTCCTACTGACACAAACCAAAGCATTTCTGGTAGTTGAGAATGGCAAGGTGGGTCTATGGTATGATGCAAAACATGCTGACCTTTCTATTGTTGCCTTAACATCTGTAGTAAACTGGTTGGTTATCTCTGAAGGCGTTAGATTGGCATGTATCTGCATGTGTGTGTATATATTTGGGAGTCAGAACAGTATGTCTTATTACTGTGCATAAATAATATTGGTATCACCTAAAATTTAACACTTCTGATACTGGACTGGAATGTTATAAAGTTTCTGTAAGCTCAGCCTTGCAGTAGAGAAAAGTAGATGTGGTAAAGAAAATGGAAAATTCTTCTTCTAAGTAAACTGTCTTCATAATATTTTTGTATCTATAATGCAAATAATACTGGCCTGAGAGCCAGCAGCTTGTTGAATGTTACTGTATTTTGCCAATCCCTTAGGCTGTAAGGATAAAATCTGAATGTTACCATGATGCTATATCTGAATTTCTCTTGTAACTGGACTTAAAATGTCTTCCGTGGTTTTTTTGGCTCCTAATGTCACTCAGTAGCTCAGACTAACCTTCCACAAGATGGCACTTTTAAGTATCCTATATGGAATATGTTCAGTACTAACATACAGAAAACTATACAGCACTGTATATATCAATTTGTAACTTGCTGCTTTTGATTTTTCAGTGTCTTAGGACTGGAACCAGAATGGACACCTGTATCCTGAGGTACAGACCTTCTGAAGGCAGTCCCATTGCATAATCTCACTCAGACCATCCTGCACAGCGTTTAAGATGGTTAAGCTGTTTGCCTTGGAAATCTCCATCTAAATGTGGCTCCATCAGTCCTGTTGTGAAGCTGTATGAGATGAAAGCTTTAGGAGGTATGGCTGCAGGCCACTTAATACAGATATGGGGCCAGAAGTCTTCTGAGTGTGTCAGCTGGAGTTCACAAGGGTTTAGAGACATGACAATGAAATACCACAGGAAGAGAGCCAGTATTTTTATGGGGAGTAATATATCTTGTTTAATTCAATGCAAATGTAACTG
Organism: Eurystomus gularis; assembly: GCA_013400335.1. Taxonomy (NCBI): domain Eukaryota; kingdom Metazoa; phylum Chordata; class Aves; order Coraciiformes; family Coraciidae; genus Eurystomus; species Eurystomus gularis. Next base: position 123,297 of record VZZY01009564.1, on the reverse strand, counting down.
TCTAAAACTGTAAAAGCCCTCAAGAAACCATGAATTTGTAATTCTGGAATATGTTCGGTTTCTGTTGTGGTGTTAATATACCAAGTGCTGGGATTTTCAGATTACTCATCCAGAGGCATGAAAAGTGTACTTGCGTATTTGGAAAAGGCCCCTAATTATGTGGTTAAAAAAATCAGATGTTCATCATTATCGGTCTGTAGAAATGGTCTGTTTAAATTGTTTGTATTAGCTTTTGAAGCTGTAAAAGGATTGTGGCCTCATTTTTCGCAATGCTGTGCAAACATGTTTTGAAAAATATTCCCTCCCCATGCAATATAACTACAATCGGAGGATAGAAAGTTCAGAGAACTTAAGTGACTTATCAAATGCCGCTCAAATCTGGAGATAGCCTTAGTATTTGGGTTGTTTTTATCTATCAGCTTTTGTTAAGGAACAATGTAAACACTTCCTTTCACATTAGATGTCTCCTGTTATTCCTCTGCCCCCTTCCCACTTGCCACAGAGATCAGGAAATAACTCTCTTTATGCCAGAGTGATAATGTCAAGACATGGGACTTCCAAATCTTTATACCCATTGCTTTTAAAATAATATTCTGTGTTTAAATTAACACTTTTAATATCTAGGCATGGCTGAAAAAGTGCTTTGAAGCACAGGACAGACAGAAGGAAAGCCCTTTCTGCCACTGTAAGGGGACTGTGGTACTGTCACGCCTTCCAACAGCTTTGATGGTGAATGGAGAACATTTAGAGAGCTTTAGAAAGCAGTGTAACTGAATTAATCCTTGGCAAGGATTGAACCCTCTTTCTTCCTCTCATGACTTACTGTTGATCTTGTGGAGGATGCACAGGTGAATATGAGATCATGTCCCTGGGCAGACCAGGTGCCAATGCTTTCTGCTTTAATAGAGTTAGCTGTCCTAGGAAGCTGGATGGCTTTGCAAAGTAACAGGCTTCTGGTTTCTCTGGGTGTAAGCCTTTATCTTTTACAGCATCTCAGACTTGTTCAGTTTGGATACTTCTAATTCAGCAAAATATTGGCACCCTTTCCATTTTTGAATTCTCAGATCTCAGCCTTTTATTCTTTGATTATATAGTAAAACTGAACTTGGAGGCAAGGGGAATGTGATTGAAAAACTGAGTGCTCTTGTCTTGAGTTCAGTACTGCTTGCAGCTGAGCTTCATATGAGTTGTCTTCAGCAAGTTTTCCTGCCAACTGAATTGTAGGAAATAGCTGGTTGCTAATTGGTGATAATGAGTTTTCTATTTGTACATTCCTTGTTTGATCAGTGTGTGAGATGCAGGTCAAATCCAGATTAGAATATAAACAGGGCTTTTCAGACAACTTGATTTTGGTTTTTTTTTGATCTAATAACACCCTGAATAGGGCAGTTTGAACAAGGGTAAAGGTGAAGAGGTGAACTTGCTGACAGACACTTAATGAGTCAGGGAGGAGAAAGCTAAGAGCCGAGTGGTCTCATCAGTGTGGGTGAAGGTGGCATCTGGCTTTGTCAGCATGAATAAAACCCTGAGCTGAAAAGGTTAAAAAAGTACCTGTCAGTCTCAAACTGGCACTTCGGGAGTTGCCTGCCCAGCTTTTTTAAGGGGCTAAAAATGTGCAGATGTTAGATTGGAGATATTGGAGCCCATCTGTACTGCTCTCAGCAGCAGTTAGGGAATTGAAAGAGCTGCTGAAGATGTTCTGAAAGCAAGAAAGGGATATGCGAACTCATATTTTCACACAAGTGGAAGCAGCATGTGATGGACTGCAGCAGACTGTTCAGATCAACTCTGAATTATTTGCACAGGCTACTGCTGAGAGTCAGGGGAAGAAAAGACCTGTAGATACAACTGAAATAAACTGCTACTGTAAATACAACTGCAAGCAGATTGGGGTTTCTCTAATCTGTTTTTATTTATTAACTCAGTGTTTTGCACAAGCATTTAATACTCTTGCATCATGTAGGGCTATGTATTTACTGTGTGAGTAGTCATGCATCTTCTTTCAATTCTCTTGTCTTCAGAGAAGAGTCTGAATAAAGGTCTTCGGTAGAGGCTGTTCCAGAGCCAGGTTAGAAGCACACCCCTAAGAAATGGAGAGGGACTGGCAGCTCCCTGAGTCATAGGCTGTACTTTAACTGGTTAGTGTGATTGGTTTGCCTCTGTACATGGACTGGAAAACAAATGTCTGGGCTGTCCTTAAATAGATGCAGGATGGTGGGAGACTGGTCTAGCTTAAAGCTCTTGTTTTTAATATTAACTTGTCTTTTTCCGTGCCTAAAAATGCAAGTGTTTTCTAGGAAAACACAAAGCCCTACTAGAAAAAGAGCAATTTGATTCTAGTTTGATTAATCTTCTCTTTACCAGGTTTTCTCCTAAAAGATTATTGCCTTTGCATGTGGATAAACATTGTACCTTCTCCTATATTACAAAAACATCATAATATATCTGATAGGAAGGCTAATACTAATGCCCTTGAAACTAATTGGAGTCCTTACATTTGCTTGAACAGGCCTTTCTATTTAATGTGGTGTGATTTGGCACAGGCTCCTCTCAAAAACAGAACACACAAGATGTTCCAAAAGTAAATTTTCAGGAATGTTGACAGGCACCTTCCCCCCCTCCAAACAGCCTCCTTCTTGTTAATGTTTCAGATGAGGAGATTGAAGTGGGTAATTAGCATGCATGAGCTGCATTTACAAGCTGAAAAAATGTTTATTGGTTTATCCCTTCAAGACTGACTGCCTTGCTTAACAGTAAACTGAGTAAAACCAGGAGGAAAATGATCTCAGTTTTTATGAAAAATGTACTTTGGAAAGTAAGGAATGAACTGGCTACGGTTATATGCCATTCTGGCAGCTCTCTTATGGTATCTCAGCTAACAAATTCCCTTTCATCCATCACCGATAGACAGCCAGAAAACTCCTTCATGATACCTGATACTAGGCTGTTATAATGAAACTCTATAAACTTGAAATTCAGGCTTAATGTGTTGCTCAGACACTTCTTGTATGTCTTGGACTCCTTTCAAAACAGCTTTGTTTAGGAGTCTAAATAAACGAGCAAGGTTGTGTTAGAGGGATGTTAGATGCCTGCTGGCATCTCAGCAGATGCTCAGCCAGCAAGGCATCTTTGGAGGTGTGAGCTAGTGCACGACACTATGATCTATGTTTCCTGGTTTGTAGAGTGATTCTGTGGTGACCAGTGTCCTGTGGAATAGGATGTATTGTGTGGCACCCCCGTCCACTGGTGGAAGCCCGTTGCTGCTGAAACCAGCAAGCTTCCTCCAAGGAGTTGTTGCACCTCATCAGCTAGAGAAGGATTTATTCCCTTAAGCTCTTCTCTTCCCCGTGCCAGCTGGAACTAGTGAACCTGCCCTCCTGTGCTAGGCACATTCTTTTGATGCACCGAACACTACTTCAGCAAGCTGCTGAAATATCTGCTCTGCTCTAGTGAATATTCCCAAAATATTATTCCCAAAGTGGTATTGGGCAACTGATTTCCAAAGACTTTGGCAGAATCTCTAGAGGACTGGTGTTGATAGTGGCCAGCAGAGGTTTGGCGTGGAGTTGTGCCTGACTCAGCTGTTTCATTTCCCAACGGAGTCCCAAACACCAGCTCTCTGCTTCGTGGCATGTTGCTTTTGACGAGCTTATACCTGTACCGGGGCATGAAGTAATCTTTTTGGAAGTTTTAGAGAAGTATGGTGCTTCTTGGCTGAAGAAATAAGAAACAGAAGAAGAATCATTTGGTGAGTTTTAGTAAGGAATTTTTATATGGAAAAACCCTTGGAGGCAGCATAGCTGCAGTATATGAGTCATCTGAAACACATAATGTGAATTGGGTATAAAGTCGCCGTCCCCTTCTCAGAAAATTAAGTTAATTATTATTTCTAGAAGATTGGGAAGAGTAGGGGAGAGTGGATAGATGTTTAACAAGTTGACCTTTCAAAGTTCATGGAAGTAATTTCTCAGTACAGGCTAAAGATAAGATCAGAACCTGTGGGACAAACATGCCTCTAGAATAAATGCAGCATGCAAATAGATTTAACACTAAGTTCAACAGACTTGTTGTAATAGACTGCTTATTTTAGTTTTGAACATGTGTATTGGGAAACAAATGCTTCTATATTGGAAAATCTGCAAAGTTTCTGTAAAAGTTGCAATTCTGTAGGCAATTGCAACATCTCAGAGACGTGAAACTGAAAAATGATGTAGCTTCTAAAGATGCAGTCATAAACTGTTCCTATAGTGCCCTATTGCACAGGGATTGTTGGGGATTTTCAGCGAGAATGAGTGCCATGAAATGCACTATGTCCTGGTGATGCTGGAGGGGTTAGCAACCCTTCAGTAGAAGAGGTGCCTGTTGACAGCAGAGCGTGGCAGAACGGTGCCTGGGTACTTTACAGGATGCTGCCTGGCTGAGGAGACCACACTGGTGCCTTGGGCCAAAAAAACCTACTCACAGTGTGTGAATTCATTCCTGGCAGACCACAGCTTATAGCTAAAAATGAGCTTGTATTGCAAATAACTCTTACAAATCACTTAGTCTATTGTATTAGAAGGTTTTAGCACAGGCTGGGAGATCTGGATTCGTTCTGTGACTCTGTTATGGCGATTACTGAGCAGACACTTAATCACTGAACTGTTTGTGTCCTTAAATGATTGAAAGCATTTATTTGACACCCAGTCACACCTATGTGATACTCGTGACAGACTGATGCCTTGTTAAGATTAGAGGTTTTCCTTATGTTACGAAATTCTCTCATTGCTTTGTAAGAGGATTTCTGCTATTATGAGTCTGTGTGCCACCCAGTTATTTGGACTTTTTACTACACTTCTGTGTGTTTGTGATGAACTGTGCAATCTGAGGGCACTTGCGGGTGTTGCAGATGGAATGACACACTTCAGTTGTAAAAGAGAAGTAACAATACGCTTGTTAGTGCCAGTTGAAGGTCAATGGTAAATGTGACAGTGGTTTAACAAGATTCAGTGGCAAGGTATACTTGATTATTTACTGCACAGAGGACCGGGTGGATGAGATTGTCAGGGAGACCATTGTGTTGAGTCACAAGGTTCAGAAAGGACCCCCTTGTGTTCTAAACATTTTCTCAGAGGAGAGTTTAGGTGCAGCTGAACCCTGACTTAATCCCAGACTTGGTCAACACATTGTCTAAAGGATTATATATATGCAATCAATCCTTTATATATAAGATGTCAAAAGTTTCAGCACGCTTATTGCCTGTTCACTTACAATCTCATACAATAAGGATTCTCTCAACCTTGAGGAGTAACCTTGAGAGGCATCCCTACTCAAGATGACATCCTGGTGTGCAGCCTACCACTGTACAGGAGAGCTCAACAGGCTTTCCACTAATTATAGAGTAAGATAATTGACTTGTAGTCATATTTACATACCAGCTATAGATGTTAGTTTCTTTCAAATTTAGCTTGAGTCAGATTCTGGCCAGTACTGTGGTTAGGTGGGCGAATTGCTCAAATCAGCCCTTGGCTACTGTGTTATGTCTCCACTGAATCCACAGGACCAGGTGCATCCATTACAGCTGCCACTGGTGGTTATCACTTGAGTAGGGTTATGGGAAATAAAGATCAGTTTGAGGAGGGTGGGGGGAGCACACCACCACATCAGAACACAGCTTAATAGTAACACTCTGGCTTTTAGTGCTGTTCCAAGGCTAACAACGGTACTGTGACAGCAGGAAAAGTTTGCCTACCCTTCCCCAAAACTCAAAATCCTGTAGCAAGGTTTTATGGGAAACTAAAAAAGGATATTTTCTAGAATTATGTTCTCTTGTAATAGTTTGTATTAACACAGGTGAAAAACTTTGTAAAAAATGAGGGGTGTGAGACAAGCTCACGTAATTCTATAGATGCATGTATCTAATGTTATTTTGCTAATGCTATTTTTGTCCTATTGTATCTGTAGACCAATGACTTCCATAACATTTGACCTGAAGTGGCTTTGATTCAGCTAAGCATTGTTACATCCTTTCTTCAGCAGAAGTTCTTGATCACGTGTCTACCTTTAGCTGTGAGTGCACCTGCTCTTTTGTCATCACATGTATGCTTAAATTAAAACCCAGAAAGCAAAGGGAAAGTAATTCAATATAATTGTTTGATAGGGTTTTTACCTTGCAAAACTTGTATGAAGTACAGTCTGTTTCCCAGCACGGTTGTGCTTATAGCTGGTATTTTTATTCACAAGATGAACTGAAGAGTTAAGTGTCAGGTGTACCCATGTACACTGGGGGTAGTGGTTTTGCTAAGTGATGTGAGAAAAAAAGTTGCATTTAGAATGGAGCGAAGCATGTTACTTTCCTGATGTTTTCTTAAGCTTAAATCATTTAAGTGAAGAAATAAAATGTTCTTTCTTGGCCTTAAAATTTCATAATGTTTAGATGCAACTGAAACTATTGCATGTTTTTCACTGAACTTGTACAATGTCTCTACAGTTCTTTCAGTGAAAAACATTTGTCCAGAAACTCAGTTCTCAGCTCTGGAATCTTGATCCTTTGCAGCGATTTTGCAGTGCCAGTCAGCATGCTGGAGCCGTGCTGGGCCAGGAGCTGAATTCCAGAGTGCCACAAAACATGCCTGGGGCAGGGTGTATAACTTTGATTTTTTTTTTTTTCTCAGATGCACTGACTTTGCAATGTACTGAATGACTGCCAAAAATCTTGGAATTGATGTTTCTGTTACAGGTGACCATAATGGAGACATCAAACTGGAGCAAGCTGACAACTGGCACATGGCTCGTTGTTGCCATTGAGGCACTGGTGAATGTCTGGCTGGCTTTCCTCATGGTCACTGATAGAAAAGCTTTTGACAGAATTCGGTGGGCTCAGGAGTGAGAAAAGGGTAGGAAAAGACTGCAGGGAGAGAAGAATGAAGATTTTAAGGTAGGCCACAGGGGGAAGATGGAGTAAGAGACAATAGATAGTGAAGTACGACAGCCCTCACTTGTATGAAGAGATTGGCCTGAAGTGGAGCTGCAAAACTCAAAGGAAGGTCAACAGGATGGCCTGTTTTTCTAGCAAGCCTGCATGCTGCAGGGGGTTTAACATTGCAGCGTGGGTAGCTGACACACAGATGATTTGGCTCTCCCATGTTCTACAGCCCTGTCTGTGTTTCCTGGTTGTATTGAGGGTAGGGAGTATTGAGGGAGTCCTGCACGTTGCCTTGGTGCTTCTTAATATCCATTGTGTCTATTCCAGGTTAGCTAAGGGTTCAGTACATTCACTGGCTGTGCATGTACTTTGTCTCTTTTAAATATACCTAAATAACAGCCCCTCCTCAAACAAACCTGTGAGTGCCTTTGCATAAGCTCTTCATGTATTTTTTATCAGGTGAGAGAATAGGAGCGGGTGAAGATCAGGTCAGGCGATGGAGTGCAACATGAGCTCTTCATCCTTCTCTACTGTTTACCTAAGGCCACCTCCCTCCTGAGGTACAAGGTGAGAACATGCTTCCTCCCACATGCTTAGCCTTCAGTTATTTTATTGAGGCTTCTTTGTGGACAAGAAGTATCCAGAAGTCTCCAAGGCTTTCCACTTTGTGTTGTCAGGCATGTGGGTGACTGCATTGGTTTAAAGAACAAGCTGTACAATACAATGTCGTGTTACTTCACACTTTTGCCCCGTTCCTGTTGTCTCTCACTCCGGCACAGGTCCAGGCAAGGAAGCTCAGTCAGGATAGTGACTAGCTTGAACTGGAATTTAAGGTTGTGGTGAATAGTCCTGTGGAGCTCAGTGTTACTGGTAGTGATGCAAATCAAGTGCCAGGAAAGGATGGAGGCCAAACCAGAAGGCTGCTGCCTAAACCTATGGTTCATCTGTGCTTGGATTGAGTGATGTGCTATTTTTCCCATGTCAGCTTATGACATATCTGGAGAAGGTCTAGAGGAGGCAAAACAGGTAGATACAAGGTATGGAACACTTTCTGTATTGGGAATAAGTCAGAAGATTCAGAAATGCAATAGAAGTATATAGAGCTGAGTGGTGTGGAGAGTGATCAGTTGTATAAGCTCCCTTCTACAAGTACCAGAGGCCGCATATGAAATTACTAGGAGCTAGATAAAAACAAATGGAAGGCACTAGCAAGCAACAAAACCTCATCAGATTTCAGCCAGTTCCCTCAGCCACAATAGCTGGAGATAGGGGAAAACACAAGACAATCATTGCATGTTCCATGCCCTTCTGTAGGTGTCTGCTAATGCCCACTGCTAGGGTGGGGTACCAGGACCCTTTGAGTCCTCCTGGCTGGTCTTGTGTTTGTGCCCCTAGGGGCAGTGAGCTCTAGTTCACCAGTGTGACAACTCAGGTACACGTTGAGGCACAGCGAGCTGCAACAGCAGAGGCAAGGACCTAAGCTCCCTGTGACACGGCAGAATAGCTCTGAGCCATTGTTATTGCTGAAAGCCTTGAATGTTAACCTCCAGGGGGTGCGAAAGGCAGCTTTAGATAAAACCCCCTGGTCAGAGCTCCCAGGGAATTGATATCAAAGGTAGCCTGCACCTCTGGTCACCTTGGTGCCATGCCGTTCTGTCCTGTTGAGCATGTGTCAGTCTGGACCGATAAACAGAGCGAGTCAGGTGCTTCACTGTCACAGCTCTGCTGCATGGCTTTGGCCTCCAGGTCACTTGATATTACAGTCCTCAGACTCTATTTGCTTGATGATTCAAACTTAGCATTTTCACAATCAAGACAAATATTAATCAGGAGACCAGAAATGCCTCTTCCCTTTCACCCCTGCTTGGGACAGTTTCACTGTGGAAAAAAAACAAAAACTGGGGCATGCTGCAGCTAGTCTGACAGCTGCCAAAAAGTGAGTGGATTATAAATAAGTTCTTTCTCTTTGTAGAAAAATTATTGGCAAGGGCATAGGACTCATCTGGAGTCTTTCATATCTAGTCTAGAAATGGCTGTTTGATAGACAAAAACCAAACCAAACCCAAAGTAATTCAAGCAAAAACTCCACCTGAAACAAGAGTGATAAGCTTTTAGTAAAATAGTTGGGAGGGAGAAGAAAGGAAGATGCCTTTAGTGAAATGCCTCCAAAATAAGCAACTTAAGATCTTCAAGGGATTTGGGTTTTTTATCTGTTAGATGCTGAATATGTAAATTGAAAGATAATTCTTGCCACAGCAGCTTTGTGCACTTGTTTCATTGATCTGTGCCCAGCTTTAAGCTTTGCCATGTGCAATAATTGATCCCTGTCAGTGAAATGTGGAATTATACAAATCAGTAGGTATTTCTAAAATGAACACATTGAGGAATTAGTTACTGAATGGCTTTATTCTTGTGCAGAAATCCTGCCTCTTCCCTGTAAATTCACTGTGCCAAATCTTTTCAGAGTTCATAGTGAATATTTTGTATGTTCCCAAAGCCCAGAAATGACCTTGGAATATAGGTGTGTGTTTCAAAACAGCACATTCTATTTTACAGCAAGTGACAGCTCCTTCCATGTTCCAGCCTCCTTAAACTAGTCTAGAAACAGAGCTGTCAATCGCAGGTGAGAAACCTTGACCCATGAAATAAGTTTGTTACACTTTAATGCACTACTGTTATACTGTGACTAAGTGATAAGATTGTCTTTGAAAAAGATACTGGTTTATCCAGTTTTATGCAGAACAGTTCCAAGGGACTTTAAATTTCCCTCTTGGCAGTCAGTGGCACTACTGTGAGGGGAAATGGGGGTCTAAAAAACTTGTTTAATGTATCACTTCAGCTGATCTTTTAATGTGCATGAAAGTCCTGTAAGTGGAAGGGATTTGCATCTGAAAATCTTTTAGAATTTCCCACAGACTCTTAAAGTTGCAGCAGCAGGAAACGTTGCAAGTCAGGAACATCAGAATTGGTAACCTGGGTCTAAGCAGCATTGACTTGTGGTCAGTATCAGCTGCTTAAAAGGAAAATGAAAATAAACCCTGAGGGTAGGAAGCTGCAGGGTAACTCTAGCACAGTCCCAAACTTCACAGCTAAAAACTATTGTGCTCTGCTGCAGAAATACTTATTTTTCTTTGAGGAAATTGGTGGTACTGGCTATACTAGCCCCTAGCTGTACATGTTTCTAAGCCTTTCAGGAATGCTACTAAATCCTTTATCTCAAGTGATTCTTGATAAAGGAAAGAAAACTTTAAAGTTAGGCTGAAGAGCTCCTGAATGCCTTAAGCTGTGGCAAGGCAATGAATCCAAGACTCTCCAAAGGCTTTCTGCAGTTCTCTTAGGAAATTTTGTGTTAGTGAGTTAAGCTCAATGCATTACCTGCTCCTTTCCCAGTTTGGAATTACCTGCTTTTTTTTTGCCTTGAAGGAAAATACATACAGAAAAGCTGCTCAGTGCTCGTGGTTAGGCTGTAGCTCCTACTTCAAGGTTTCTTCTGTTGGTTATTCCTGTCAAGAAACCACGTGCATTAGCTTTTGTGGGATCTTTTTCTGCCCTGGGGCATGTGCTTGCCAAGTTGGTCAGGCTGGCACCTCATAATATGATACAGCAATTTATTAAATTAAACTGTCAGTTGCTAAATGCCAGTATAGATGAAAAGAACGTAACTGAACACTGACTCTAAGATTGCAGAGGCTAAAGCCTGTGTCTTCAAAATCCTGCTATCCTGAATTCATGTAAATATTTATGGCTATATTGACATTAAGATAAGAGGAAAATTCCCCACCAGCTTCACGTGCAGTTTAACCTTTGACTAGGTCATAGCTGCTGTTTGCTTGAAATGAAAGTGCATGTGTTTACTTTTTCCCTGAACTAAATCAACGTTGAGATCATGGTGGAGGTCTGAGTGCAGTGCATGTGAACGGAGCTTCCCTCTGTGTTGTGCTTGAGGAGCAAAGAATCTGCAAAGGCCTGGTCCTTTGTGGAAACGAGCCTGGCTATAGTCCCTTGAGTTAAGGACTGTACCTGTTTGCATCCTACTAGTTTTTGAAAGGAAGCATATTGTGCTGGGAAGTAGAAAGAGTAGAAAGCATGCTAGATTTGGCTGTCATCCCCATTCCCTCTCACCTGGGGAGAGACCGGTGATCCTGGCCTGTCTTCTAGGGAGGGCCAGGGGAAGTTCACGTGCAGCACTCTGCACTGCTTCTCTGCACAGACACCTCACAGGTGAGCTCAGAGTGACTATACCTCTGCAGGATGTCCACTGCTATCTCACAGTGTAGTAGGCTGCTCTGGACTTGCTGGGAACATCTTTTTCAGGGTGTGTTTATACAGACTAGTTAGATCTCTGCTAACGCTCTCCATTGTTGTTCTCTTAGCCTGGACGGAGAAAATGTGTGAGATCACCCAGTAAAGAATTCTTAGCAGAATGTTTTCTGCTAGTGCCCACACAAATCTTACTGTAGTGTAGCCAAAGGTAAGACTGTTTGAATGCAGACAGTAGAGCTTTGTAGTACCATTAATTCTTACCTCCCCAAGTTTATTTCTTAACAGATATTTTCAAGACGGTAGTGGTGAAAAATCTTTGGTTTGGTGTCATTGATTTAGGAAGACAACCCTCTTAGAACAGAGAATGATTTCAAGGTAAATTTGTTGAGAGCAGGGAGAAACTAAATTCACTGTTTCAAAACAGTCCCAGCAAAATGTAAGGTTTTGCTTTTTACTTTCCTAAAAAAATTTTCCATGTTTCTATGACAAAACCATTTCAATTGTTTATCTGACTGGAGGTCAATGTTCCTTTGAATAACAAATGAGTGCCCTGAACCTTTACTTCTCTCCCCTTGGAGAGAAACACTGCAAAAAAAGCATGAACACAGGACAGATATGGCCTTGGCAGGGACACTGGAAAGCAGGACATGTGCTTTGGGCCAGTTCTTCAGAAGAAGCCATGTGAAAGCACAAACACATGTAGGACGCCACAAGTCTGAAAGCCAAACCAGGTCTCACAAGTGCAAGGTTGCTTAAGCTGCTTTTTCTGTCAAGCCTAGCAATTATCTGGGCTTCCCCATGGCTTCATTACCTCTGTCATTGAGCAGAGCGAGTAATGGACTTCACAGATCCAGCTGCTGTCAGGTGGTGTGACCACAGCTTGCTGCCTCTGATTCGGGGGGTGCCGGGAGATGTACGGGGAGCACCTTACTGAGGGGCATCCAGGTTATGGTGATGGTGACAAATCTGAGGTGTTTTTTAGTTGAAGCAAAAAGAAACCAGGTAAAATGTGTCAGTATTTATGTCAAACCATTTATTGTCAATAAAGATGTGGGTTCTAGTTTGGATGCATAATTTGTAAGTGGAAGTTTTTCTTTGTGAAAACTGGAGATGCTTTAGGCAGCAGCAGAGCAGAGCTGGACTTTAGGTACTGCACAGAGATCATAGAAAACCTGACTAAGTATTTTGGTTCTATAACACTTGAATTTGAGATTCTGCCTTAGATTAAATGATCTGCACTGAGGGGGGGGTGGTTGAAGCACGTAATGTTCTCCTAGGCAGAAGACATGCAGGATTTTGTGTTTTGCCATAATTGAAAGAAACACCAAAGCATCAAAGCACTGCTGCGGCCCGTGGAGAATCATGCTGGGAGCTCCTGGGAGTGTTTATAAAAAATACAGCAGAACATGAAGTTCTGATGTGTGAAACAAAGTAGCACGCCATGATAATTTGGCACAGAGTGATGGTACACCTTAAGTCTGGCCAGAGGGGAGGGTGGATGCTAGAGAAGTACTGTAAGAAGTTCTGCCATGAGCTGGCAGCAGCAGAGGTAACAGCAATGAATTCTGACACCTGAAGGGTGTTACTCCTTAAGCTCCCTCAAATTGGGAAATGGCAGAATCAGGGCTATCTGCCAGGTTTCATGACTAGGACCTGGATGGGTAGAACTTAATAACTGAGGTGAAAAGTCAATTGGTAACAAGGAAACTTCTTGCAATAAGGGATGCTTCAGGAGCAAAATGTTCCCCCAGAACAGTGCTATGGCTGTGTCCATGCTTTCTGGCATATTCTTCAGATTTTACCTTGGCAGAACATAACATGAACTTGTGTGAGTTCTCAGAACTGTATCATGACTGACCAAAAGGGAAACAAACTGACCTTGGCAACAGATGTGCCCAGGATTGCTGATACTGAACTGCAGAGTATGACTTGAAGGTGGAATGACTACCAGTGAAGCCTGCTCCTCTTTTCTGTGGGCCAAAACCTTCTCAGGTGGGGACTGAGAGGTGCAGTGGTTGAATTCCTCCCTACACCCTGATAGCTATGATGCCTAGCTACCATTATGCTGTGTGCAAGCTTCATCAGAGAAAAGCAGATGTAGTGCTCCATCCCCGGGTCCTGTGTCTTTGCAAGTACACCCAGAGATAGAATTGATCCTTTACATTATCTGAAGGCTGTCCTTAATGTCAAAGGTCCTATTTAAACAACAAACAACTCCTTAAAGAAATAAGCTTTTCACAAGCTGCTGCACAAGTATTTTTTCACCAAGTTATTTGGTGGTGTTTTGCTAATCTAGTATCTTTTCTGGATAGTGTTCATTAGAGGCTAAGCTTTACTATGTTATTTTCAAAAGGAAAAAGTGTAAAGAACAGCAGAGAAACCTTTACAAATAATTCATTTTACTGGCAGTTTCCACTTAAGTCTGACAAATCTGTACCCTGCATGATAGAGGCGTGGATTCCTTAGATCTGAACTGGACTATAGTGCTCTGCACCTCAGTTAATCAGTCTACAGACTAGTAGTTTAGAAGTTTTTCTGTAAAAATCTGAAGCCCTCTAAAGACCTGTAAATCTGTGCACCAACAGAATGCTTTTGTCAGTTTGCATAAGGAAAGAAGTTGGTATTGTTAGTTAACTACATACCCTGACAACTATGAATGTAGTGCCAAGTCATGATGGAAATCTCCAAGTGCCCAAATTAAAAGGTTATATAATCTGGATGATGCTGTTCACAACAAATCAGGAAGACAAAAGTGAATTGCATGAATTTGTAGGTCAAAGGCTGGCTGCGAGAACTGCAGATTGCACAATTGCTTCCTCTTCTGGAAAGTTTGTGCAGACAAAGTGTTGGGCTGAGTTAGTTGTTTCCAGATTCGGTACACAAGGAGAAACAGTAACATTGATGTATATTCCATGTGATGTGTTTGTGGGGATAGCTATAAAAGAAGCCCCCCAGTTGCTGTATTCAGTGATCTTATCATACAAGCAAGTAAAGGACAGTAGGTTATTCTTTTGCATGACCATTTTCCTGTAAAGAATTGTACTGTGTGCAAAAACAGTAGAGCCTGTGGTTTCGGAAAGGCATCCTGGCTTTATTTGCAGAGGTAGCGATTCTGGTTTTTAAACTGTAGTGGGAACTGAAGAAGACCTTCTCTTCTTGTACATATTCCTGCAGGTTTGCATGCATAGGAAGTATTCCTGACTTTACTGCTTATAAATCTTGCCAAGCTGTTATATGATTTCCTGTTGTATCAGTGCCATGAGCAAGTATGGACTTGACCATCTTTGTTCTAAAATGCTTGACATGCAGCACTGCAATATATTGATAGTTTCTGAAAAATCTTGTAACAGGATGCTCTTAAATCACCTAATCAAACAAATGCCTTGCTTTCTCTGGAAGCTTAATTTTTCCTTGCCTGATACAGATATATTTGTTCCATGCCAATAGATATCTGAATAATATGTATAAAAGCCTTTATTCCTGTCAAAAAAACATTAGTATGAGATATCTAAGAGCTCTGTGCAAATGCTACTTTGGATAATGGCTCAGACAACTTGAAAGAGATCTTTAAAAACCCACCCCTCAGTCTGGCAAGTATTTACTGAGTCAGATTTTCAGAGGGATCACTGTTAGTTAAATTTTAAATGAAACAATGGCTTTGTATTTATTAGAGCAACTTATTTCTGGTAGAATTAAAATAGATGATGAAGTCTCCTACTTTGTGGGTTATGAGTAGAATTCCTTCTGATGATCTGCTTTTATCTTTTATGTCACATGGTTGAAAGCATGCATCTTTCCCTGGGTGTCAGCAGTCCTCCTGCTTCCATGGCGACTCTAGTTTCAAAATAGATGGCCTTGCAGATAAAAATATGCTGCATTTATTACTTGACCTGAACACATCGGCACAAATTTATTTCATTTGTTTAGGGCACTTTAAATTTAGCAAGTTGGATTGATTATTGCCCTGAATTGAGTAAGATACCTTGGATTCAAATCCTGGTATGTTATAAGCTTTACAGGATGTAGTCTGACTCATTTTACTGCTACTATGCAACAGGTTTACACAGCTTTATCTCACTGGAGAAAAAATACAAATTGAAGTCTATCTTTTCAGACCCACTGTATCTACAATATAATAAGATGAAACTCTTCCTACTTTGGACAGCTTGTGGGTTTAAAGCAATCATGTTTTCTTGTCCTTTTGTTGCCAGAAAAACTCCCTAGTTTTAAAGCAAGCTTACAGAGCTCTCCTATTACTTTTGTTCCCACCTCTAAGTATAACTAGCAGCTTTTCTTTTAAATACAGAGAAAAAAATCTAGTTTTGCGAGGGGAAGTATCGCAGCTTGTGAAGTATCAGGTTTTAATTTACCCTGAGGGTTAAAAAGGAAGGTATTTGGTCAATGTAAGACTTCTGCCATGTGTGTCTCCTGTAAGCCCGCTTTGCTGTAGCGGTGTAGTCAGCTGAACATTACTAAGGAAGATCACTACATCATTCATTCACAATCTGGGAAGGGAAATATTCCTGCTGACTCATGCTTATAAGTATTTTTCCTTGCCCCGCCTCCATTCCTTTCGGCTCCTCCTCTCTTTTAGTACTGGTAGCCTACTATATTTAAACAGCTCTTAGAGCAGAGGCAGGATTCAAGGCTCGTAGCTCGGTTGGCTTTCCTGACCGGATAGATCCCACTTCTCATCGGACCTGCTGCTGAAGGTAAGAAGGCTGTAAGTGAGCGTATGCCAGACAGAGCTCTCTACTATAACAGCTTTCAGGCTGTCACAGGGGTGTTTTGAGAAGGGGTTCTTGTTATGTACAATAAAGCTGAGCTTTTTTCTAGATATTTTGATTGTTTGTGGGGTAGCTGGACTGGCAGGTAAAAATGGTAATGCAAGTGTCAGGGTGGGGGGGGAGGGAAACAACCTTCAGAAACTTGTAAGAAAGTATAAAGCTATTAAGATTTCTGTTTTTCTAAAAGCACTCATGAAGTAAACTTTAAAAGCTGCTGGTGAAATGAATGGGTTGATGAAGAAATGAAGCTGAAGAAAACAGTTGCCTTTGTGTTAGAATTGTTCTTGTTTAAACCCGAGTGTCATGGTAGCTCTTTCAGTCTCTTCCATTATTTATCTGCTGACTGCACAGCTCTCTTGAACTCTTCCATGTGCCTACAAGCCATGCTTGGTGGTCCTTACTTGAGCAAAGTCTCATTCATGTTATAGGGAGAGCTACTTGCATATAGCTGATGTAACTCAGCTTAGTTCTGCTAGAGATCATTTCGTGTCATTGTCTTGCTAAATGCATCTTTGCTTCTTCCTGTTCTCACTTAAAACCTGTTTCAGTTGTGTAGCCTGGAACTACTATGGGCCACACTGGCAGACTTTCCGTGAGGTATAGTCCCTCTAGGCTTAAGGCTGTGTCAGGAAGGTGTGTGGAGTTTGGCCCAGAATGAGCTGGCTGCTCTGCCAAGCCAGAACAATTATGTAACATCACATAGACACTGAAATGCCTTGGAAGCAAAAGGAAGATAAATTGTGAAGTCGCAGCATGCTTCCAAATGAAGAGGAGGAAAGAGACGCCCATTTAAAGTAGGAAGCCTAAAGCAGAAGCCAAAACGGGGATTGGTGTCGCTAAGATGACTAAGTGTGAGTGCCCAGCAGCCTACTCTACGTAAAAGGAGGGTGAGAAGAGCAGTCTTGGCTTCTTGCTAGCTCAGGCTTTCTCTTGCTGCTGGCTAGTTCTGTATAGATTTGAAATTAACTTCAATGTCCTGTGTGCTTTCCAATAGCCTCTGCAAGAACAGGCTTTCATTTGCTACAATGTGTTAGCTGTACAGATTATCAAGGTGCATGTGGTCCCTTGGTTATAAGATTGACAAAAAAATTAAAATAATCTGCATTTACCTTTCATGTCAGGAAAAGTGAACATCTGACCTGCAACTGAAATGCCTGAGATGCTCTGAGCTCAGTTTTACCCCCAGAAGTCAAACACTTAGCCTACAGGATGGGAATAGATAAAAGAAGGTTCAGCATGTTTCACTTTCTACTTGATTCATAGTTAATAACTTTTTTCGTGAAGATGGCAGCTATGGGATGTGGAAGAAACTTCTCCCATTTGTAGACACATGCTAGGATAAACAGAAACATCTCTGATGGTTCATCTTTTGTTGACAGAATTGTCTGGTGTCAAAACTTCAGGAAATGGACCTAGCACTAACATGGTCATTATGGGGTTTTGTGAACCCAGATCCTGAATAAAACCATGGCTAAAAATGGTCATGTATGTGCATGGTTCTCATAATTTCTTCAGGCTAGCAATTGTGCTCCTCTAGCCATTAAAGCTTGGTTTTAATCCCAGCAAATTCTCCCTTTTCATGTGTCAGAAGGTACAGAATGGAGGAGGGGGGTGAAATGAGGCGAGTGTTATCGCTGAGCCCGCAGCTGCTGGCTTTGCTCTCTTATCAGGGTGGTGTAGGGTGGCATAGTGCAATGGCCAGGAGCCAAGACAAACTTACTCTAAAGCTGACAGGACTTCCAGGCTGACTTCTACCGTCTTGTGCCTTTTTTGTCCTCTTCAGGCTCCCCCAGAAAAGGGCTGGCACACCATGACACGACTTTGCACCCTAGTCTTACAAACAGGCTCGCAGGCTCGTTATTTGTATGCTGGCTTTGCTGCTCTCCTGGAACTGTTGCCATGTGCTATATTGGGTTGGTTTAGCAGTCCTTGCTTTCAGAAAAAATCCCACAGGTGTTGCTGGGTTACCACTGTCTACAGCGTGCATACAGTCTTGCTGTGCATGCTGCTGTGGAGTGCTTTGGAGCAGAAACCTGGGAGATCACTTCCAGAGATCTTGCTTCCCTCTTCCAGATGCCCAACAGTTTCAAAGAAATAAGATGTGCACTCTGTATTAGGAAAAATCAGTGAGAACTTGTCTTCCTGTGTAATACAGCAATGGAGAGGGATTTGTTGCCATGGAGAAGAAACCTCTGCTAAGCTTCAGACCAGTATTGGGGAATAGCTTACTGGTCACACCAGTATCCTGTTCCTTTTGTGTCTCTGGCCATTTCAGGTGCTAGTGCTGAATTCTGCCAATTGCAGCTCTGGAGCTTTGTGGTAGGGAATTACTTGGGGGTATATTTACACAACAATCTGCTGAAGGTGGTGCAAGCTTTTGTTCATGTGGTAGAACCTACCCAAAAGGCTAGGGAGATACTTGGACAGTTAGACTGTGCTCCTGCAGCTACCAGGCTTTGGGTTAAATATGCCGTGAGAGGTTGATGCTTGCCTTGGTAAGGGCAACACACCAAAGTGTTCATCTTCTGTAGTGTATGCATCTGCCTTTGAGTATCAGTTAAGTGGGAGCCTAAGTTTCTTAAATGCAGCTCTCTTCAAAGCTAGGTGCTTGAAATGACTCAAATTAGAAAGCACAACTATGTCTTAGGTGGTTCTTGCCCCATCAGGCAAAATGCATGAGAGTCTCAGACTAATGCTTTGTTCAGGCTAATAGGCAACCAGTAAGTGTTACTAAACTGATCCAAAAACATGGACAAAGCTGCTCATTTTGAATTCAGCTTGTAAACCTTGTTGTGTGCCTCTTTACTTGGATGAACTCGGTCCTCTTGGAACAGCTCCATCTAGCACAGCAATGGTACACTCTCTGTATATAAGAATTGTCATATCCTTGCAGGCAGATGCACTAAACAGACACCTGAAGCCTGGGATTCTGCAAATCCTAAACTTGCCTGTGATTTTCCAGCTGCTCATTCAATCGCCAGGGTCTTACCACATTACTGGAGTTGCTGGCGATGTAAATGTCAGGCTTAAATTGGAGCATTATGCTTGTAGGATGACATTTGCTGCCATATGTGTGTCAATGGCAGTGATGTACAAGACCTCATGGAAGTGTGCGCTGTGCTTGCCAAAGATCTTTCTGCACTTGAAAAGGGTGGGGAGAGCGTGTCCTAATGAACAAAGTCATGCCATTCCATGGATTTGTACTTGGCTTTCCAAAGCGAGAATAAGACTGTTATGTGTAGGATAACTTAAAAGCTTATGCTGACTTTCAAAAACCTCATGTTTACTGTGGCAAAAATAACTTTTACCTTCTCTAGATCAGTCACAGTACAGTTAAATTCCCTGGAAAACTAAAGAAGTTATCTGACATGGTAGGATTCCTGCAAGAATGGCAAAAAACTTCAATTCACTGTTCATTGAGTATCTGCTTAGATTAGTTTTATAGATTCTACTCTAATGGCACCTTAGTCTCTAAGATAATTATGATGTACCTTTTGTTTGAAGACTCGTTATTTACTTGCTCAGACATAGAACTCTCTGTGTTTTCTGGAAAATTAAGAAAGGTGTAGGAACTAAACTAGCACTTCTGAAAAAACCCTGCAGTGGTGGGATGGTACCTATCTGAAAGTGCAGCCAGGAGATTTCCAGCCTTTGGGCAGAATTGTGGAGTGAAGTTTGCTCTACTTAACGGTAAATGCACAAGTTGCTTTTAAAAAGTACAAAGTGCTCATGGTAATTATGACCATTTTCTATGCACTATGGGCAGAAGTGAGGTTTTTGTTAACAAGCTGCAACACTTGAGTTACTGTAGTCAGAGGGTTACTGAAGTTGCCAGCTGTTCTGGAGGGAATGGAATTCATGTGTGGAAAAGAAAGATAAAGATAAGGGTTCTCTTCACCCCTCCCTTTTTTCCTGGAACATCCTTAGATTTTAGGAGCAGGAGGAGAAAAAGATAAGTAGGCCTGTGCTGAGCATGGAAGCGTAATTTGATGGTCTGCAATGCAAGGATAATTCTTCGGCTTGGGTTTGTGGGCTCTAGAAAGTAATGTTTTATTGTCAAAGAAGCAAATAATTCAAAACTTATTTGTTGTAACAGGTAGACTGCAGAACCGAAATGCTTCCAGATGGGAAGATGTATGCGTTGTTGACCAGACCCCAGAATAAGAGCAGGTTCAAGCTACTGCCTGTTGTGATCATAGGTAAGCTCTCTCCTGCCAGCGTTACTGTGTTCTCCCATGCTGTTGTTGCTTTGGACTTGCTCTCTTCAGCTTTTGTTCCATGTGTTCTTACTCAAACCAGAAATGCCTGACCACAGTTTCTGCATCCTTTCCCTGACAGCCAAACTTTCTCTAGTAGTAAGAGAAAGACCACTAGGAGCTGTGGGAAGTAGGGAAACCAGGTATTCGACCAGCTAAATCACATACCTCTTTTTAATAGTAAAACTGGTAACCTTTTGGGCATCAGTATGGCTGGGCCTGGTTTTTAATCTGTAGGGTTTGAAACCTTTTCACTACGGAGTTAATCAACTTGCTGTGAAGTGATTCTCTGTAGTGCTTGAATGGGAGGTAGGTTTATGTGATCTTTTTTCCCCCGTTGTGCATGTTCAGAAATTGCTTCAGGTGCTGCAAAAGTTACTTGAAATTTTCCAGTTTTCTTTTAAAATGCAAGTCAGCTACGCTAATTTTGTACATTTTTAATAGAATGGTAAAAAACTGTGGGTTTTCTACTGATTTAGAAAACAGATTATGTAGTAACTGCCTTGTCTCCCTTGCAAGAGGGGGAGCTTTGTAACGTGAGGTGATTCCTGGAGCAAAGCACAAACAGTGATGTCAGTGCCTTCCCCTCGGTGATGGATCATGAGCTGTGCTCAAGTGCAGGTGTTGGACTCTGTTCATCTGAGCATGTTTAAATGCCTCGTAGAGCTGTGTTCCTTCCTTATCTGTGCTCTAATTTATAGCACCCGAGGGAGCCAGTCCAAAGTTAGTGCACCACAGAAATCGTAATTTGTGAACAGTGAGTTTGACGAGGACACTACTTCCAGCAGGTTCTAATCTGAGGATGACTTTGTACTGCCCAGTTGTACAAGCCTTTAGGTGGGAGGGAGGATGTTTTGATACATCCCTAGTGCACCCACACAGGGATCAGATGTGGAGATGTCACTAAAGGCTCAGAAGCACCAGTGTGAAGATGTGCACTCTGAGGAGGCTCTTGGACTGAAGCAGCTCAGCTGTTTCACTGCAGCTGGATGTTGCACGTGGGTTCCAGCTACTTCCCCACACTCTGCTCCAGGAATGCTGCAGGCTCCCTCTGCTCTGCTGGCAGCCTCATGAAAGCAGTTGCTTTCTAGAAGAGTTAGAGCCCCAGAGGCAGCTGTACTTGTGACCATCCATATCAAGCGTACGTGTGGTTCAGGGTAAACCCTCTGTGTGCATTGCTGCATGTTGTCTGCTCAGGTGATTGTTTGGCCTAAGAACCTCTTTGTGCTTCTACAGCAAAGAAGTAAGCAGAAAAGTGTTATATTTTACTATAACCGCAGTTCAGTCTGCTTTTAATTTCTGTTGCTGTTGATTTTGGATAAGTTCCCTGCAAGTGGAATATTCCAAAGACTGACCTGCAGCTGCCGGTCCTTGCTCAGCCCAGCAGACTTTGGCCTCGGCTGTGGCATGTCCTTGCCCTTCACATAGCTCAGCTGGCTGCTAGCTTTACAGCCCGAGCCTCCCTCTATCTCAAATCCCCCAGAAGCAGCCTTTGCTCCAGTTGCTCATGGATGCAGCATGGGCACGGTCCGCGCAGGTGCTGTGTCACTTCAGCTCTCCTCCCGTGCATCGTCACTGCGTGATGGGGTGGTGGCTGGTCACATGCTAGTGAGCAGCCAAGCCTGGGCAGCCAGAGAGGCTGACGCCTTGGTTCTGCAGATGCTGTAAAATATTAAACATTCTGGAGAACAGCCATGTGAAAACTTCTCACAAGCTACTCTCACTGGGCTTTGGAGTCACATATATCAAGCTTTTGCACTGGCTGTTGGGTAATAAGCAGGGGGAGTTCAGCCGTGCGGCAGCCTGTTCAAAGTGCTGTTGGTTGTCCTGGCATGGCAGAGAGACTTTTCTTTAAGAAACTGCCTGTTTGTACGGTAGGGCTGTTCCCCTTGGGAGTGTGCTCAAACCCTTTAGTCAAAACTGTCACTGCTAGCTATCTGTTAGTAGATGGGATTTCTTACTAAGCAGAGCTGTTTCCCCTTCACTTCAATAGTAACTCTCATTTTTGGGCTTCCTCTGCATCCTGTGCACAATTATCTACTCTGCACTGGTGTGAAATGTACATCCAGGAGATCAGTTTGTGACCAGTTTTTAAACCTTCCAAGAATTTAATGCGCAATTCATCAGCATGTTAGAGACTTCAAGCTTCAGGCAGTGTTAACCTCTGGCTTGTTTAACCCAATGTCTTTTCAGCAAGTTCTGAAGACCTTTCAATGCAAGTAGATGCAAATGAGGTGGAGAAGGGGACATAGGAGGGTAAAATGACTTCCCCCCACTCCATCTAATAGGTCAGTGGTCAGCTGCAGCACTGTCATATCCTTTGAACTGGCCTGGATACTTTTCATCACAGAAAAGAATAGGCTGCACAGGGAGCCATAGAATGGTCTGGGTTGGATGGGTCCTTAAAGATCATCTAGTTCCAACTCCCCTGCCATGGGAACTGGTTCATGGGGAAAGTGGTGGAGTCACCACCTCTGGAAGGAGTGTAGTTGTGGTGCTGAGAGACATGGTTTAGTGGTGACCTGGCAGTGCTGGGTTAACAGTTGGAGTTTGATGATCTTTGATGGTCTTTTCCAACTGGAACTATTCTATGATTCTGTGACTAGAAATGGTCCTCAAAGGGCTGCTCTATCTGCAGGAATCTGAATTCTTCTTTTGTGTCTTTTTAGGGAATGGACCTTCAGGAATCTGTCTTTCATATTTGCTGTCAGGCTACATCCCTTACTTCAAAAGAGACTCTCTTCATCCTCATCCCATTCTTCAGAGGAAACTGGAAGAGGCACCAGATGTCTCCATTTTGGACCAGGTTTGTGTAAAGAGAAACAGTATAACTTCACAGGAAAGCATCCTAGGGGTATATTATAAGTTGAATCATTTGAATTTCCAAAGTACACAGATAGAATGAGCCTTAAGCAAAGTACTCTTAGTTGTTCAGATATCCCTTGCATGAAATGCCAGCATTGTTGCTGAGATCCTTGAGGTAGTCCTCAGGCAGTAACAGTCTGTGTGCCAGTAAATGAGGTCAGCGGAACAGCAGAACCACTGGTTGGGAATACTGCATTTTGAGCATTTGATCTGCCTCTCTGCAGGATTTGGAGTATCTGTCTGAAGGCTTGGAGGGACGATCCCATAGCCCCGTGGCTCTTCTGTTTGATACTCTTCAGCGTCCAGACACAGACTTTGGTGGAACAGCAGAATCTGTCCTCAGTTGGTGGCATGAGACCGACAGAGCCATCCCTCACCTGGTCCTTGGCAGAAATGCTCCTGGAGGTGCCTGGCATGTATGTGAACTGAAGCCTAAGTGTCTGCAAGTTGTAAGATAGCCAAATGTGTGACTGAAGAGGAAAAGCTCCTCTAAAATGCTGATCAGACATGTTTGATTTTATGTATGTAGACAAGCAAAAGTTTTAAAGGAGAAAAGGCTTGGGAAGCATTTGTGTTTCCAGTCTCTTGTTCTTTTTGGAGAACATGGGTGGTTTCATCCATGACAGCAGATCAGAGGAAATCACTGATTTTGTTATCTGTGCCATATAGCAACATGACAAAATTGCATTTCACTTCTTACATTGAATAACTGAAAGTCATTTTACTGTGTTTCTTGTTCCAGTCTATCGAGGGCTCTATGGTTACCCTGAGCAGAGGGGAATGGATGGGACTCCCAGATCTCTCATTCAAAGACTGGCTAAAGCAAAAGAGAAGGTGAGATCTCATGGTGTGATTATTTGCAAACATACAGAGGTAATTTGGGAACTTGGAGTGGACTTCTTGAATGTAGTTACTCCTCTATTACGGATGATTCTAGTGAGAGAAAGGACTGCAGGACACCCTTCCACCCCCTGACAGGAGTCCACTCTGCATTCAGTGATTCAGGTGAAGTTGCAGTGCTGCTTGGAATGCGTCCTTCTCACACTCACTGGGGACATGAATCACAGTGACCATGAGTTCTGAATAAAGCTTAGAAAAGACATGGTCATCTGACTTCGTGTCTACTGCTGCTGTCACTAATGACAGGAATGATCATCTCAAGTACTGTGCAGTATGAGGTGCTTCTGCTCTTGATGCGTAACAGTCTTAAAGTCCAGGAGTTAAAAAAGGAGTGGAAGCAAGATGTAAGAAGGCATACAGGAGCAACCATCTTCTTAAGGATACTATAGCAAACTGCCTCTGTCCAACAGCTTGTGGACCTGAGTGCTAGCTCTATATACCAGGAGTAACTTTGCTGAAGTTGGGGACACTTGATAATTCTTCTCTGGTAGTGCCAGGATAGATGGCCCTAGGATACATTCAGCAGAAGTGGGGAGAAATTCCAGTCTCTTAACTGCTGCTTGACCTTTGTACTATATTACAGAGGCCTCAGAAACAATAGAGCTACAGCAGAAGACATTGCTCAATATTACCAACACTATGTCATGAAGAAAGGACTGCAGAAGAATTTCAGAAGTGGTACTGTTGTGACCTCTGTGAGGAAAGTGAGTGCAGAGAGCATCTCCAGCCACACACAGAAGGATCTGCAGGAGAATAGTGACTCCTTCTGGAACTTCACTGAGGAAAGTACAGAGGTCTTTCAGGTGGATGGATTTTTCAAAACTGTGAAAGGCAATAAAGAGCCCTTCTCCATCTATGCAGAGAATGTAGTCTTAGCAACGGGAACATATGATAGTCCTACCTGGCTTGGGGTCAAGGGAGAGAACCTTTCCTATGTCCATCACCAGCTGTCTGCCCTAGAGGAAGCGGTGAAGAACAACAGCATTGGCATCATGTCAGATCCAGTCTTGATTGTCGGTGCTGGTCTGACAGCTGCTGATGCGATTCTCTTTGCTCACCATTGCAATATTCCAGTAATCCATGTTTTTCGGAGACGAGTCAGTGATCCAGGTCTTATTTTTAACCAGCTCCCCAAAATGATGTACCCCGAATACCACAAAGTCCACCAGATGATGAAAGAACAGACAGCTGCTTGTCCTGGGCCCTATGAGTGCTACATTAGCCTTCCTGAACATCATGTGCTATCCTTCGGCAAGGACAAGAAATGTATCTTTCAAGACAAGAATGGCTGCCAGAAGGTTTATAAAGTTTCCATGGCTCTTGTTCTAACTGGCTCAAACCCCAACCTCTCCTTTCTGCCAAATAATGGCATTGACTTGGCAATGGACAGTGACCAACCAGTCAATCCAAAGAGGAATCCTATAGATGTTGACCCTTTCACCTATGAATGCACTCAGGAGAAAGGGCTTTATGCTCTAGGACCTCTAGCTGGAGACAACTTTGTACGCTTTGTACAGGGAGGGGCTCTGGCTGTTGCCAGCTCTCTGTTAAAGAAAGCAAACAAAAATCCCCCCTAACAAACAAGAAATCCCGTGCTCACTGTCTGAACAGGTTGCTGCTGTTTTCTTAGAGAAGTGAGTCACCCCATTGGTACATCCTCAAACGCAAAGCCACTTCTGGGATTCTCCAAGGTGATGCAGAAAGTTACTAAGTTCTTGCTGGGTGACTTGAGAAGATTAAGTCGCCACAAAACAGTGGGTTTCACACACAGCAGTACCTTCAGTCCCTGGGGATTCAGCTCCTTTCCTGCATAGCTGTGCATGAAGGCTGCGGGGGCTTTGAAACTTGTGCCTGGACAAGTAGGGAACAAGGTAGTGGTTGCACTTCTATGACACCTTCCAGGTTGCTGCTAATTGAAACTGGGGAACAATCAATGGTAATTTTTTCCAGGCTGACAACCCTGTGTCTGTCAGTGTCTACAGTGTCTTGTCATGAAACAGAGTAACTGATGTGGTTTTATTTGCTCCGGTGGCTTGGCTGGATGGTATCAGACCTGAAATCACTGAGAGATGCTGCAGGTACCTCTGACACATGTTGCTGGTGCTGTAGAAACTGTCCAGACTGACACCAGCAGCAATATGTAAATCTTTTTAATCCTGTTGTTTGTTTTTTTTTTTTCCTCCTCGATGAGAAGGAAGGGTACTGATTTACAAACACTTTGCTGTCTTGCAGCTTTCTACTTTCTAGACCCTAAAACTGCAGTAGCCAACTTCTTGGCAGCTGCTGTAGAGACAGCAGAACTAAAGGGGAGCTACTGGTGTCTTTTAACTGCCCAGGTACTGTACGGGGCTTCGGCTGCACCAAGGGCTTCGGGAAGATGCAATAATTTTTATATTGCATTTCTAATCTAATGTGATCTTTTTAAAGAATACTATTTGTGTATAGGGGGCACAGTCACTTTTTGATAGTTTTATTCTATACATAGCGAGGTTTTTTTTTTTACTACTGGTTTTCTAAAAGATTTCTATTGGCAGAATATTTTGTAACAGGCTTTCAGTCAGTGTTTGAATGAGCTGGGGTGGGTGGGAACAATGCCTTACGTTGCAAACCGCATTCTCCACAGACCTAGTGGGACTTTTGTACCTCTCACAGGAAAAACCAGAGTCATGTAAAGACAGACTCTGCTCCCTGTGCTGCACTGAAACCTGCTGATGTGACAGGACACTGCACTTGTCTCTGGGAAGCTGAGTGTGAGGAGACAGCGGCTGTGTGTAAATGAATCCGCCTCGAGTTGAGGTGTGTAAGGAGTTATCTGCGGTGGTGTTGTGTATCACACTTGAATATTTTTACCACTGGCTATTCTTGTATGAAATTTTTTAATAAAGTGGTTTCAGCCTTAGTCTGTGTTTTGTTTTTTAACTCTGACTTTAAATCTCTGACCTGGAGAAGATCTGAACTGTTCATCAACTTCCTGGAAAGCACCAGCGTGTGGTTTGTGCTGCGTTCTTCTCTGAAGGCTGTCTGGAGGGCACTTGGGATTTTATGGGCACAGAAGTGTGGTGTGGATGACTTCCCTTGGGGTGTCGGTGCCCCCAGGGCTCCCTTTGGCAGCAGTGCTCTAAAGGAGGTGGTAGTTGTTGCCCTAAACCTGTTATCCTGGCAATGTGGGGATTCCTGTGTGTGGACAATGTGGTCCTGTGCCATCTTTTTGGTACTCCCTGGGAGAGATGAGCTGATACTTTCACCCTGCCTTATGCTCCTCTTAAGCACTTAGGTCCTAAGAGGTGCAGGATTGTGCTGTCTCCTGCAGCTGACCTTTGCTAGAGAAGAAAAATTGGTGATTGATGTTCACCTTTCCAAAAATCCTTTTTTTGACTAGATCTCAAATTCCCCCATCAAAAGCAAGTGGAGTGGAGAACAAAAGCCAAAGGGCATCTTAAAAAAACAAGGGCTGTGGAAGGGTGCTGGGAATAAGGGCATAGGATTGGTGTCAACTGGAATGCTCTTCCCATCAGTGAGGTCAAAGTGACAATGTTCATGCCGATCGTTCCTATTTCTTATATTGCATTGCTGTGATCTGACTTGCCCTGCACTGGGCAGCTCCTAACTAGGGCAGCAGTCTGTGCCTGCGCTGGGGGGGCTGTGGTGACTGTATTTTAAATAGCTGGCTTTCTTGCCCAAGAGGGATGAGCTGCCTGCCTGCCTGGTGTAGGACTGGAAAGGGAAGTTGTTTCTCCCAGCAGAGGCTGTGGAAAATATCCAATGTTCTGCCCTGGAGGGATGCCAAAGCAGAGGATCTCGACAGCGCAGGGGCTGGTTTACTCCTCAAGAAGTCGTCAGGGCAAGGTGCTGTGCAGTGCTAATCCAAGTTGTCATGCTGTTCTCCGTATCCAGGGAGGTGAACATGAATTACCATTCCAAAACAGCCAGCCATGAGAGTTGACAGATACCAGCTTTGTGTGGGACTCACCCGTGCTTGATAACCTTGACCTACATGTGATGGGGGCAGGAGATAAAACAGTCTCCTCCTGGGCCTGCTGCATGTCACATGCCAGCGGGGGGAGTGACAAAAGCAGTGCCAAACGCTTTCACCACTGTTCCTATTGCTGCATGTGAGGCCCAGCCTGGGGGTTACCTTGGTCAGTTAGCTGGCTGTTTAAACTCGGACACCACACTCTTTCATTTCTCTGGCCCCTGCAAGTCCTTTGGTGTCTTCTCCATGCTGCCCAGCGGGAACCTTCTGCAGCTACAGTGACCAGAGCAGGTTGGTCTGGGAAGTCTCAGGCAACCGCCTGCTCAGCTCAGTTTGGTTAGAGCAGCTTTATTCAGACTTCTGGCTGCTGCTAAGAGGTGATATTAGTTGCCCCACAGCACAGGCTCCATGTCAGGCCCTTATTTTCTGTCCTCCAGGGCTCCTCAGCCTCCTTTGGTCTCCTCCCTGAGCTGATCGGTCCCCCGGTTTGTGTCTTTGCAGAATAAACTCCGGAGACCTGTTGGCACTTGCCAGGCGCGGTGGAAAACTGCACCAACAACAGAAACAAAGATTTGAAGTTTACCAACAAGACAAAAAAAGAGACAAGTGTGGGTTTTTTATTTTACTGTGCTAGTGAGTCCTTGTAGCTAAGTCTGATGTGTTTTAAACAAACATGCTTACGGGTGTGGCAGAGCTGACTGTACAAGTCTGAACTCAATGTACTGCTGCTCCTTTTTGCCTTGGTGAAGGGCTTGGGAGATGTAGGAGCGTGTTTGTCATGGGCTGTGCCTCCTAAGTGAAGGGTACCCTCTTTTTGAAAGGAGCCATCTTTTGTATATCATCTCGATTGAAATTACTTCAGTGAAATAGTCTTGGGAACCCCTTTGCTTGTTCAGCATTCACTTTTTTCGGCCAGGCCTTCAAGCGCAGGACGAAATTGAGCCACATCTTGGCCACACCACTCTATTTAAAAGGTCCACTGAGCATTGCAATATAGCGCAAGGCTGATGATTGCCCAAGTCTTAGCTTTATAAGGATCCCTTTGGGAGCTGTCAAACTATTGGAGACTGTGGTTAACCTGCTTTATTTGTGAAATACAGCTATTTGTGGGCAGGCCAGCAGCCAGCACACCACGGCCACCTGACAGCTCCTGAGCTTGGGCTAAGCTGCTGCTAACTGGGGGCACTTGAGGGGTGGACAGTGTGGGGGGGGTCTTCTGGCAGAAGGGTTTTAAAGCTGGAACCAAACCTGGAGTCTCCAGGGAAAAATATCTGGCTTGCAGGGCTCTGAAGGAAGCCACAGGAGTCAAAGCAAGCTCCTGGCACATTCATTCTGCTCCATATGCTCACCGTATTACAAAGCAGGACCTACTAATGCATTGATTCACAGGAGCCTGTCTGATGATGAGCAGAGCAGGCAGCTCCCATGGACTTTCTGTGAAGGAAGCAGAATGGATTTTGTTTTTCAGCCCAATTTTGTGCTGGTTGCATTCATTTCTTGGAAGCGCTGTTGAGAGTTCTGCTCAATTTTACAGCGACGCTGCAGCAAGCTGGAGAGGAGGGGAATCCCGAGCCAGGCAGCATGGCCCTGCTCCATAACCAGCGTCACTGCCAGCCAGGAAACCTGGTTGGGAAGGTGAAAGCACTATTTATTTAAGATATTTACCCCACAGGGGAATTTCCACTCCTGGGTCTCACTGGAAGCGAAGGGGCTGGTGAAATAACTGCAGGAATAACCTTTGGGAAGCAGGACTCAGCTGCAAAGTGCTGCAGCCCCACAGCGTCTGCCCGGGCCGGGGTGTTCGGTGGTAGCCCCGCTGTCTTGGGGGGTCAAAGAGCTGGCGTGGCCACGGAGTTCCATCAAGGCCAGGGCAGAGGGGCTTTGCTCCGGGAAATGGCGGCTGACCGCAAGCCGGCGGCAAGGAGGCAGTTCAACAGCGGTGCCGAGCGTGTAAAGTTACTGCTCGTGACCAAGTGCAGCTTTTGGGATACTGCACTGGGTAAGTCTCCAAATTTGAGTTGTGCTTTTATAGGCCGTTGGACCTTTTGCCAGGGAGGCAAGTTTTAACCAGAGGACAAGCGAAGGGCAGGATGAAATCATTCCTTTAATGGCAAAAAAAGAGAAAACCAGGAGAGCTGTGCTTTTTTTATGAGACCACAGACATGGTTTTGGGCCTAAAATATTCATTCCAGCCCAGTGGAGCTAAACCTCATTTGCAACTTGGCATTAATGGCCGAGTTATCCAGTATTACGGTAACTCCGAGTCAGCAGAGGTCTCAGAGGCACAGATAGCTTTCAGAGCTAATAAACTGACTGATAGATCTTTCCACTGAAAAGCCAGGGAATTCGTACATCAGGAAAAAAATTTCCTTGGTGTCTTTCTGGGGTAATAAATGGACTTTTCAGTTTAAACATTAAGGTCCAGCAGAAGCAAGCAAATGACAAAGCGATGGGATGCTGAGCGTGGATGCCGTGGTGGTGGCAGTGCTGGGAGCACCACAAGCTGAGCTGGGGTCAGCCCATCCCTCGCAGGCTCAGAGACCAAAGGGGACACGGGGGCTGCATGGCCTCGTCTATCCAGGAGGGAAGGGGTACATGTGACAGGTATCGTGACATGGCGGTGGGTGAGAGGCTTGTCTTCCCGTGCTGCAACAGCGGCTGTAAAAAAAGATGAACAAGTGAAGCTGCACAAAGTTAACTTAGCGGTGTTGGTTCTAAGTGAATTTGAACTAGGAAAGTTTAAGTCATGTGAGTCCCTTGTGCTGAGCAGCTGAGTTTTCTTTTCCTTCTCCTTTTCTTTTCTTCTTTTTTTTTAATCTGATGGCTGGGATGCCAGTGATGGATTTACTGTTTTATCAAAGCACAGCCTGGGAAAAGAAGCAGCAGCAGCAGATGCTTGACATGTCCTGGCTCAGGGCTAGAGGGGTTTCACAGCCGACGCTTCTGAACAGCTCTGCGGGTGGGATGTGCTGTGGGCTCGCTCCCACGAGGGTGCCCAGAGCTGGCAGCCTTCCCCAGGGCTCGGGTGGGTGTCTGCGTGGGTCTGGAGGCTGTGCAGATGGGAGAAGTTCAGCAGGGTCTGACCCAGTGCATGGAAAACGTAAGGAAAGGGAAACTGGGGACACGTAGTATCCACTCCCCAGTGGTTTTCCTGGAGCTAGTCGAGAAGGACGGTGTTGGTGTGGCCAGCAAGGCGAGAGCCCGTCCTGGACGCTGTGGTGGGAGCCCCGATTCCAAGCTCAGATGTTTCAGTCCAAGCTTTCCCTGAGCCCTCTCCAGCACCTCTTTGCCAAACTCCCTTTCACAGGGGTTGCTTTCCTGTAAACACTGCTCTTGTTACGGCATCTCTGGCAGCTACCCAGGAAATTAAGGTAATTAATGAGCAATAAAGCACATGAGCAGTGGGAGGGAAGGACGGTGTTGTGTATGAATGAATTACACGTGATTGACCCTGCCTGATATAACCTCTTTGCAAAAACATACCTCGTTCCCTGTGTTGCGCTTTCACAAAGTTTAAGCAAAGGGGATTTCTCCGGAGCATGAATAACTGGCAGTATTTTTGCTGGCTGGAGCATCAGAGGGCTTAAGGCAGCGTGTTAATGCAGGCAGCACGCAACCGCTGCCATATAGTGACCCGATCAAACGTGTAGCACTAAGGAGGTTTTCTCCCCTGAAAATGAAAGCCTCAGCATCCTCCCTCTGTTTTACAGAGGTGGAAGTAAGACCTTTGGAAATTTTTCATGAACAGGGACAGAAACCAGTGTTCGATCAGGGATTTATACAGAGCCTCAGATGCAGCGCTCTGCCATTGCAGTGACCGCGGTAACCTCTGGGATTTTCCAGTGGATTTCTGGTTCCCTTTTTGGCTAGCGCTTCCATCTCAAGCCTGAGAAACCTTTCCAGATCTCTGTTTCACCAGAGCTGGTTTCTTCCCCTGCGTAATTCTGGTTTAGTGTATGTAAGAAGCTAAAAACCAAAGCTCCCAGAGATCTGCAGCAAGCCCTTGCAACACTTCATCGTCAAGGTGACTGTCATCCTGAGGTTGATATAAGTAAGTTCATGTTCCTCAAAATCTAAATATTTTTCAGGAAGATGGAAAAGCAAGTGTCTGAGAAAAAGATAAAGTTATGTAAACAAATGTTATTTGTCTGATGTAACACTCCAAATACCTCATCCACTGAGTAATCTGGATATGACATAAGAGGGGAGGTGGACGAGAGCTGGCCAAGTGCAATGTTCTCACCCCGAAACAAAGGGAAGCAAATCAAAGGGCAGTGGAATTGCCCGTTCCCAGGCTGCCTGTCCCCTGCGACCTTCCTCATGCTCTCTTATATCCATTTCCACCAAAAGGCTTTTTTTTTTCCCCCGCTTCTTTCAGTCAATGTAACGGATGCCCCTGTCCGTGTGCTGGGAACGGCTGGCTGCAGCGGAAGCGATGCGGCTCTGCTGGAGCAGATCCCGGTTTGCCAGCGGAGCATGTGCTGCTTCCCCAGGGTGAGGGGAGGAAAATCACAGGGCTTTGAAGCTCCCACAATCAAGTCTTACTCTGAATATCATTATGGATGGACCTTCTTTCCCCCGTTCCTCATGTGAGCAGTCCCAACAGGCTTCAAATGCTGCACTGGTAAGGGAAGCAGAAATGCAGAGGATAAAAGTGCTTATTCTGTTAAGGGCTGAGTGACTAAGCCCCAAATTCTCACTCTTTCCAAGACTGTAAGGTCCTAATGGCCCCTGCTTGGTGAATGAACTGAGTCTAACCATTTTCCGTATGGAAATTGAATATTCCTCTGACTCCCCAATACTCAGATTTGTCAGGGTGATGTTTCACAGATTATTCGCTGCTTTGAAGTTTATATGCCATGGGAAAAGCTCAGTGAGCAGGATGGTGACTAACCACATGTATTCAGGCAAACACAGGGAAGAGGTGAATGGATAGTGCAGTTCTGATGGGATTGGGCTTGCTACTGTTGGTAGAGGATATATTTCTTTTTTCTTTTGTTCTTACCCAGTAATGTATTGATTGTAGCTCTAGCAGTCCTTGCTCTTTCTGGAACACTCTGCTGCTTCCAAAGACAGGACCTCCAAGGAAGTCTTGGTCCCCAGAGACCAGGGCTGGCTCAAGGCAGCAGATGATGGGGTGGATGCTGCGGGCTCTGTAACATGGCTCTTCTGTTTCATGAGGTAGCATCAGGCTCTTTGTTGATGGAAATTCAACATAGTTTATGTTTGAGATCAGAGTGTAGCTGTTTGTGTGTGGAGATGTGGTTTGCTTGGTATGGTTACCTCATGCTGACAGCCTTTAATTTAATAAATTCAGAGCAGGCTGCCTAAACAGATAACAGGGGGACCCGACAGCCTCGCTTTCTCCACGCAATTTCTCAGTTCACATCCTCTGATTTCTCCCCAGCTCCCACAAGGAATCTGGGCTCCTGTCCTCAGCCGTCAGTTATGACAGTTTTGAGTCCATATCGAGTAATTCTTCTCACCATCCCCCCTAGATATCTCCATTCTCCTGAGGCATTTGGTCACACCTCGAAACTGCTGCCTCTGTTTTCTTTTCTTTTCTTTTCTGACAGCTCTTACAATAACCGATGCGAATTAGGTTCTCAATAAGCAGTCCACCCTAGGAAATCTGACTGCTGGCCAAGTTTGGCTTCCAAATCCTTACAGTGGCTGCAGATAAGCAACAACCCATCGACAAGAAGGATTTGATGTGTCCTGGTGATAGGCAGTGCCCAGTTCAGCAAACAGGGCTGTCCAGAACAGGGAGCTGAAGGAAAGCCTTTAACAGGGCAGCAAGAGGTAAAAGGCCAAAAGGGGACAAGCCTGAAGAAAATGAACTACTTGAGGAAACTTCCTTGGATTTGGGCTGAAGGCTCTGAAGGTGGCAACTGCGGCAGTGTGCAGGGTGCTCGTGTGCCCGGCCCTGCAGCTGCTGATGGCTCTTGGGAGGCTGCTTCCACCTACAGCTCTGCTGGTGCCCAGGGAGAAGCTTGCTGGGCATGAGGACACGTACTTCTTGCTCTCCTTTAGGTAAATGCAGCACCTTCATGGAAAAGGAGTGAGATTATTACAGGGAGTTGGGAAGTGATTGCTTTTTATTAGAAGTGGACATTTTCCAGGGATGCTTGACTATGGCTGTTGTAAACCTTATTTACATCAGTGCAGGGCACAGGCGAGCATCCTTGTGCTGATTTAGGAAGCGCAGCATTGGATTTATTGCTTGCCCAGCGTGGGACCGCCTAGCCCTGCTCCTCGGCCAGCCTACCTCCTAGCATGGCTGCAAACTTAAATACTTCCCAGTGCAAGCTGGTGCTTGTTTTTCAGTAAATATTGAAAGAAATCACTGCTTATTTGTTAAAGGAACGGCCCCAAATGTGGCCTCCTGGCAGTATCTAATCCGGCTGTCAGAGCTGGAGGACACTGCCCATACTTCCAGATATTTTGTGGTTGATACTGGGCCAGGCTGTTACCTAAGTGTGTTTTATTTTGAGCTTTGTTTGTAATGTTGGCGCGTGAACCGTCGTGAGAGCTCAAGCATGGGCAGCAAGTCCTTCGGGAGGAGGGTGAATACGTGATGGTGTTATGTTGTCATAACTCTGTCCCCAAAAGTCACCAAGAAAACCTAACCTTAGCAAGTGGGCCCAGAAACACATGGGACTCTTCTGTCAGCCAAACCTCCTGTATTTTGCCTTTAAAACAGAGCAGCCAGTGCTTTTCAGCAGCTCCAGGGTGGGTGAGCATGGGTGTTTCTGGCAGGGGGTGTAGGAAGCAGCTTTGCTGTCGGGGATGTCGTGATGCCAGCCTGGAGCTTGGCAGCCCAACCGAATCTGAGCAAGAGCCATAAACTGAGCTCTAAGCTCTAAGCTCAGTTTACGAGCTAGGGCCGAGGAAGGGGATTGGTTAGGAACCCAGCGTCACCCATAGGGCCATTTTCCAAAATCCCAGATGACTGCCTGGAGAGACTTCGCCTCCAGCCAGTTCTGGACTGTGACATGTGGCAAGTCGTAATTCCAAGCAAATGCCTCTGGCACATACTGATAATTTATCTCCCCGATCCCTGAATTTCCTAGCAACGAGATTAGTCCCAGCAGTACATGGTCAGTGCAACCACACTAGCCCAGCTGGCCCCGTGCAGGGGCCCTGCAGTAGCCTGGGTGCTTTTCACCAGGCTTTGAGCCTTCTCCCGGTCCCGCTCCCCCTCTTCCCAAGCAGACAGCTCTGGTGTCCTCCAGCCTCCTGGCTCTTTGGGACCAAACCGTGCCCACCCCTCCCAGGAGCGGTTGTTTAAGACTCATATCTCCCTGCTGTAATCAAGGCTTTTATGTAATTTCTGTTTACAGTGGGACATTAAGGGTGTGTCCTGCAATGCCATAAAATAAACAACTCTAGATTATTTATTTTGCAAGTTTGAGGCTGATAGCTAGAAATGCTTCACAGCCGTAAGGAATGTACAGCAGGACAGGAGCGTTGCACCGAGAACCTCTCTGCTGGGCGTGGAATGGTTTTCAAGTCTATAAGGGGCTTTTGGTGTCATTTGCCATTATCCTGGAGGCAAAGGCGAAGCAGTAAATCTGCTATGACTCAGAGTGTGCACCTGGTAGAGAAACCCTCAAAACCACCAGATTTATTCTGGAGACAGAAGGTGAGGCGCATTGGGGGAATGCCTCTAAACTTGCCCAGAAACAAAGGGAACCCAAACAAGGATCCGAAACAATCCATGAATGCAGCCCATAAACACTGTTCTCTCTGCCAGGAAGAAAAGCAGAGATTCGGGTAGTTATCTCCTTGCAGTTTCAGATTTCTGTATTTCTGCAGCCACGGATGCAAGCTTTATTCTGCTGTGTAATGTAGCCACTCTTCACAAATCTGAAGTGACATCTGAAGAAAACTGCTGGTAGATCTGTCAGCTGGGAATCTTGTGTCCCAGTACCTGACATCCCACCTGATGCTTGTGCTTCCCGGATGTCCATCGTAAGAAATGGGCTTCCACAATGTGAGAGCCGGTACAAAGGAACCAGGGAAAGAAACCTCTCCTTTGGAGACTGAGCCCGCTGCAATGAGCTCAGACAGTCTGGGTGGCCCAGGAGTCCTTTGCAGTTTTAAGTATTACATGGTTTCACTTAATAATTCTATTTCTGCCATTTTCATGGGAAAAGTCATGTGATAAATAATTAGCTTCGTATTTTTGCTGTTAGGTCTCATACTGCATTGTTTCCAGCTGTAAGATACAGACCATCAGGTGCACCTAGAAATTGGGAATGAAGGCAGCACTGAGAAGACATTGCAATAGGTCTTTTACCACTTAATTTTGCAGTTTGCTTTGGATCTTTTTTCCATGATCTTTCAGAATTTACAAAATTGGAGTTACCCAGAGTTTAACTGTTACCCTGCGTCTTGCTATCTGAAATCACTAAGTAGCAGAGAGTGGAAGGGTAAACCCTTTTGGGTGTCTATCATTTGTGCTAGGAAAGGGGCTTCTCTGGAAATCTGTGCCTGGGACTCTTCAAAAGATGCTGTTCTCCAGTGGGCTGAAGGCTCTGCATATTGTACCTGGCAGCAGGAGCAGGCAGCCCGGGCTTTGCCAGGGTGTTTGCACAGAAATGCTGTGGAGATCTTCTCCATCACAGTATTTTGGACACTGCGTTATGTAATTACCTGGTTATGGGCTGTACAGGCATGTTTTCAAGGAGGGGATTAGCTGCCTTACCAGTCCCAAGGCACCGATCTGGGCTTGCACGGGGCAGTGAAGCTGCTGGGACAGGTTTGCCAAGAAACAGTTTCAGGCTTCTGAAAGCGTGACTCAGAGCCCAATTAAGAGGATAAAACCTGGGTGCGTGTGACCGGGATGCAGTTGGTGGTGGGAAGGTCAGAGCTGGGATCATTCATTGTGGTACAGAGGCGGTGGGTGGGATGAAGGGGGTGGGTGGGTGCTGGGGTGTTGTGCAGGGGCTTTGTGTGAGCAGGGCAGCACTGAGACGGGGGTAGCAAGCTGGTTAAAAACAGTTTTAAAAGTTTCAAGGGGTCTGAAGTTATTAATAAACTTGCACCAATCTTGTTGATAGCTGTGGGTTTTAAACTTCCCAGGAGAGAGAGGAAGACAACTCGAAACATGTTGATGCATTCAATTAAAACCGCTTTAAATAAAAAAAAATATTTTATTTAGGAAACATGAGCATATTATGCTGCAAGGTCTGGTGGAAACCAGGCTTTCAGCCCTCCTCGAGGTGTCCGTGTGTCCGTCCCGCAGCAGCACAGCTCCATCTCCTGACTGCAGGGCTCACCAGCACAGAGAGGAACAGTTTATTAAACTCACTGTGAGACAGGTTCATTTTTGCAGAGTAAAGGCGTGAGGGACACATCATCCCTACCTGTGGGGATGGGCTGGATTAAGACACCCCAAATCCGTAATTATTTCAGGTTGTCTGTTCAACTGCATGGCCCAGTGGGACCTTCTCTATCTCCAACCATCCTCTCCAGGACTCATTTGAAGAAAATCTCTATTTTACAGAAAGAAGGCCGCTGCCTAAGGAGGAGGTGGTGAGCAGGGTCATCTGCTGGCTGAGCCTCAGTGCATGGAGATTCTGACCTTGGCTGCAGCATGCTGCAGTGCTCGGGTGGGCAGCTGCTTCCTGTGTCCCCGGGCTCTGCAGGGACAGTAGCAGCGCGGGTACCATGCAAAATGCTTTGTGTCTAAACCGCTGATACACCCGCATGTCAGTCTGCGATGCCTTGACCTTTTAGCCCTGTGAAATGGTTTTGAAGTCTTGATTCTGTGGATAGCTCAGATTATCCTCAGAAATTACGTGTTTCTGCTTGTACAAGGGCTTGACAAAGCCCTGCTTGAGTTGTCCAAGCAGCTTTAATCACCAGCTTGGCTACGGATAGCTTGGATGAGGGCATGTCCTTTGAAAACAAGACTGGGTTCTTATGCTACAAACCGTGTAGTCAGCTCCATCCCCAGATGCAGTGTTCAGTCGGGATGCTGGATCTGTGCCGGACTCTGAGAAGTATTACATATTTACTCTGAGAAGTACTCCTGGGGAGATTCCACTTAGACACAAGGGGAAAAATCTTCACAATTAGAACAATCAGCCATTGGAATAATCTCCCCAGGGAAGTGGTGGATTCCCCAACATCAGATACTTTTAAAATTCCTCTGGACAGGGCACTGGGTCATCTGGTCTAGACTGGGCTTCTGCCATAAAAGGTTGAATGAGGTGATACTCGAGGTCCCTTCCAACCTGGTATTCCATGATTCTAATCTCACAAAGCAGATAGAGGAATAGAAAAGTGGACACTGCAAGTAAATGAAGCCACAAATCTCCCATTCTCATCAGCCATGCTGCATTACCTGCATTACCCTGTGAGCCGTGCGGGATGTGTCGAAGCCTGGCTGGGGAAACGGACCAAAACTGCCCAAACCGGACTTGTGAGAGGAGCTGTGTTTCAGGCAAGGGGGCACAGGCTGTTAGGAAGCCCCAGCTCATGAGATGAAGCCCCAGACGTTGCAGTCAGCTGAAACGCATGTCAGAGCCTCGCAGTGACCCTCCCACCAGGACCTTGCTCTCTGGAGCACTGCTGGTGCTGGGCCCATGGGGACTTTTTATTGCTGTGAGGAGATAAACCACCAGAAAAACTCACTTTGCCATAACCCAGTGCCTCCTTGCAGCCTCAGCATCAGGCACTAGATGTCCTTGTGTGCCATGCCATGGACCCACAGCCCTCGGGTGCCACACAGGCTGCTGTCACTAGTGTGACAACCACGGGATGAAGGTGGCCCTTTTCCAGCTCTGGCCTTGCAGAACAGAGGGGACTTCATGGGGGAAAGGCACTTGCTGCTCAGCTCATCTTCATGCTCTCCTAGGGATGCTGGGCTGGGGGCTGCTGTGCTTGGGGGGAGCATTTTCCATGAGATTCCAGCAAGCTCTCATTCGTGGGCATCCCAGCACCTGCAGCTTGAAGTCACTTAATAGTGATCCCATTAAATTATTTCAAGAGCAGGCCTTCGTTCTGGGAAATCGATAGCTGCCTTGTGGGCCTGTTGTGGTCTCAATGAAACCCATTAAATTACATGAGTTTGATCCCAAAGTGGCAAACACAGCAGCATTTCAAAACAGCTTCACAGCCAGGAAACCTAATAACATGCTCATGAAGTGGTTTTTCTGTGAGTCCAGCAGCGAGCAGGACTGGGGAAATGGAAGCTGTTACTCACCCAAACTCTTGGTGAATAATTACTGGAATGGTGCTAGATATAAATAATTTCCCTACTTCTGTCACTTTGAGGACAGCAAATAAGAACAAATAAAATGCTGTGGAGAAAAATGAATGTGCCTGGTGCTGGAGGAGTAAGGAGCAGCCTTGAGTATGCTACTAAATTGATGGTCTGTACATGGAAGCCTGGTTTGCTCCTGGGAGCTGTGGTGAGCATCCTTTGGGGAGCCCTGACAGACATCTCTTCCTCGCTGTCTGTGCCTGCTGCTGTGCCACGTGCTTACCCTGAACATCATTTATGGTCCATGCTTGTGGCAGTGGCCCCTTACCCCTGGGCACCCCACCTAGGAGCACGGCCACCTGTGTAGGTAGATACACCAGCCAACGCTGGAGCTACGTGAGACTTTTGGTCACGGGCGTCCCCAGAGTGGCAGTGCCCAGCAAAGGGATATGCCGGTAAGTTTTATATCCTTCTGAGTAACCTCCATGTGTTCACAGCTTTAGCCACAGGCTAAATATGTTAAGAATAAGTAAGGTTTCTATTTTGCTCCTTTAAACTGAGCATCCCCTCAGGCAGCTCTCAGCCAGCGTCCTGCCCGTGTCCAGTGACCCTGCCCGGGCTCTCGCTGGAGGGGCTTTGCCATCGTGCCTATATGGGGTACCCCAGAGGGAGTCCCTCGTACAGTGAAAGCTGCCAGATTTTACCCTCCGAGCAATAATTAATGGTATTTATTCTTCCAAATAAATGGGGGAAATCTTGTCCTCCCACAAATGTGGCCAGATGTGGTATCTGCCGGGCAAAGGAGGAAATTACTTTGGAAATTAATTATGAAGGGCATGAGCAATGGAAAAAATGTCAGTCCCTCCCTCTCCACTTTTGCTATGAAGAAGCTTGATAGCTCTAATTTCAATACATTCACAGACACATTTTGTCCATTATCATTAAATTAACAGTTTTATGTTGCAGCTGGGGAGAATATAAGGTCAATCACAAAGAGGCATTAATTTATTTAGGTGCAATAACTCTGCTGTTTTTTTAATCAGTGGTCATGCCCACATACGGGATTATGAATCTGGAAGTCTAAAATTGCCCCTTTCTGTGCTTTTTTATACTATTACCTATGACCCAATATGAGACAAGAAGCAAAGGGTAGTTTTGAAAGGTGACTGGAAATGGATTAGCTTATTCTAAGGGTGAAGAGTTCTGACCTAAATTGCATGTTGAAAGAAAAAATATTTTGGTCTATTTTATGACAATGCTATTACAGACAATAAACAAACAAGAAAAATGTTACAGTATCTCTTCCTTAGGACTACACAATCACAAACTCTGTAACTTTAAGCAAGGGTGGGTCAGTTTGGGTGTTAAATGCTTATTTTCTCAATTGCCAAAACAACAGAGCTGGGTAATGACCCCTTAATACCCAAACAAGCAGGTTAGAAGACACCAAAACAAACCAAGCCACCTTCCTCTGAGTTCTTTTAGCAGCCATCAGCAGAAGGGGTTTTGCCTGCTGTTTACCTGCATCCCTGCACCTCAGAATAACAAAAATGAATATTCTTTGGGGTTTAAGGTTTCCACTAAATGATAGCAGCTGCCCTGGGGAGGAGAGGCCACGGCTGGAGCTGATGAGGAGCCTTCAGCCCAGGTATCCTACTTTTACAGGATGCTCAAAGCCCATGGGCAGCCCCAGCCAGGAGCATTGCTGCTGCTGAGGAGAAGCTGCACAGCTCCCACGCTCTCCCCGGAACAAGGCTGTGTACATCGTGGGAGGGTGTATTATCATCTGGAGCTTTGATAGGCTTTGGGTTTGTTTTTTTTTTTGTTATGGTGGTAATTCTTCCTAATGCTCTGGAGAACCGTGTCAGAGCTCTGGGGGAGTCTGGGCGTCTGAGGACTCTGCTCTCCTAGTGTTTCAGGAGTTTTGTTTGATGGTAAGGTTAGTCCAGAGAATTCCCCTTTATGAGGTTTCCTGAATATCTGTGGGTTGCCTTTAGGAGTATGACCATTAGGAACTCTCTCGCTATGCCTTGTCTCCATTTGCCACAACTGGGTGCATTGGGTGGGCTGAGAAACCCCTTAGGAAAAAGCCCTGAGGAAGGGATGTTTGGGTGCAACCAGGCGGGCTTTAAAAGAAGGAATTTTTTTACTAATTAGTGTACCTGCAGTTGGAAAAGGCTTTGGAGGTATTTAAAGTCAAGGTCTGCATCTTGCCCTAAAGCAAGACCCAGCGTAGCAGTCTAAGATCAATGTGGCATAAAATGATCCATCTGAGAACTTCCTACTTGCTTCAGCTCCTGCCCTGCTTGCAGGCCTGGATCAGAAACTCCTGATCCCAGTGACTGGGGTGGGCTTGATGCTTTATGAGTGTGTTCCCCAAACCATGAGCTCTGCACCCCTCAGCCTTCAGAGGGGAGGGGGTTTGTTGTCATTTAGGAGCCAACATGCATTGCACATGGACATGGTCTCTCTGGGGCTTCTTCAGCCCAGCGCATTACCTTGGTGCCGTGTGGCATTGTCAAGCTGGGGTATAAACTTTTTATAAAATCACCTGGTGATTACACATCATGTTATAATAAAACACCAATTAGTGCAGGGGCTAAAGTGACATTTCAGCCTCTGGGCTGGGCGGGTGAGGCTGCTCTGCCTGGTTCCATCTCTGTAATGGGGTTGCCGTTTCCTCTTCCTGCCATCGAACCGTTGGATTAACCTCAATCCCTCAGTCATTAGCAAATATTAGGAAGTCATATGTGACATTTTGCACTAAGTGAGGCTGCAGGCCCTGCCTGTTGGAAGTTTTTAATTAAAAAAAGCTCCCTGCTGTGCGCCGAGGGGCAGGGGGGAGAAGGCAGCATTCAAAGGGGAGATGAAAGCTGCTGTCTCTGCCTGCCACCCCGGGATGCAGGCGGGACTTCTGCTCTGTCTTGGACCTTTCTTTCAGAGAAGCCCTTGGGTTCTTTGGGTGGTATCTCATCTGCAATTAGAGCATGTGGTCTGAGCTCCTGCTCCAACAGCCTTTCTAGAAGCTGCTGGAAAATATTTGGTGTAGTGTCTGAATAAGCTCTCTGTGAAAGCTTGTAGAGCAAATTTTGCCAGTGAGAGGGGTGAACCAATGCTTTGTGCTGAGCACCACACGCACCAGGGAGGAAAAACTGTTGAGCCAAGTTCTGTCTTGAAACTGGAATGGCAATAGCCTTTTCTTGAGTTCTCTGAGTCTCTGACTTGGAGCTGGGGGTGAGGAGAATAGGTCTGATCTGTCCCAGCCTCCAGCAACCTTCCCATCCTTACTGCATCCTTCGTTTATAAGACTGCGGTGGT
The DNA here is from genome assembly GCA_013400335.1 of Eurystomus gularis. NCBI lineage: Eukaryota > Metazoa > Chordata > Aves > Coraciiformes > Coraciidae > Eurystomus > Eurystomus gularis. Next base: position 80,816 of record VZZY01009564.1, on the reverse strand, counting down.
CTGGGACCATGTGTGTGCCTGGCTAGTGAGGCAGTGGAGGAGCTCACCATTAACTGTTGAGGAGGAGAAGGTGGAGCTGCAGCTGCTGCCTTTCCCTCAGCAGCTTGCCCTTACCGCTGTCGGGTAGGGTTTGAGCTCCCTGCCTGCAAAGCAACATGGAGTGGGAAATGCTGGTGGGTCAGCAGTGGAGACAGCGGCTGTGCCGTGTGCTGGGCTCAGCTGCCGTCAGGTGCTGGGTGACCTGATGGCTCTGGATCTACCAAAACCTGTTGGTGGCTTTCACTGAGCTGCACTTTGCCTGGGTTTAACTGTCTTTTGTGTTATCTCCTCTCTATTCCCTGCCATTGGTTCCTATGCCAGGCAGCATCTGCGTTGTGTATATACAGAAAGCTCTCAAGGCAGCCAGAGGCTGCTGGTGGTCGCCTGCTCCCCACCTTTAACAAAAGGGCAAAAAGTGTGCTGGATGCTGGGGAGCCACAGCTAAAGAGGCAAGTGGGTGTCCTACAGCAAGAACATCCTCGTTGTCTCTACTCATCCATCGCTTGTTTGGTTTCTTCTTCTGGCCCTGGTTGATGGCTGCTTGCCGGGAACTTGGGCAATGCTGTGACTGGTAGCACAGGAGAGGCTGGCAAAGCCCCGATGCCTTGGCTGCAGTTGTGTTTATTTGCACAGGACAGTGTCCTGTCTCCCTTGGCAAGAGACAGGGGCTGAGTTTTGGCACATGGTGCCAATCATGAAGTCTGTGCCTTTACCCTCCCCCTTGGCTGTGGTGTGACACATGGTCTGGGACCAGCCTGAGCTTTCTCACCTGGCTCAGATATGAGTAGCAATGGTCTTTCCCATTTTTTCCTCAAAGGGACACTTCAACCCCATGGAAACTTGGAAATAACTGAGCCCCCAGCACACAGCCCAGTGCAAATGGCTGGCTCCTTCCTAATGCTTGAGTGGCTGAAACTTTTTATGTCTAGATCCATTTAGGAAGAAAAATGAGTATTTAAATGCCATAGAGCTGGTTTTGACATTAACAAGAACTGATTTCATACAAAAGCACAGAAATAGCCCCAAATTTCCAAGCCAAGTAATGAATCTTGGTGGCACATGGAAAGGAAAATTCAAAGAACCTTATTTATAAATTTGTTCAGTATATAGTTTTAAATGATGGTCATATAGTAATCCTAAAATGGGTGTGATCAATGCAGTCTGAACCAGCCATTTAGCAGAGGGATATCTAAAGGAGAAAGAAGCATATGAATAATCTGAGGATTTGTGAAAGAATTAGAGGGCAATAATCCAGGCCATGAGGGGTACAGGTTGATTGGCACCAGTGGTTGTTGTGTAGGGATCCAGTCCCCTAAGCCGGTGGCATGGATGCTAAAAAGTGTCTTGCATTAAATTCTTTGCTGTGAGATGGGAGGATTGAGCGATGGCTGGGTGTACACCAGCCAGCTCTGAGCATCCCTGGAAATGCATGCAGAGCCATTAAAGCACTCCACACAGCTCCCACGAGCCCCCTGAAGTTCCTCTGCTTTGCCCCATTCATTTTGTATTGCTGGAGAAGAAGAAAACCTTGAAAGGCAAGGGCTTGGTGGAAGAGGGGCTCAGCCCACAGGCGGCCTGGCCTACTGCCACACTTCTCTGTGCCCCATCTATTTAAAAGCCTTTCAAGGGCTTCCAGCCATTATACCTGTACTCTGGCAAAAAGAATTGGGCTCCCACTTGCTTTTCTTCAAGCAGCAGCTGAGAGGAAAAAGCACATTCCCCACCTGTCACCTCTAACACAGAAGTTCCACCCTAATTTGCCTCAATAAAGATGGGTGGTTAGAAGAGGAGGCTTTATGATACCTTCAGGTAGGCTTTGCTGAGAGGTCTGGGCTCTCGGGCACTGCTTTGTTGAAAAATTTTTTTTTTTTTTTTTCTCTTAAAGCAGTAGCTGGTCAGGTTCTTTTGGAGTGATCATGCTGCTCCTCGTTTGGAGATGAGGCATAGGGCTCAGCATGGGAAGACTGTCATGCTTGCATGGGGGTGCTGGGCTTGCTGGTTCCTGTGTCAGAGATGTCAAAATCTGGGAGTGTGGCCCTTGTGGGGCATGAAGTCCCCTAGAGCTGCCTGCGAGTGGGAAAAGGCCCTTGGGAGTCTGTGGCTGCCCTGGTGCTCTGGAGAACCCTCCATGAGGGTCTGGGGCTGAGCTTGCTGGCTTTGGTGCCTTTCTGGGTCTGAACTCAAACTGGGAGCATCTCCTCAAGTGTGGAGAGGTAGATGAAACAATTTAGTGTCATTTTGACCAGAAGATTTGTTGTCCCTACTGCAAGACTAGGTATTGACCCGTGTAGGTGAGCACAGAAGTATCACAAAGGAATATCCTAGTAATAGAGAATTAGAGGCTCAGGAATGCTTGTCCAGCTGAGCACTGTGATTAGCTCTGTAGCCATGAGCTGCTTCAACACCCCAGCTGGAATCGTGGGCTATTTGCTGTACAGGGACCTCTTCAAAGTAGGGGTCCAGGGGCGAGTTTTATTCCCTAGCAAGAAATTTGTTCTTTTCTGTCCTTACAGAGAGCCGCTGAAAATCTGTTGTGGAGATGGGGAGAGGGCATAGATAGGAAATGCCTAAAAGGATGCTTTGTTGGGGCGGGGGGGCTGGGGGGGGGTGGCAGCCCCCCCGGGGCTGCTCCGGGGTGACCTGCCCTCACCCCCCCAAATCCAGCCCATCCTTGCTCTTCGGGCAGGAGCCCCCCGGCCGCCCGGGTCCGCCCCTGCCCGCTGTGGCGGTGGGAGGAGGAGGAGGAGAAGGAGGAGGAGGAGGGCGGGGGAGTCCCCAGCTCCGGCATGAGGCCGGGCTGAGCGATGTGCGAGCAGGCAGCGCGGTACTGCCGGGCGGGCGTGCAGAGGCTGCTGCGCAAGCCGCCGCCGGCGCTCCGCGGGCTGGACGGGCTG
>VZZY01009564.1:0-77712 GCA_013400335.1 Eurystomus gularis | reverse complement strand
GGCAGCCCCCTTTGCCCGGGATCGGCGTTATTTGCGCACCCGCGGAGCCAGCGTCTCCCGGAGCGGCTGGGCAAGGGGCTGCACCCCGGCTCCTGCACCCGCTTTGCCTGGATCCCGCAAGCAGAGGCTGCCCGGGCACCGGAGCGCGCCGCGCTCCCGGCTCCCTCGTTGCCGCGTCCCGCACGCCCCCGACCGGCTCGGCAGCAGGGCTCTTCCCCGGGTCCTGCATCCCCAGCCGGTTGGGGATAGGATGCAGCCCGGCTCCTCCATCTCCCGGGCTGCCCAGGTCCGGCAATCGCTTCCCAGATCCTGTGTCCCCGGGCTGCCCGGGCATGGGGCTGCCGCCCGGGCTCTGCACCCGCTCGTCCGGATCTTGCATCTCCTAGGCTGGCTGGGCACCAGGGGCGCAGCCTGCTCCCGCGTCCCCTTGCCCTGCGCGCCCTGGGACAGCGGGCAACGAGGCGCACCTTGGTCCTGCCTGCATCTCCGGGACCAGCTGGGCATGTGGGTGGGCGGTGGGAGGAGGAGGCCCTCTCCTGAGCCCTGCACCCCCAAAGCAGCTGAACATGAGGGTGCAGCCCAGGTCCTACTTCTTTTTTTTTTTGAGCATGAGAATGCAGCCTGTATACATTTTCTTCTTGCCCGGATCCTGCACCTTCTGAATGGGCTGGACATGGGGGTGCACTCCAGGTCCTGCATCCCATGGAGCAGCTGGGATGGGGATGCACTGTATGTCCTTAACCCTGGTATTAGCTTGACTGGACGGAGCTACAGGACCCCAAGTCCTGCAGACCCCCAAGTCTGGCACCATGGGTTGCCCCAGGTTGGCTGGGCATAGGGGTGCACCCACCTTGGGTCCTGCACCCACCCCAGCTCCTGGACCCCAGTCCCTGAAGGGCTGCAGCCGTGAGGGTCTGTGCAGTGGGAGCTGGGCAGTGTGGTCCTGGAAGCCTGTGAGTGTGTGGGACCCGGGGCTCCCTTACCCAGGTCTGGGGGGAGCAGGCAGGGGTGTGCCTAGTGCCTCAGCTGCGGTATTTATAGACTTCCTGATTAGGGAGCTAACGAGGCTATTTGCACTTAAATGAATTGGGAAAATGGGGTGGAATCAGCCGGAGTGCAAACGGTGTAATTACAGAGTCATTCTGCAGCATCTAGTAATTAAACACATAGATCCTCAGCTTTGCTATCTCCTAGCTTAGAAAAAAAAATGTAGTGAACGCAAAAATAAACTACAGAGGCATTGGCTGTAGTAAAGGATAACTCGCGCTCTCCTCCAGCATCCTTGGAACTAGGCAGCGGTAACTCTTCCAGGCAATCCCTGGTGTTTTCTAAATAATTTGCTGAATCTTCTACCACCTTCCCGGTAGGCTGGTAAGTCCAAAACTCATTACATGTCTGAGCTCCCTGGGCTGAGGGGCATTTTGTTTCCCTCAATGAACCAGTGTGGCTGGGTCTATTGAGGTGCCAAAAGCAGCTCCAGGAGCAGAGCGCTTGATGGATGGTCCTGCCCGGTGAGACGGGCCGGCAGGTGGGCAGCTGTGGGCTGCAGGAGATGCTGCTTTGTGCAGAAACCGAAAGGACAAATGCAACTATCACCCTTATGCTTTTTAGGTTAACTTGTTTTGTTTTCTATTTGAGGTTTTTTTTCTTTTTTTTACTTGCCCTCAAATGACCAAAATGTTACAACAGTCTCGAATATGAGCTTCAGAGCATAAATGCAATTAGGAAGCAACTTTATACAAGAGGTTTTTGGGTTAGGGCTGGATTTCCATAAAAATAGTACTCTAGCTGTCCAACTTTACCATCTTTAATGGATTTTTTTTTTTTTTTCCCCCACCTGGAGGTTTGAACTGAGAAAACGAGCCACGAACTTTCAGAATGGCTTAACTGGTGGGAAATATAATAGAGCTATGTGCACAGCTCCTGATCCTTTTTTTATCTTTTCACAATGGGACTGGAAGGCCTTTCTCACCTGCTGAAAATAGAAATGGATGCGGGAAATGTAAGGTTTGAGGTATTTTTTCCTCCTCCCTTAGAACTTGCTTTTCTCCTTTTTCTCCAGTTACAACAGGAACATCAATTGAAGCTGTGGCTTCACTGTACCGGGCTTTTCAAGTACACTATGAGACCTCCCTCTCTTTCAAACGAAGAGTTTAAGCACAGGAACACACCTTTAGGTTGATTTTCACACGTTAGCAGGAAAGTAGCAAGGGTCCCACCGAATCCTCGGGGATGAGGATATATTTTCCCGTTAACTCATCCACGTTCTTGCACTACGCGACTGTGCTGGGGAAGCAGCGAGTCCCAGCCACGCAGCAAAGCAGCTCTTTGGTGGGTGGGGATGAAGTAAAAGACCTGTAAGATATTTTTTATATTTAGCTAACGTGTTTGCGTGAGCTGGTGTGCTGCGTAGGCTGTTCATCGGGGGCTGGGGAAGGAGGGTTACGCTTGGGTTTGGTTATGAATTAGGTAGGATGACTCTGATGTTAATGGTACCTTAGTCACTTCTTCTTCTTCTTCTGTTCTGGCTTGCTTTTGACTCAGCCATCCCCGCTGTGCTTGTTCTGACTCCTCCAGACCGCGAGGGTGGCTGGGAGGTCAGTACAAAGTTCCCTACGCCCAGCACTGAGGGCTGAGGAAGAGCAAAATACAAAATATCTTCTGCCATCAACCTGGCTGCTGCCGCTCAGAGGATGAACCCTAGCTCTGGACTGGTTTCAGTATTTTTCTTTTATTTTGCCTGTGTCCTTTTAGGTAAAGGATTAAAAAAGGTTGAAGAATGTTTCCTAGTTCAGCTCAAAATCATGGGTTTCCAAGGGGGGTGGTGGGAAATAGCTATAATTGCCGATTAACTAAACCCTGTTAACAAACTAATATAAAGAAGGTGTTTAAGTACTAAACATGGCTTAAAACAGACAGTGAGTAAACCTAGGGAGCAACCGATTCTCTTCAGTGGTGGTAGCAGATCAGGTGGAGGTGACGTGTAACTCTACAAACCTGGAAACCATCCCTTAGTGTTTAATGGTCAGCTTTTACATTGTTGGTTAAATCAGCAGAAAGGGTTGGGGTTGAGCAAAGGGTCTGTACCCATCCCACGCTTGCCCTCAGGTGCCTCCCTTGCGGTGTTTGCTCTGTCTGCAAGAGGCACAAGCCGAGGACTGGCAGTACACGTAGTCTGCTGGAGATAACTTGTGTCTATCCACAGCTTGTGACGTGAGATTGTGGTAACGCTCTGTTCTCTCTGTGCCTTCTGGACTGCTTGAAGATGCCCTGAGTGTCTCTCTGCATCCATAAGGACATGGGTGAAACTGTCACAGTGCTGCCCAAGTCCATGTGTGGTGACGGTGGCGTTTCCAGCCCAGAACAAATCTTCAGATGTCACAAGATGTATGACAAGGAGAATATAGTGTGTCTGTGGGTAAGCCAGCATCAGATCATGTTTGCGAAGTGTGAATGAGTCCTCGTGCAATATGGAGCTGAGATGGATGGCTCCCAGGGCATGGGAGACGTTGAGACAAGTTTTGCTCTGTCTGAGAGTATTTTGGTGCTGACCGTCCTTACTCACCTCTTCCTGCCTTCATGTCACTGTCACAAACCCGTGTCGACAGCAGAAGTGTGAACTCCAGCATAGGTAAGACCTGGACAGACACAGCAGCTACAGGCAGAGATTCCCCATCAGGTTTACACCAGCAGGAGCCCATTGAAGAACTTGCCTCCTGCTTGGCATCTAAAATCAGCCTTGGGTACAGGTGAGCATCCTCCTGGCAGGACTGTGTGCCCCGAGGGGTGGTGACACCTCTGCTGCCTTTCTGACTTTGCCAACAGCAAGTGAATGAATTGCTTTTTCACTTTATTTTGAATGCCACTGAAAAAAGTGATGCCATCCACTTCAGGTCAGATGATCTGCTCTGTCCTTTGTTGAAAACTTTGGCCCTTATCTGCCTCTTTTCTTCTTTGACAGGGTCAGAAAGATCATTTCAAATCCAGCTCTCCTGCTTAACACCCTTGCACCCTCTCTTACGTGGCCAGACCTGATTTGTGCTTCTTCAGCTGCATGGGGCTGAGCGAGGTATTGGGATAGAAGATAGAGAGAACTTGGTTTGTGCTGAGGGTGTGTTCCCAAACGTAGATCCCAGAACGGGCACAGTTTTCCAGCTGCTTTGTTAATGACATGATTTCCAGTGCAGCCCGTACTAGCAAAGCTATTGCTGCCAGCTAGGTAAGATCTAAGGAGAAAGTGAGAGCGAAAGGAGAGGCTAGGGCATGGGGCATGGTGATAACTACTCTTCTCCTGGGGAGACAAACCCAATCTCCTTTGGAGTGGGAAAAATGCCAGGAGACCTGGAGCTCTGTAGCACCCTTGGTTTAGAAGGGGAGCCTCTCTGGGTAGGACAATATTTCCCCACCAATACTGTAGTTCTTCCTTAAACACCAAAATCAAACCTCGCTCCTGCGAGCAACAAAGCTTTGGGCCATTTATTTTCTTGCATTAGTTCTGGAAAGAACAATACAGAGAGGCTGTAGGAGCGGAAATTCCTACCAGTACCTCAGGTTAGAGAACTAAAGGTCACACCTGATATAAACCCTTGTCTCTGCTCAAAATGAGGTGTTGAGACTTGTAGGGAGAGGAATGGAAAGGAAGGACAGGAATGAATGTCGGAACACAATGAACAGATTAATTAGGGTTATAGGGATATCTGGGTATCCGAATGCTTCCTGACTAGTAGGCTTTACTCGTGCAGGAGACTTGGATTTTGTTTGTCCTCAATTCTGCGCTGAGATTATGATGGAAAACAAAATTCTAGCTCAGTTGCACTCTTTTAAATCAACATCATATTAACTTGCTGAAGGGATAATAAACTCCACAAACCCTGTAATAATTCTTAGGCTTGTTAGGGGAGTGCTTGTGTGTGAATTTAATAAAATTGCTGAGAAAACCTCCATTAGGCAGCCTCCCGTGTCGCACATTCTCAGCCAGGAGCTTTGAGAAGGCAGAACTGAATGTTTCAATTTGAAGCCATCAATTTTTTTCAAGTTTATTATTACCACTAGCGTTCTGAATTGCTCACTTCAGCCAGCCAAATACCTGTTATAGCCATTTGAGAGTACAGCAAAAATGTACCTTTTAAAGCTATGGAAAATCTTGAGAGCTGCTCCTTACTCTGAATAAAATAGATTTTTATATTCTTCTGAGCACCTGGTGAAAGGAGCAAGTTTGCTGCGGACAGCAAGGTGCGAGCATTGCCCGTGTAAATCCTACAGAACGGGCTGATCTGGCTCATATTGTGGGCATCCTCTGGGCTCACATGTGATTAGTCTGTGCTTCAGGAGACTTGCTTAATAGGTTTAAAGTGTAGCTGATGTGGGGATAGCTGCTATGGTCCTTTTTGGACTGGATAATTTCTCATTTACCATCTGAAAGGAGAGTGTTGCTCTGATGAGTGGAGAACCGGGGGTGATGGAGCAGAAAGAGCATCCCTGCTCTGGCTTTGCGACGCTGCCAGCTCCTGGTTCACAAAGCCCTCAGCTGCTGGGGACTGTCCTCGGCTGGGGTGGAGGGGCGGGAATCCAATCACTGTCGAGGGCCTGGCAGGACAGGGCGTTTCTCCATCAATATTTCATCGCCTCCATTCTCGCTGACCTCCAGGGCTGCTGCCTTGGCTGAGTGTCTTCGCTGCTGACTGAGAATAGTGGCAATGGAGTCACTGCAAGCTCACAGAGAGCAACCGTGGGGCAGGTTAGCTTTGCAGCTTCAGTGTCAGAGATGACACAGCATCCTTTCTATCTTCCCTTCTTCCTGGAGCTGGTTGGAGCTTTTCTTTCCCCAGGCTCCCAGGGAGCCCAGCTCTGAGCTGCCTTCGTGGATTCAGCCTGTTGGTCTGTAGGGGAGGTGTGAGGGGCTGTGGCTTCCCTTCCATCACCAGAGCTTACACCTTTCCCTGACCAAAAGCACACCACATCCTTCCCGCAGTGGAACAACTAATTCAAGACATGAACAGAGAGCATCTTCAGGTTGTGTGTGGGAGGGCACTCTTGTTTGCTGAGCTACAGCATAAATCCTGGGTCTTCACAGAAGCAGTGCTTTTTGGCAGCGTTACCAAGCTATCACAGAATATATTCTATCAGGTCTTTGTCAGGCGCCTGATGCACAACCCAGTGTTCATACCTTGATGTACTGCCTGCCTCTGCTAACAGATGACTTCATCTTAAATTGCTTTCCCTCCAGGTGTCCTGTTTAAAATTCTTGTGTGTGTGCAAATTTCAGGTGGTCCAATTAAGTTGGAAGAATAAATCTTGCTTGTTAGCAATAAAAACTAAATAGCTTGGTCCTGTAGAATAAACCTTGGTAGGCACCACCACTGAGATCTTCCATCAACATGTTCCTTTACTTTGTAGGAGTATATGGGGGGGTTAAAGCCCTGAGAACTTGACCTAGTAAAGTTTGACATAAATACTTCAATTTCTTAATTTGTTTGTTTTTTCTCTTGCTCCAAATGTTCATTGCCAGGTTAGTGGCTCTGCAGAGCAGAGTGCTGCAGATCGAGCCTTTCTCCCATGTGAAGCTACTTTTTACCTACCGTTTTTTGCCTTCCCCTTCTTGCCCTGCCAGTTGTGCTTAGCAGGGTGGTGATCTCCCACAGGACCTTAAAATAGACATCACTGCTTCTGTGTTAGACTCGATGTCTTTGTTTCAAAGCAGTGGGAACAGTGAGAGGAGGATGTGATGATGAAACAAAAACCCCAGAAATAATCAACATCTAGACAGAAAAGCGCCTCATCTGGAGGTGCTTGTGGGGAGTGAGGAGCTGGGCTGTCCAAGCCAGGAAAAGAGGAATATTTCATAGGTATGGCATATTGTGTGTGGCTGGGTGATGTGTACCAAAGCCATGGGGCTTTTTGAGGTCCTGCTTGTCCTGCCTGGCTTTATTCTGTCTTCCCATAGACAAACCATGACTGGCCAAACCCTGTATTTAACCTCAATGAAATTGATAAGTACAGAGACAGGTAGGATTTTCCCTCAAAACTTCTAATTGCTCTTAAAAAATGAAGGTCAGCCCAAGAAGTAAGCATTTTTTGAGTGATCACAAGCTGTAACCCTTGTAGGGTTTTTATGACCCTCTCTTGAAGCTGGAATTTGATGACTCCTACTTGGGTTTGACTTAAGCAGAGGGTGTTGGGCTCGGCTGAAGTACACCAGGAAGTCCAGCTTTGACTTTGCCCTAATGCAGCCTAGGAAGAACTTTGGGTAAAAGAATGATTAATGTTCCTTAATTAAGCCATATTCACTTAAATAACACATTCTGCAATTCATTTTTTTTCTCTTGGGTTTCTTGGTTTGTGCAGCAGCTCCTCTTCTGATATTTTTTTGTTGTAATAATTTTATGACCCAGAAAAGAAGAGATTCCATTTTACGGCTGACTCTGATCTGTCCTGCTGGTGCTTTTATTCCCTCCATAGGGAAATTTCTCTGTACAGCCAAAATCTCTGCTCTTGCTTAAATTAATAGGGTCAGGTCTGAAGAGACAATGAGAACGCTTTCCCTTTTCTGTCCAGTGTATGAGCATGTTAATGCACAAGCGTTTTGCTATTAATTGTGTTGTGTCAGGGAACTATTCCTAAGATAAGACTAGTTAGAGAAGTAGCAGTTGTTTCTGCTATTTTTCTCCCTGGCAAATGGTACTGTACTGCACATCATTGCAATATTCTTTTCTGCTGAAAGGGCTATCAGATTCCTCTCGGTGGGCTGTTCTTCCACTCTGTAGTTTTAAGTCTAAATATAATCTCCTTCCCACGCAGGTAACTTACTTTAAAAAAAAAAAAAATTGTAAATAATTTGTTTCAGAAGTGCAGAACTGTGAAACTTGGTTTAAGAGCTATTATTGATGCTACAGAAATTGGCCGGGCTGGCTGCATGGCTGTTGTAATTTTTTTTTTTTTTAATGGGTATTTTTCTTGTGTTGGTTCCATGTTTTCCACTTTATTCTGTGAGGGAGGTGCTGGAACTGCTGGAAGCATTTTGTGTTATCTTCATTTTGCTAGCTCGCTCATTTTTCCACCAGCTGTTCCAAAGGCAACCATGTTGATACCCCACCCCAGCAGTGGTTGTGCATCATGTGGGTCTGGAGGTGATGGGCTGTGCCTTGGGAAGGGTGAGCTCTGTAAAGCACCTGACTTGGCTCTTACGGGGCTGGGGCTCACAGTCTTGCCCCATGCGTGGGGTTGAACATGGTCCTCATGCTAAGGACTTCATTTCAAGTCAAACAACAGAGTAAAACTGTTTTTCTCTCTCTTTCAATTCTAGATTTTCAGAAGAGCTGACAAAAATGGTGAGTTTGTACATTCATATTTCACATTTCTTTATTGAACTTCTGTCATTGTCTCCATTTTTCCTGTTAGTAACATCTAACTGTTTAAATGCCTTTCAGTTTACTGGGTCTAATGCTGATACAGTCTAAAAGGTTTTATTGTTTCTTTGCCTGCGATATTTTCAGAGCAGATGCGATATTAGTGTGCAAGTCAGAATGGCAAGATTTGGAGCAATTTCACAAAAAAACCCCATAAAAATAAATTGCAGCTAAGTGATAAGTGAGGATCCACCTCTTGATATCCCTGGAATGGCTTTGCAAAACAGACTTAACCAGTGATTATTAGTAGTTTGATTCCTGAAGGACTGGACACACACATCGAGGAGCAATGTGTATTGGTGTATTTTCAGTCCGTGCCTGTAGGAAGCTGAACAACATTGCTGAGCCAAGTCTTGCCCTTAGATGGGGTGTAACATGGAGGTGTCTTCATTAAATGATTGGGATCATGAAAAGAGAGAGCTGCTCTGCTGTGGGATAACGTAGTTATGGGGAAAGAGGCAAGGGGTCCAATCCCAGGATCTCTCTCCACCATGAATAGCAATTTAACTTCAGGTCCTAGCTAAAATCCCAAGAGCTAGGGTCGGTTCTTTTCCTGTTGTACAAGAAGAAAATTAAATATGCATCATAACTGTGTGTTTGCAGAGGGACATGTGGGAGGGTTGTGCAGAGGAGCACAGGGGAGAGTTTGGTTTTTCCCTACCAGATTTAAAAGGGAGGTACTCGATTTCTGCAAGAGCCTGTAGATAGGTGTGTGACCACTGCCCCTAGGGAAGGCAGTGAAGGATGCTGTGAGCTGGCTGGCATATAAGCAGAAAACGCCCTGTTAATTTGGTTATTACAACAAACACAGTAATGAGACACTGAAATTTATTGCTTGGCTAAGCTGAGCAGTTGTGCACTGGAAGGGGAACGCTGGGAGGGCTGGCATGGGGGGAGAGCCCTCCAGGTGCCACTTACAGGGAAAAATGACTCTGTGCTCCCGACACCCAGACTGTCATACTTCACAGCCTCCTGAGCACTTAATTATTGTGTAATTGGAGACCTGAAGGTTTTGTCTGATGAAATATTAGCTGCTGCCTGCTTGTTTTCCGCTGGCTGTTGTACCTGCCCCCATGGAGCCGAGCGCTGGGCTTGCCAGCTGGTAATGAAGTCTTACCTGCCACGTGCTCTCCATCAAGGGAAGCCTCGTGAGGTTTTTGGATGACTACAATTGTCAATGTCTTTGTTACGTGCAGATACCAGGCTAAAATCTGTGCTCAGTTATTCCCCTCTCAGTTTGAAGTTGAAAATGCTGCTCTGAACTCTGACCTGTGAAATGGTTCCTTGCCAAGCCTGGGTTTAGCTTCCCTCCTGCCACAGCATCCTTTCCCATTTCCAGGACAGCCTCTGTGTAAGGCAGCTGAAATCCAAAGCGGTGATTTTTCTTTTCAATCGTGAATGTTACTCTGCTGAACAAAGCCTCAAAGGATGCACTTTAACCTACTGGTCTTGATGTAGTTATTTCCAGTGACTGCTTTTTGGGCTCTGCCAAGTGATGCTGTGCTTTTTTTGTTTTAATATCAATTAAATTTATAACAGCTGCGATAGGGCTGAAGAATCAGAACTCAAAGTACAAAATCTTGTCTCAGCTATTATGCCAATATTAAGGCTTTTCTAAGATGGGTGAGTGGAGAAGCTCAGAAGTTGCTCTCAAAGCTTTGATATTCCCTGCTCACCACAGAACGATGGCAGGAGCTGCTGCCTGCTAGGGTGAACAGACATATCTTTCCAACCCAGCTGAGAAGGCAAAGGTGCCACTTTGGTGGCTTCACCACATCACAGGGTCATGGGAGATAAACTTTAGTGCGGCTCTCGTGACAGGAACAGCTCTCTTGGTGTTTTGGGTAGGTGCAAGTGGCAAGACGTGAACCTGTGTTTTGCAGTGTGGGTGATGACCTGGGGAAATGATGAGCCTTTGGACCCACTTGGTCTGCTCTGGTGATGGGTCTCTGAGAAAAAAGCTGTACCATTGGAAGGCTGGTGACTTCTGCTGACCAGTTCCTTTTGCTGTTGTCAAACTATCCAAATCTCTTGTTTTTGCAACCTCATACTCTATAACTCATGGTGGGCAAAGACCCCTTCAGTGTTTTAGCGTGAATAACAGGTAAAGGCCAAACAAAGTGCTTCCATCAGCAAGAGAAAGCCTGTTGTTTCTACCTCTGCCCCTCACCTGGTTGAAATCTGCCCAGCTCCTCCATGATCTCCGTGGATGTTACTCTTTGTAAGGCTCAGGAAAGTGATCCATGCACATAACAGATGGGATCATTCTGCCCATTCCCTTGGGCAGGAGGACAGCGAGCAGCTCAGGTACAACGTGACACTTAAAAGCATTTTCTTGTCCTGCTCATCTAACCAGTGGGAGTTTGGGTTTGAGCAAAGCAGCAGAGATTAATACCCCAGAGCTGACCTCAGAGTGTCCCTTAGCCACCCTGGGCACCCAAAAACCTCTCCATGGAGCTGCTGTCCTGCCCAGCAGATGGACCCTCTTGGGGACCAGGTACCCCACAACGCCCATGGGAAGCGTTGTTCATGTGGTGTCTTTGGTTAGCCATGCTGTACACATGTGAAAAGGTGTTCACCACTTTGCAGGTATTCCCCTGGGTGCTGTTCATCTGAACATCTTTATTGCATGTTAACCAGTAATATTCTCATTAAAACTTAGTGATGCTGGCACAGATCAGAGGAACTGGAGCACTTCGCATGTAGGTCACAAAATGTTGAAGTTGAGTGTGGATTGCCTGTGATGTGTCTGCCACTCATTAGGTATTAACGCACTGGGTGTAAAGATGATGGGCTGACTTGTCAGGACCTCTGATCAGCTCAGAGTGGTATGAACAGGCACCAGCAGGACAAGCTCTGCCCTGAAGTCTGGTGGTTAAGTTGGTCTTCATTGTCAAAGATGGGGCAGCAAGTCAAACTGCTAAGGGTGAAGAGGTGTCCCCGCAGCAGGGCTGAGCACTAAGCTTGCAGGGGGTGAGGAGACCAACTGCACATAGACAGAGGTGCCCCCCAGCCCGGGCAAGGCTGCTGCCTGCAATTGCTCTTCTGAAATTTGTCCTGCCTCTTCCTAATCCTGGATGGGCACTGCAGGGGGGACAGCTGCCTCTGTTAATAAAGGCCAAATGCTCCCTGAGAAAAGAGTTACCTCCATCTCTACTTCCCCTCTCATCACTTGCAATGTGGGTGACCTACCACGACACTGTTTGGACTACACAACGTGGTGCTCTCCATGGGACTGATGCTGCCTTTTCCTTTTTATGACCTGGATGACAGGCTGTCACAAAGTAGTCTGGAGTTAATTGGCAGCTCTGTCCCCATGCTGGTTCCTGCAAGGTGAGGTGGCCGAGTACATGTCAATCTCAGCACGGCTCCTTTCCAGCCTCACTGAGTAGGGTTGTCTCGGTGATCTTGGGGCTGTCTTCTGAAGGACTATGTGTCCTGCAATGGTTTTCCCTACGTTTTTTCCAGATGCTGCTTTTCCTTTGAGACAACATCTGCCAGTCACGGTGGCCAGCTTCACCGGGCATTTGTGTTTGCTTAACTCTTATTAAGAGTTTGCCAGTCTTCGTAATTAGCTCAGTATGTTCCTCTGCAGCCTTTTGGGGTCACGGCTTCCCACAGCCACCCCTGCAACCCCTGTGGCTCGCAGCAGCTGCTGCGGGAGACATGCAGGGATATTTCCCTTGGTACAGCCTCCCCGCAAACTGTGGCTCAGAGGTTTCCAGAGGCAGAGGTAATACCTTTGTATTTAATATCCCTAGGGATCTCTTTTTCACAGTTTTCTCTTTGACAATTTTCTCTTTCTTTTGGTCTTTTATTTATTGATTTGTGGAAATTCAGTCTCTTCATGGCCCTACCCGGTACAGCTCCAAGGGACACTGGAAGCATCAGCTTGCCCCTTGCCTGTCTTATCGCAGGTGGCCTGTGTGCCGTACCCAGCCCTGCAGTGAAAAATTAAAATCTTACACTTTTAGATGCTTGTCAGACTCCCAGGAAGGGGCTCTGAGCCCTGCACAGGCTGCTGAAAACACAAGCTTGCGGGTTCCCAAAATATTTTGCTTTCTTAACATATTTCTGCTGTCTGCACACCTGCACAGGGTCCTAACTGGCGGGAACTTTGCTCTTTTTAATTATCCAGCTGAGACAAATTGTTATCCAGTGCTGTGTGCCGGTGGCATGCTGGGGAGAGAGCTCCCAGGGCAGGGAGCACTGGCAGCTTTACCCGGAACTGGCAGCTCTTGCTTTCCTTGGCTGTGCTAAAGCTGCTCTCACGGACCTGTGTAGGAGTGCTGCGGAAACAGGGGGGGGAAATCTGAAGAAAACTTCAGCTTATGCTGCCTAGTTTAACTAGAACATCTCATGTAACTTTTGCCATCCAGAGATCAGATGATTAAAGAGTCACCTAAAAGGCAAAGGGGAGATTGTAAGCTTAAGGAATTGTCTCATTTAATGTGCAGCTTCCTACAGTCAAGATGTCATAAATCTGGAAATCTTTTCAGCATTTTGATTTACTATTTTTTTTTTCCCCAGCCTAGTAAAAATGGCATGTATTGTGCTAAAGCAACGTGGCTGGTTCAGACACTAACTATGGAGCCTGATTGTCTGAATTCAAGAGCTTCTCTCGCCTCCCTTTCCTTCTAAAGCTCCTCAGCATAAATTGTTAATTCATGTAAAGTTGGATGTTCTTGGTGCAAGTTGCTAAAACACATTATTGTTCCTGCCGTGTTTGAGTGCTTGTATCAAGGTGATTTGGTTCAGTGCCTACATGTACTAGGAGACTGCTAATGAGGCAGTTCTTGCTTGTTAAAGATGTCTTGGTCTCCTGCCCCAGAAAAGTGAGATTCTGTCTCTAATGCAAGTTAAGTCCCCAGCCTTTCCTCCATTGATAATACCAAGCAGCTGGACTCACAGCTATCTCTGTGATAAATTCAGCAAACCGCTCAAATAGCACACCTTGAAATGGTGAACGCATTGGAGACATCAGGATAAACTGACAAATGGTCTGAAAAAGAGAGAGAAGAGCTGGGGCATAACCTTCTGGCGGTGGTTCAGCTAGCTCTAGTCATGCTTTGCAGGGGCATGGCTGTTAGTCATTCAAAATAATCTTTTTCTTCTGTGTAGGAGTGTTTTTCCTTACTCTGCTAATAAATCCACCTACTGTCTTGTAATCCCCCATCCCAGTAAACAATACTTAATCCTTTAATTGGCATGTGGTAGGAAAACAGAGGCATCTTGTTTTCGGCTAGTGAAGCAGAGCTGTCAATCCTGTGAGTTATCTACTATGTATTTTAATCCTCGCATTACAAAGCTGTTAATCAATTACGAGTTAAATAGCCCAGGAATCTCTTTGAAAGATTAAGACAGTTTTATTTTGGCAGAACAGCCTAATTGCTAGCAATCCATTATAGAAATGCTGCCTCCTCAAAACCAGAGTTTTATTATCTTGAAGTCTCCTGTTGCTGTAACTATCCAACTCCCATGTCTGGAGCGTAACTAAGCGTGAAGTGCGTCCTGCTTTTATCTTGTGGTTTAGTTTGGTGGGTTTTGCCATAATTATTAGATCTTCTTCATGGAAATAGCAGTTGGTCTGTGTGGTCCATGCGGCTGACTAGCCGGGCACTGGGTCTGAGGTGGTTTCCTTTTCCTCTGGACCTCTGCTGTGGAAGAGGAGAGATGCAAAAGAAAAGGTACCAAAAACTCAACATATGGTTATAAAGTGCCTACAGAAAATGGTAGGAGAAGGTGGTGGTGGTGCAGTATTTCACTTGATGTGTTGGCGTCTTGGTTCTATCAGCTTAGCACCTTTGTATTGCTGCTGTCCTTGTGACTTCTGCATCATGGACTGGCCCAAACTGTTGTGCTTCTCACTTGAATTTATCATATCTAGAGAAGATGTGGATGGGAAAAAAGTCATTCAACATGTGCTGTCTCAGATAGCTTCTGCTGTTATCAAAAATGAAATACAATTAAGTGTGGACACAGATGAAGCTAATTTCATGTATAAATTTAACATAGAGATTTGGAGTGTGAATGCTGAGAGGAGGTTTCAGTTTTCAGTTGATCCGGGTGATCAGCTGAAGGCCTGTAGAGGACGTAGCAGAACCAATAAAGGAACAAGGGAAGCGTGAATGTGGCAGGAATAGGTGGTTGGTAAGGGCTTCTTGGTTAGGAGCCACTGAGGGCAATGGAATTGTGCCCATTCCTGTCCCAGCAGGGCTTGTCCTTTAAATAGCTGCACACAGATATCTGTTAGTCACTTGAGAGCTCAACACAGGAGGTTTATGCTGTTATTCTTTGTAACTAAAGGTCTGCACGTCCAAATGTTGCAAGCCTCAGAGCAAATTGCACTACACAATTTGTCTCACAGTCCCTGCCATAGTGGGCTACCACTCATCAAACCCACCTATCTTCCAGACTCGGGTAACTACCTTCTGCGTGGCTACTGCTCCTCACGCACAGGGAAAACCTTGAGCTATTCATATCTTGCTGGTGCGTTCAAATTAAATCATTAGTTCTAAGTGAGAATATTTATAATTCTTGCATAAGAAAAACAGTATTAGCAGCCACCCACATAGAAGTGGAAAAATGCAGTGATGAATCAGGTTTACTAAGTGCAGATACATCTGGTAGGTTCTTCTGTGACCAGATGCCCAGTCTAAATGTATTTATCTTTTTTAAATAAATAAAAAAATATTTGCATTTAGATAGTCTCGACTTCATGTGACAGTCAAAAAGCACCTTGAAAATTGTGTAATGACTTTTATTTACCCAGAGAAAGTTTGGATCTGTTTTCAGTTATTTGGACTCCTGTATAATTTCCTACCTCTCTCTGTTGTGTATTTAGTTCTCCTTCCAAGTCCTTGCAAAGTTCACAGCACAGGGTGTTGAAGAGATGACATCTGTTTAAATTGGGACATGCTGTTCCCAAAATAATAAACAAACCTATCAGCCAGATGATGAATTTTGAGATAATGTAGAAATTGTGAAAGGTGTTTGGTGGCCACGTGCTACAGGCTGTCACTAGATGTGTCCAGCACTTCTGTCCACCTTTTAACCCTGTGAGCTTAGGATTTGATTTTCATCATTGACTGGTGCTCAAAAGAGCACTTCTCAGCTGCTGGTGCCCTGCCAGGGCTGCTTTTTTTTCCTTCAACAGAGATACGAAGGTATCTGATGCACACTGTGCGCAGCAGAAATGAAGAGCTGATGTTTTTTAGGACCTGTTTTTCTTCCCATGTTACCTCTCATTAGCAAATGTATGTCAGTATCGAGCAATGTTCTTATACTTTTTTGACTAGACTGCCTTAACTTTGCAAAGTAGACTCTGAATTGTGTGTGCAGGGTTAGGACTTGACTAACCACTGTATCCTCGTGTGCTACAGGCAGGCAGCTATGCAGCAGTCTGGCTTTAATCTGGGCCCACCCATGATTTACCTAGTGCAAGGCTTAAGACAGAGAAGCTTTGAGCTGGGCAAGGCTTGAATCCAGCCCAGAAGTGCTGTCTGGGGAGAAGCACCAGCCCTCAGGTCATCACTGACACCTGCTCTCTGGGCCTCACTTGGAGGTGTCATACATGGAGGAGCAGATTGAATCAAAGCCATTGGAAACCACCTACCAGCCTGCCCCAGGCCTGGGTTTCCAGCCTGACCCATCAGTTGAGCCTTCTGCTGCCTGCATTTAGCCCTGTTAGAGGTTCAGGGTGGTCTGAGACCTGCCTGCCCAAGGGCATTGCCCATATGTTATTGTAACAGCTTTAATGGCCTTGTTGGAAATTGTCGAGGGTGGGAATAAGGGATTGTGAATTCCCGAGGAGACTCTGAAAAGCTACTCAATCAGCCAAGAGGATTTTTAAAGACATTTCTTTCTGGAGCCAAAGTGGAGAAATTTAACTGGAGGCTGTGCAGCAAATTTGTCTAGATGGTGTGATGGTAGCCAGCAATGGGCACTATGAAACATTTCTGGACCTACTCCTTACCCCTGGCCAAAAAACCATGACCTTTATTGGTAATGCCTTAAAAGCTCTTGCCCCAGCTTTTCTGAAGTGTGACAATGGGTGGATGCTGCCAGCTGGCCTGGAGAGCCATGGCAGTAGGCATCCTGAAGGCTGTTTCCATTGAAATGTTATATTCATACATTTTCTTTGCTGATCATTCAGTCTTTTTGCAAAACCCCTGCGGCGTCTCTCTCTCTGAGTTCATGACACAAGCCCCACACTGACTCCGGGCTCCTTGTCTGGGTCGGGTGGGGGGAATGCTCCTGTGGTCTGGCTCACCTGCAGCACTTGCCGTAGTGGGAAGCAACCATCAAAGGGCAGAGAAAGCCAGACTGGCAGGGTATCCTCGAGAGGTGACAGCCACGAACACTTCGTGGGTCTACTGAGGTTTGGCTGCACCAGGCGCACCTGATTCCTGCAGAGAGAACACAAATAGAGCAGGTTTGGCAGGGAGGGGGCTCCTTCCCCTGCCACAGCAAGGCTGTGAGCTGGTGGAGGTGTCTCTGTGTACACTGGCCCAACCTTACCATGATGCCATTCTCCTGTTTCCAAGAGGAGAGTATCTACAAGAAGATCTTTGCTCCATGAAAATGGCAGCACAAGGCAAAGGGAGGGCTCTGGTTATAAGAGCAAACCAGGGAACTGATGGACATCGAGGGCTGAACACCTGGGGTGCTTTTTGGTCTGTCTCATTAATATCTCATGTTGCTGTATGCAGGAAGCTTTTCAAAGTATATCCAGCAAATCAATACTCTCTCTGCTAAATTCTTCATGTTGTTTTTTTGGCAGAGATTAAATTTTAAAGTGCTTGGAAAGGACTTTTGCAACTTGGCTGGCTGTAGTAGTCTGGTAGATTAAACGGGTGCAGCTGACTGCAGGCTTTGGGGACCCGGCTGATGTGTAGCAGTGACCATGGGACATGGCTTGGGTGCAGGGGCAAACAATTATCCCAGGGTGGACATTTGCATTTTGAGTGTTGGGATTTGAACCCTACAAAGCGTGGGGTTCTGACTGTCCTGTGTAGCTCTCCTTCAGCAGGCAATGCCTTCCTCTCTCATGCAGGACTGATGAAGAGCTTGCTGTGTGTCAGAGCTAGGTGAAGTTCTGCTTTGAGGCTCTTAAATCCTTGTGATAACAAGTTTCACTGCTAGGTATTAGTCTGAAGGATCTTAGTTTCTTCTCCCTGCTCTATATTACCATCCTTTCTGCCCTTACGTGTCCCTTAAGAGGGAGATGTCATACAGAGCAGTGAGGACTTCACCAGGCACCAGAGCTGATGGTGCACTCTCCATCTGCCTGCCCTGAACTTTTCCTTGCAAAATCTGAGCCCCTTTGCCGTAACTGAGATTTAAAAAGGCTTGGCTTTGTTCTGCTCCCTTGGTGGAAGGGTGTCACCGCTGCAAATGTTTCCTGAACTGCTTTGAAAGGCACAGGGTGGCTGTGAGACAACTTCTATGCAAAACTTCTCATTAGCATTCAATGAATTTCCCTTGGAAGCACTTCTGCATGATGCTGCCTTTGGAGGAGAAACGTTCCAGCCTGGACATTTTAACTTGTTTTAAATTGGATCAGCGATGTGGCTTGTGTCTGCTCTCCGTGTATTGTATGAGTGATAAGGTACAGCGTGGCAGAGCCAATGCGCACCTGGATGGAGACAACCAGCGTGTAGCAACTCCTTAAAATGCTGTTGCCACCACCACAGGCATTTTGTGTGACCCCCAGTTTGCATTATTTCTCTTGCTGCTCCACTTAAGTCTTTCTTACAGCTTCCATCACTACTTCTCCCTTGGTAGCAGGACTTTCCTATGTTTGCCATTCAGTTTAATCCCTGGGAAGTTCCCTCGGGCTGTGGAGAAGACCCTGGGTGGAGGAAAATTAATGCTTTTGCCTCCAGCCCGGTGCTTGCATGCCCACCTCTGGTCCCAGCATTGCTTTTAATTGGGTATCTTCTGGAGATCAGCTGTATTTATTGAAGATGGTTTATTAGAGCTGTTCAAATTAAATAAGGCAAAAATTGAATCCAGAACAAATACACTACTGCAAGTAAACCTTATAATTCGCTGGCAATTTTTGCCAGACAGTTGTGAGAAAATGTGTTCTGGCAGCCTGTGTTCGGGCAATTGGCCAGGAACAAGTGATAGATTGTTGTATCTGTTTCTTCCCATTACCTTTCTCGCTCTTCTAAAATCCATCAGTTCCCAGATAATATACATTGGCGAGAGGGGGAATAAGCGTCTTATTGACCTGCGTGGGGAAAGAAACATCTGAAGCTAAAACAATGACACATCCTGATCTGTAGCTCCCAGCAAGGACAATCTGGGGGGGCAGGAACAGCTAATTTGGTGATGTTAGTAAAGAGTGAAAGCGGATGTTCATGGATGCAAGACACAGGAGCCCGAGTGTCTTTGGTTTTGTGCTCGGCTGTGTGCATAGTGGGAAGGTAGCGTGTTGCTCTGGAAAAAGCCCACAGAGCTTGTGGACAGTTTTACAGGTGGGAGTGATTTGAAATTATTTTTAGAGTGGAAATCTCTCTTCTGTGACCCTGCTGCGGCTTCAGTGCAGAGAGGGAAACCTGTTTGTGTGTCAGCCGAGTCCCAGCCGGAGCTCAGCTGCGAGGGAAGATGCTCTGGCCGCACTCCTGCTGCTGCTCAGCATTAGAGGGATGGTATATGCTGGGCTCGGGTTCAAGAAACAACTCAGCCTGGGCTTTGGGCTTGAATCTGAGATCGGTCCCTGCTGCCAAGTTTCTGCCTTAATTGGATGCTGGTACAGAGGCACCCAGCGTGACACAGCACAGGCACAACTGCTTTCAGCCCTCCTGCAACTCACCGCTTCTAACCTCAGCCTCTGAGAGGGGCCAGATTTTAGGGTGCTGCTCTAATGAAAAGAGTAGGAGTAATGGTCAGAGCAGGTGGCCATTGAGCGCTTCTAGTGCTTGGCGTGTAAATGTGGAATTTCTTTTCCTTAAGCCAAGATAGTTGACTCCAGGAGCCCGCAGAGCCTGTGTATTCTTAACTGAATCACCACGTGCCTAATGTATTGCTCTGCTGTGCCAGTGCTGAAACACAGGTTTGCATCTGGTCCGCTAATAAAAATAAGTATGCTGAGACTTATTTTCCTTTCCAGAGGATTTTCTCTTCATCAGGGAGATGTTACTTTTCCAGCTGGCTCGTTTGCTGGCTTTCAAACATGCTACGTTCTGTTAAGCAAGCCTGTTTTTCCTTCCTCGCTTTTGTAGGACCGTCAGTTGCTTGCTCTGTTTCCTTACACCTCCCTCCCCAGTTTCTAAAAAAAGGTTGAATTAATATGGCAAATAGTTCAAGATTAACCAAAACCAGTGTATTTACATTAATAGGCTCCTCACAGTGTAATGCACTTTTTTGCTTTCTTCTTCTGTAACAGACACACTCGTTAGGAATTAATATCTGATGCCACTTGGCGGTTTGTTAATCCCTCCATGGTCTACTAGGAATACTTTTGGCTCTGCAGGAGATAAATGGGGCAATCCGTGCTGCTGGCAGGCGGGAGCAGCTGCAGACCTGCCCTGGCAGCAAGCTGATGCCTTCCTCCCTCTGCACCAGCACCGGCTGAGGGGAGCAAACCTGCGACGCCAGCCCCTGTGACTTCCCCGTGGGGTGGGATAAGGGGACAGGCAGGATGGAGGGGCAGGAAGGGACCAGGCATGAATTCGAAATGCTTCTGCCTGGGGAAAACCGTGTGATGGAAAGGCATGGCTTGCCTGGCTGGGTTTCAAACTGGAGACCAGGAGTAAGGGATGGGGGATGCGAGTCCGTCCCTGGGCTTTATGGTGGGTGTTCAGGCATTGGTTATGTGCAAATATAGCCTCGTGCAAAATGGTCTTGTTATAGTTCCGTAGCTGGAGTGACAGTGGGTATCAATTTCTACACTTGCTATGTGTTAAACAGTGGGGAGCAACCCCAATTCCAATTGTAAAAACAAGATGAAATATTTCTATTTTTCAAAGAAAGGAAATTGTTTTCTCTCCCTTGCATCCTGTAATCTGGTTGTTGGAGAGCAGGAGAGTTTAGATCTTGCAAAAGGAATTCCTAAGTTGGAAACTAGAGAGGCAAATGGCTTTGTAGCATGGCATCATTGAATCGTTTTGGTTGGGAGTAACCTTTGAGATCAAGTCCAACCGTTAACCCAGCACTGCCAGGGCACCACTAAACCATGTCCCTCAGCACCACATCTCCACGGTTTGAAAACCCCTCCAGGGATGGGGACTCCACCACTGCCCTGGGCAGCCTGGCACAGCCCTTGACAATCCTTGCAGGAAAGATGTTTTTCCTAATATCCAATCTAAACAGAAGTTATAAAAGTGGGACTGCACATGGTAAGGAATATTAAATGCTGCTCTAACAAGAACACTGGGAGCAGATGAGGTGATAAATGCTGAGATCCTGGGGAGAGGAGGGGGAAAGGAAAACCGAGCAGTGGGGGATGTTCTTGCAAAGCATCATCTAAAATGTGGCTCAAGCAGGACACTTAAAACTTTTCCAAACCAGTTGTTGCTTTCTAAATGAGGAGCCTGATACTTTAAAGGTCAGCAGCCAGGGAGAGGGTGACCCCTCTTAAGCAAATGCAGTCAGAGATTGTGCTTACTGACTGGCTGTGTCCTTCACGGTAGGGTGTGATGTTGCCTAATTGCCTGGGGAGACAATTTCTGTAGATGTTTCCTCAAAAGAGAGATTTGCAATACCCAAATGAGGAGAGGATACCTGATATTTTTCCCATTTCTTCTCTCTGTAGGAGAGCTACTAAGGGGGAAGTGGGTGAAGCAAGAACTCATGGGAGTTTGAGGGTGGCTTTGGGTAGAGGAGATGGAAGCAGAAGGTGTGTATTGGCGGGGTGGACCTCTCTGCAGACCAAGGCAGCAGTTAATAGCAGAGATACTCTGCCTTGCTGGAGCTGGGGGCTGTGGTGCAATGTGTCCCATGGTGGCATCTTGGTGTGTCCTGCCCCATCCCAGCAGGGTGAGCTTCCCCCAGCTCATGGCTGAAGGCTCAAGCTCTTCAGCGCAGAACCCAGCAGGGAGCTGGCTACAGCTGGAGGAAGGATTAGCTGGACAAACGGATCTGCTTTTTTTTAAAATATCAAGAACCTTAAACTGTGGGTCACTGGAGCCGCTCGCTTCCTTCCTTCTCGTGTACTTTTTCTGCAAGCCCCACCTGCACTGAGCAAATGTATTCATACAGTGAGAGAGTGAATAACCAAGGCAACATAAAAGAAAGCAGTTTTCTTATATTCATAAATCACTACAGAACAAGACTGAGCCACTGCAGTGTAGCACAGGTTGGTTTTTTTCCCCCTTTTACCTCCTGTCTTCTACAATTTTGATATTCAAGTTTTAAGCTTACAATATGTATTTCTTTGATATTTGGATGTTGGGACTGCTAAACCTTTGAATTAACAACACGCTGAGCATTTTGATCCTTCTATAAAACAAGAACGAGGATTAAATGTTTCTCACAGCACTGCTATTGCAGGACTCGGCGCAGATTCATGAGGGCTCATCTTGTGGTAGGAGAGTCGTGGTTTAACCCCAGCCAGCAGCTAAGCACCATGCAGCTGCTCACTCCCCCCGACCCTGCTGTGGGATGGGGGAAAGAATTGGGGGGGGGGAAAAAGGTAAAACTCCTGGGCTGAGATAAAGATAGCTTAATAGGACAGAAGAGAAGGGAAAATAATAGTAATCAAATATATAAAACAAGTGATGCACAGTACAATTGCTCACCACCTCCTGACCAATGGCCAGCCAATCCTGGAGCCATGATGTCCCCTTGGCCAACTGCCTCCAGTTTATCTACTGGGCATGACGTCTTATGGTCTGGACCCTTTGGTTAGTTGGGGTCAGCTGGCCTGGCTGTGTCCCCTCCCAGCTCCTTGTGCCGCCCCCAGTCTCCACTGGCCAGGTGGCAGGAGAAGCTGAGAAGTCCTTGACTTAGTGTAAGCGCCGCTCAGCCACAACTAAACCATCAGCGTGTTAGCAACCTTATTCACATCCTAAATCCAAACCGCAGCACTGCACCAGCTACAAGGAAGAAATTTAACTTTATTCCAACTGAAACCAGGACAAGAAGCCAAGTTATGTAGCATAAACATCCTGCTGGACTTTGGCAGGTGGTAAAACAGCAAGTCAATCATCTGCAAGCACCTTTCTACAAAGGCATGTCAATATCCTCTATGAGAGTGATGGATGAGGTTTGAAATTAGCTTCTCTTTAATTAGAGTGGAAATAGCAGGAAACAGCAAGTGTTGTGTTATGTCCCATGGCAAATGTTGTTTGAGCCCTCAGTCAGAGGCTTCCTATGAAACCAGGGGCACCGCAGCCTGCAGCACCCTGGTCTTCCTTGGCTGGACTTTGCTGGGAGGTTTGCAGAGGTATTCCAGAAGGGACACTGCATCAGAGGTCCTCCTCAGATGTGCTCAGCGGGGTTTGTTGGGAAAAAGCAGGCAGTGCTTGGCCAGTGCTACCTCCTTCTGCTTAAACTTTTGCAGTGGATGTGACCAGCACCATGACCCTCCGCAACACCAATGTTTTTGTAAAGACTGTTTTGTTTCCTATATCCTTCCTTATTCTTATGCCATTTTTGGTTTGTTAGTAAATAAGACACAAACATTTCAAGCTCACATGTGTACAATGAGGCAAACAGGTCCCTAAGGGCAGGCGCTGGCTCAGAAATCCTGTTAACTTCACCCATAGCTTTGTGCATTGAACCTGTCTAGAAACCCACCTTGTGCTGACAGTTTGGAAATGCGGGTAGATGGAGCAGGATTCCTGCTGGCAAAGGAGAGCCCAGAGAGCCTTGTGCTCCACTGAGGCTGCAATGACTCTTGTCTGCTTTCTGAAATCTTTTCCATGACAGGTTTGGCAGTGACATGTGAGCTGTTAGTGCTGGGAGACAGAAAACATCTCTCTAAACTGCTCCTTTGATGAAGCTCTTAGATGAGCCTTCTCCTGCGCCAGAGTCCTTCCTGCTTCAGGTGGGTCCAAGATCTGCTAATAAATCACCTCCTCCATGCCAGGAGAGTTTGACTGAACATCACAGGAGATATCATTGAGGGCTAAACCTAACGTTTTCTATTCCATTAGCTAAAGCTTGTAACGCTGAGTATTTCAAAGACGTACAGTGTTCCTTCAAATGTTTCTGTCACCAAGCCAGGCAACCCGTCGTGAAATCTCCATGTGCAGAGCGACTCGACTTTTCTTTCTTCATTGCTTAGTTGTCTTTACTCTTGTTGCAAGTCCCAAGCAGAACAGGGAAGGGCTGTGCTCGTCCTTGCTTGGGGAAAAAAATGTCAGCAATCTGGGTTGCTGTATAATGTTTCCTGGGATGGCACTTTGGTAAAATCTAGGTGCTGTTGGATTTTAGTGGTGTTGGTTTTTTAGGTTTGGGTTTGTTTTTTTTTTAAATACAAAATAATTCAAATGATTTTTTTACCAGAGCTTAGGGGGGGAGAACAAAGCTCAAATGAGCGTGTTTTATCTTGTAAACACTTGAGCATTGCAGTAAGTGCTGATGGTCCCCAGTGCTGCCACACTCCTGTGTTAATTCAGTTCTGCTGAAGGCAGAAGGGGATTCATGCTTCACCCTTATGTCAAACAAGCTGTGCAACTTGACTTTTCATGGCCCACGTTTCCCTTTTCCCCCTCGTTCAGCACAACGCATTGATTTCCCAGCTGGTTGCTCATACTGGCCTCCCTCGTTTCCCCCTCTGCTCTCCAGCCGTCACCTTCATGCTTTCCTTGGCCTAAGACCTTAACGGGAAAAGAAGGGAAGAGAGCAGCAGTTCCCTGTGCAGAGGCTGTGAACAGCGTTGTGCTGGTGGGTTTGGACATGCCAATAGAAGCAGTGCTGCTGTGTGCTCCCATGGGTACATCACTCGGATCCCGGTTAAACCTGGATGGTGGCTCAGGGAGCCTTGCGTCACAGGGGTCTGCGGCAGCATCAGCGTGCGCTGCCTGTGTGCTGTCCCCTTGGGATCCAGCTGATCCCGGGTTATCGGTCACGCCAGGAAAGGCTGCGTGCTGCTGCAGAGGATGGTGCTGAGATGGTACACAGAAAATGTGGATTCAGCAAAAGCTAACTAGCACACGGCATTAAAAATTCACAAAGGCTTCTCCAAAGCTCAGTCTCCTGGAGAATCGTTTTAATGAGCTGCAGCAGGGCTGGGTGGGAGCGGGGAGACCCTTCCCTAGTGCTGTGTTAGGCAACGGCCCCCGTGCTCTGCTCACCCCCCTCGGTTTATGCATTTATGGTTCTTGATGCCCCATGAAATGTTGCACCAGAGTGTTTTTCTCTTCTTTTCACCCTTAGGAACTCAGTGAAAACTTAGTCAGGTTTGCTATGGAAAAGTAAAATAAAAATTGAGAGGCTGTTGACCGCGTTCAAAGGAAAATGTTAGGATCAAACCGAAACAAAACTTGAAATACTTTGGGTCTGGGATCTTTCAGCTGTTCCTTTGAAAGTTTTTTTTTTTTAAGAAAAGAAGCAGATGACCCCATTTTCCCCTGGAAAAGAAAAACCTTGCGGATATTTTTCCAATGGCTTTGTCCTTCAGATACTTCTTTTTTTTTTTTTTTTCCCCCTCATCCTAGATTTAGACAAATCAAAGCGAACCAGGCTGAACCACAGAGCCCCAGAGTCAGTGCCTGAGATGCTGGGACTGGGGGCTGACTGACTGGGAGATGCGGAGATGAGAGTGTCAGGGGTGCTTCAGAAGAGGAATCTTGAGTTGATACACAATTTCGTGTGCCAACACTTACAGGCTTCAGCTGCATTTGCAATTAAATCTTGAGTGGAGCGCTTTGGGGATGCTCTGCCTCAGCCTCTCGCAGAGCTGCGCCGTGACCTACTTGTTAAAGCCATGCCTGAGCGGTGCGGCTCGGAGGGAATGTTCTGCTGGGCAGCCCGGTGCTGCAGTGGCCCTCGTTCTTATTCTATTCATTTGTTTGAATTTCTATTTTGCCATTTGCACTTTATTTTCTATTCTCTACCACATGGGGCATTGTGGAAAACACAGCAAAATATCCTTCCCCTCCCTTAAAACAAAATGCCTGACAAGAGCCCCGCTCTTTTTCTTTTTTTTTAACCTACTATTGAAATCAAAGACTAGAAAAAAATAAATGGAAAAGAGCTTAATGCTGCAGCTTTGTCAAAAGCTAGTTGCAGAAATATGTGATTGGAGATGTCCCTGTTTAATTCGCTCGAGCGGAAAAACGTATTTAGGGTTTTTTTTCTTTGCAGTCTTTTCAGAGCTGATGCACCTTCCCTGCAGGACTGCTCTGCTTCTGGGCTGCTCAGCTGGTTTGCTGAAGCAAACAGATGAAAGAGTGCGGAAAAGATCTGCAGTGTTTGCTTTGGTGATGTTAAATATCTCTGGCAGGGCTGAGACACCCATCCTGCCTTGGACAAATAGCTGGAGAGACTAAGCTTAGGCTTGCTTCTTTTTTTTTTTTTTTTTTTCCTGAGAAAATATATGAGAAATGCAGAAGCTTATTAAGCAGGAGCATAAAATTAAGAGCAACTGTGCTGGATTGAGCTGGGCTTTGCTTGGCTGCTCTCCCTGTGCCACCCGTGTGGAGCTGGGATGAGCGGTGCTGGAGACCCGCAGGAGCATCCCGCGGGAAGAGACTGCCCTGGCTGCTCCCTATGCCAAGTCCTGAAGCAAAGGTTACCCCCCCTGCAAAAGTTTCTGTGGGAGAGTCAGCTCTTGACAAAGGAATTTCTCAGAGAGGGACCATTGAACATGAGCAGTAGTTTGGTATAGAGCCTGAAACTTTTTTCAAGAGGAATTTTGAGACTGTTGACTGTCAAGAAATGAAACATTCATGTTGTAAGAGATTAGCTCTGTAGGCTTGTGCCTGGACTTCACCATCCGGGGGTTAAAACAAGGAAGCAAGTTATTAATTCTTCAGGTTCTGATTTGCCATTCAAGTACCTTCTTGTCAGTCCTGGCACAGGGAGCTGGATGTCCTATATGCTACAAATGATAAGCAAGAGGGTAACTTTTTCTGCCTTCTGAGAATGCAAATGAGGTATCTGCTTTTCAAGTTGGTTTAATTTGCTGTCTTCATCTCTGCACAGCTTGTTAGCTGAATGGAAAACTGTTGATGCTGCCAAAGCAATCTGGATATTGTTTCATGGGACTGCAGAAAGCAATGAGTTTGTAGCTTTCTAATCCGTGGTAATTTGCTGCTAATTTGTCAACAGTCAACAACTCCAGTGGCTACTGCATCAAAACAGCCACAGTGCCATTGCCTTCCTCTTTCCAGTGGCAGTAAAAGGTCATTTAGAGCAGAGCTTTTCATCCTCCGTTCCACAGGGACCTGGTTGCACCCTGGAGGCTGGTTCTAGCTTTTTTACTAAATCCTTTGGTTAGGCTGAGATACGACTTTAGCTATCATAAATCAGGAAAGCAAACAAGATGTTATAGTTGCATTAATTGCAGGGTTTTTTAACTGACCACTCTGCTTCCCCAGGAAGGGTGGCAGGTGAAATGCCACCTGTATCTCCTGCCCAGGATGTCCTTGTGAGAGGCCAGTGCCATGGTACCAGGGCACAAACCATCGCTGCTGAGCAGCTCCCCGAGGAGCTGGCAGCAGCACCAGCTCTGCTGCCGAAACCGTGCTGCATCCAGATGGAGTGGGGTGCTGCAAGCCCCTCCAAGAACAGCCCAGACCCCAGGGAGATCCTCGCCCTGGCCACACCACGACCCCACTTTTGAGAGGCAGCTCCATGCTGCTTCATAATTTTTTCTTCTTTTGCTCAAACATGCTTATTCCTTTTTTTTTTTGAAGCTGAGTGTAATGAGCTGAAACTATTGTAAACCCTACCCTGGCTCTCTGTAGTGCTCACTTGCACCCTAGAGAAGAAAAAGCAAGTGAGAATGGCTGGTTAATGAGGAGTGGAGGGGGCTTAGAGCTGTTAGGTGCCTGTTCCTGAGCTTTCTGATAAATTTGGATTTATCAGGCTGTTACAGAGTTAGCGTGTACTGGAGCTGGTACTGTTGGCCTCTGCTATGAGTTGACTGAACTTTCTTACGTATCGTCCCAGATTCACTTTTTCTGATGCTTCTGCCAAAGCTTAATGCCTGAGTTTGCAAACTTCTGTGCTGACAGTCTGCTGGGAGCAGAGAGTTCCCGAATGTTTCAGCTAACGCGTTCCCAGCCGGGGCACGGCTCACAATTACATAGGTTGACGTTCTTAGTCTGCTTTTTTGAGTTGTCCCCGATCAGAAGCAGGGAGATTCATTTGGCAGAGGAAGTCAGTATGGTGCCAGCATCTTCCCTTCTTGCTCTTCCAGTGAAACAACACCCAAATTTGGATGATAGTGTGGTCTTAGAGACATGGCTATGTACACACTTGCTGGGCAAGCGTGCTGCAGGTCTGCAGCCCCCCGGCTGGGCTCTCCTCTGTCTGCTCTGCCCCAGATACACTATACAGTCCTCTCCCCTCCCTCGTCACAGGGCTGCCTGTTCTCCTGCTCTTTTGGGAGGGAGAGGGCCTGATGCAGACTGCCACGTGTTTCAGGAGTGTAGGAGAAGTTACTGCCAGTAAGGGATGGTGTTTCCCCGCATGATTTGACTTAAGATGAAGAACCTGCTCTTTAAAATTGTCTTCCTTCTCTCTGTCCTGTTCACTCTGGGCATGTATCTGCTGCTGCTTTCCAAGGAATGCTGGAACGCTGAGTGAGCTCTGTGGTCTGGATTTGCTGCTGGTCCCAATGCACAGAGCTGTGGGGCTCCTTGTCTTTGAGCTGTTCTGTAAATCCAGTGGGCTACACAGTACCTCTGGAGCTGCTGTGCCCACGCTGTGCCTGCTCCAGCAGTTTCCTGAGCATCACTCAGAGTCTCCTGGTGTGACTGGGTGCGAGAGGGAGCTGCAATGCCAGGATCTGCGTTTTGGCAAGATGAAGCTTTTGGCTGCCCTCCTAGAGGTGGAAGTGAAGTGACCTTCTGATAAACTCCAGAAGCGGTGTTTTGACTTGTCCCTACAGAGGAAGCCAGGTTTTCCTCTTTGCTGCTAGCGGCTTTAGTGTGTGCATGTGGTCTGTCCTCAGCCACCCTGGACAGAAGGCATTCTGCGATATGTTACCCATGGTAGCTTCTCAGAGGCTTTTTGTTCAGATATGGTGAAGGTAACGTGGAGTTTAGGAAGGAATGATCTCCCTTAAGCCCCATCTCGTTGTAGGAGACCTGAGGGAGAGCGCGCTGTGAGTGCTCTCACAGTTTTTGGTCTCTTCCCACCACCCCAAGCTTTTTGCCTTCCAGCATATCCAGTGTGATGCATCTGGAGAAGGACCATGCCATGGCAGGAGTAAGAGCCTTGCCACAGCAGGGAACCTTGTGTAGCTTTTGTTGTACGTGGGGAGAATTGCAAAAAAAGTCTCCTAAATAAACCCACTCCTCTGCTTTGATGGTGCAGAGCTTGATAAGAGGTTTAAATATCTCTCTGTGATTCCCCTGCCACCTCTATTGTGCAAAGAAATGCTTAACCTTGCAGGGGATTATGTGTAACACTGCTTTGCTGATGCATAGAAAGGAACTATGTGTTGCATAAGAAAATAGCAGCTATACTGTTTAATACTTTAATATACGTATCCAAATACCA
This sequence comes from Eurystomus gularis, assembly GCA_013400335.1. Taxonomy (NCBI): domain Eukaryota; kingdom Metazoa; phylum Chordata; class Aves; order Coraciiformes; family Coraciidae; genus Eurystomus; species Eurystomus gularis. The sequence continues at coordinate 48,679 of VZZY01009564.1, read as the reverse complement.
GTTTTTCTCCCACTTTATTTTAGTGTATTTTTCGTGGTTTGTGGCACTTCCCATGCAGAATAGTCATTTAGGAGGCAGGTTCTATTCTCTTTTAACAAGGTCTCCTTGGGAGAATTTTCCCTTAAATGGAAGAAGGAAGTTTTGAGGTCAGGATTTGCAGCTTTGGGATCACTGGAGCACCAAGCGTTCTCATATTAATGACAAGCTTGCTATCTTTGTTTTGTTTCCCCTTCAGATCAAATGTTTAGAGGGGCTGTCAGCAGCTCGGGTGCTTTGATGGGGGCGTTTGGTAGTACAGAGCTTGCTGGTGGGTTTGAAATGCAGCATTTCAGGAGACCGGCTGAAGAAGGGGTCTGCAAAAAGGCTGCCTGGGCACTAAACAGAAGTTTTGGGATCAAGTGGTAGGGATTAAAGGTCGGTGATGTTGCAGCTGCTTTTTTTCCAGACCATCCTCTCTAATCCAGAAATCCTAGTTTTGTACTACTGCATCCACAACTTGAGTTCAAAAAGGAACAGAGGATGGGAGGGTGAGGAGGGAAGATGCTGAAGACACATTATTAGAGAGGGAGGACAAAGTTTGGGACAACAGAGAAAGACTGGGCTGAGTAACGATGGAAGGAGCAAGGCAGATGTTAGAATATGTGGAGGATCAAAGCCCTTGGGAGAGAGAATTGGGCTCTTTGGGTCAGGAGGCTGCAGGCTCCGCACAGGAATGTGCTGCTTTGCTGTGGTGGCTTGTGCCTGTGCAACTCACAGGGGAAAAGATTTGAATGGGCACATGAATCAAAGGTGCTAAAAAGCTATAGTTGTTCAAAGCCAGTCAGCCGTTTAATAGCACCCAATATAACGGAGACAGGCGGAGGCCAATTAAGATGAAAAATAACTGTGAGGCAGTGGCAGTTGTGTGTCTGGAGCTAAGCTGGGGATGCTGATGGCTGCAACAGCTTGGAAACAGAGATGTCCTCCATGGCTGATGGGGAGAGTGAAGAGAGAGAGGAGAAGGTATGTCCCCAATTTCTTTATATTTATTATATCTAATATATTTATGGTATTTAGTCCAGGGGAGCCATGAGGTCTCCTGTGTGCTACTACACTGACCAGTTAATACCCTTGGTGCGTGTCCATCCAGGCTACCTCCCCTCTGACCCCTTACTGAAAGCTATTTTTTTTTTCTTGAATGTTTTCCCGCCACTCTGCCTTGAGCCAGACCAACTTCTTCATGTACAAAGTGTCCTGGGAGCCAGGTCACCTGTGGTTATCATAAATTATTACAGAGCAGCAGCATGTGGAGGGGCTGACTCGGTATTTTCCTTGTACCACTACAGATGTGAAGCCAATGTATAGAAATCAGCTGTTGACATTCCTTTTCCTTCTAAATCACAAGAAAAGAAACGTAATTAACGAGAGGAAACCTGAAACAGATTACCTCCTGTTTTCTGTAGGAAGATAGGGGATCAAGAAAGCTTTGTGGACTACTGGCATCTCTCTCTGAATCCTCTTGTAAATGTTTGGGTGATTTTTGCTATAGCCTCTATTAAGCAGCAGTTGCATTGAACCTGTTCAGGTTATTTACACCCTGGAAAAGTCTGATCCTAGCATTTGATTTGTAAAGAACTGGGAATTTCTTTGCAAGGCATTCATCCAAACAAAGTCAATATATTGGGTGAGTGAAGAAAAAAACCCAAACATTTAAATCAGCTCATTACAGCAGGGTGAGGATTATCTGGGAAAATGGAGGGGAAAAAAAAGTAGAGTCTTCACAAAAGACAGTGGGAGAAAATGTGCTATATCACTCCTGCATGTCTCCCTGCCTACCGGCCTACATTTGATATCTATCTATAGCTGCTATTAAAAGGAATTTCAAAGTTATTTCTAATGCTAGGACGACAAAAGGCTTGATTGGATGATAAAAGCTGAGTGGCTTGGGGAAACTTCCAGCATGTTAATGGACATTGCTTGAGATGCCCAGGTTACTTCTGGTGAGAATGAGGTGCAGGTTTCTGACCACCATGGAAATCCCCACTTCTCCCGAGGTCAGGTCCTACAGGGAAGATTGCCAGCCATCCTCTGCTTGGTACATGCTACTCATCATCCTAGACAAGAACCAGGCTTAAGTCATCCCTCAGCATCTTATGCTGACTGATGTGGTCATTTTGAAATAAAAGTCACTTTTCCCCCCATTTTTAATGGAAATGAAAAGGTTAGCCCTGGTACAAAAACGAGCCTTGGTCCTGCTGTATCAGTGCTTGTGAAGGATTTTGAATATGCTCCAGTTCCAGTTACCACAAAACTGCATTGTCTGAAAAGGAAAAGACCAAAAGTGAGTAAATACACTTTGCATTATGAACTCCGTGCTTTGATATAGAGAGAAGTACCTTCAAATTTACCAAAGAAGAGCTAATCTTTATCACCGGGGTAAATAACTAGGGAAGGGTATTGGCTGACTTCTTAACAGATGTTCTTTCATTTGCTACATGCAACTTACGTCTCTATAAGGCCTCATCTGAGTATAGGAAGAAAAAACATCCTAGGAAGATAAAAAGACAAAAAGAAAATGGTGATGCTGAAAGTAGAGCTGCATGTGGCATTTGCCAATGGGCTCTGGTGCACAACCTGCCCTGGAGTGAGGACCGCCATGCTTGGAGGAGCTGTGGTGGGGACACTGGCAGAAGATAGGAGACATAACCTCAAAACTGTATCAATGGCAAGAAGATGGAGGGGATCATGCCCAATACACAGAAAAACATTTGTCAAGTGTTTTCCAATGTGTTGAGTAAGCAAAACCCCAGCTCCTGAAGTTCAGGCCCTGGCTTAGCGTGTACGGGAAACTCTGGCTTCTTCTGTGCCAGCCTTTGCATTCCCATGCCAGCATCAACCAGTTGATCCCATCAGCAGTCCCAGCTGGCATTAGGAAATGCACAGGGGTGTGTCAGATAGAGATTATCTGCTGTGATGGAAACATCAGTCTGTCTCTCGGGTTATCTGTGCAGATTGCTTGATGTAGTGCAAACCCTTGTGAAAATATCTGGGCTGGGCATTAGCTAACTTTCAAAGAAAAGGTGATTTTGGAGTCATTTTGTGAATTCCTTTCACTAGAAAATTACTAAAATTGTATTAATTTCCTTTTAAGGGTGTGCTACATCTCATAAGCAAAGATGTTTGCAGGGGCTCCTTTCCAGTGGCAATGACACTATCCTTGTAAGGAGCCACCAAAACATGGCCTGTGCTTCTCACACAGAGCTCCTGTGGCTTCACAGCTTCAGCCAAAGCTGGAGGTGAATCACCAGCTAGATTCAGTTGCCCCTGAAATAACACTGTGATACTGGAGTCAAAGTGGGTGGACTATTTTCAGCTAGCTGCAAGTTACAGGGGAGCTGCAGATGACTTTGGGAGCAGATTGGGTGCTGGGGTGAACGCACCCCTTCTTTGGCCAGTCAAAAGCTTCATCACAGATCAGATCTGTGGGCCTGGGGTAATTTTTCCCAGCAGCTCAGGGCTGAAAATTCAAGCCCATATCCATTCATTCCGTATACATTACTATATTCATTTAAATGAATAAAGCTGCTCCTGCTGCTTTCCAAGTGGGCTGGATGTAAGGTCCAGCCAATCCATGTATCTGCACACATACACAAAAGAAAGGAGGAAAAAAAATGCAGTTGTCATTTTTATTCACAGGCCCCAATAAAATCCAGTTTGCTTACCTGTAGCTCTGTTGGCACTTGCACACTAAGAGCAGCTTAAAGCACTTTAAAACTCAGAGACTAATAAAAATAAGTAATGAAATATATTCCAATATAGCTAGAAAACAGATGAGCAGTCTCAACCTGTTGTAATTGAAAATGGGTTTAGCAAACTCAGGCACAGAACAGTAAACTTATTTTGTAGATGCTTTAAGCTCTTTGTATTGCTGAGTGAATTTCCAAAAACTCAGCCATCAGATTTCCTGTATTTTGGACAATTTATGATCTTAGTTTTATTTTTTCCCCTGGCTGTGCTAGCAGGTGAGAACAGCCTGACTGTGCAGCTTAGAAGGTGTAAAAACCACCTCTAGACTCCTCAGGTTTTCATGAGGGCAAACGGAGCAATAATAAAATCCCCGTTGGGGCTTTCTGATGTTCTCTGTTATACCCTTCTCTCTTCAACTAGTTTTAACTTTGATAACTCTGTTTGGCCGGCAATTTGCTTTGGTCTTTGCCTGTGACTGAATTTTGAAAAGCTAGAGTGAAATGAAGATTACAGTCTCAGGAAAAGGATGGCAGACGAGCTGTGGCCTCTTTATCTCTTTTCTCAGCTGATCAGCACCAGCGTGGGCAATTTCTAGTTGATGGCATTTGTCCTTGCTGCCAGCTTAGGCGTTGACCTTGAGTACTGGGTTAATGGGGATGGGGGTGGGTAGGTGAAAGTAGGTTGTCTGCCTCGAGTGTGCTCATCCGGGTGAAAGTCACAAAGACTTCTCTACATCTTGAAACTGATGGAAGCTGTATTTTGCTTAGTGAGATTTGGTATGGAATCTCAATTTTTCTGTTATCCTTCTTATTAAAAGTAGCTCCCTAGGGCTGAAGCTCCCCAGACGAGCTCCTACAAGGCAGGATGTGGGGAAGGTCAAACCATATGATTGATGCTGCCACTCTGGTATGATGCCTGACAGTTCATTTGGAGTATTTGTATCTCTTGAGCCCAGGAGCTTTCAGCAAAAAGCAGGTTTCTGGAAGTCTTATCCGTTCTTTGGCAAGCACAGACACTTCTGCTTTCAGAAAAAGCTTGCTTTCCTCTGACTTTTCTGATAAGGTTGCTTCTGGAGCTCAGCGTCTCCATCAGCTTTTATCACAGCACACATCAGTAGGTGGACCTGGTGTCGGTAAGGTTGTGGTCAATCGTCCTTGCCCAGGATTTTCTACTGGTTTAATTTTAACTGCCAAATCCCAGCCCAGTCTGCTTCCCTTTATCGCCTGAGTTCCCTCAAGGCTTCCTTGTGTGCTGGGCTCCAGCAAGCCACGGCTTTCAGGCTGTTCCACAATTATAGATAGGCAGCTCAAGGATTATCTTGTTATGCTGGAAGGCTTTTGCTTTGTGTGTTTGCAGACAAGTATTCCAGTTTGTATTAAATAATGATCAGCTTTAAGCTGACTGGCAGTTTATGGTGTTATTTGTTGGGGGATGAAATTCTTGAGCATTGTTTTTAAGTAAAATTTGTACTTTTACTCAAATTCCTGCCAGGGACCAACCAACTCTGTGGGGTTTCCAAAACCAAAGATGAAAAACACTATACATCACCTCCTCCTTCCTCTAGAGCCTTCACCCATCCTTCGGGCTGTTAAATGCCAAAAATGCTTGGTGTGTGTGCTGTTGGTTTTCAGTGATCTGACCCATTGTGGTTGTTGGTACCCGTGACCCTGGAGGCTGCAAGATAGGAACTGGAGCAGCATTTTGGCACAGATTTTAAATAGCGATGTTTCAGAGGCTGCAGCAAAAATGCAGCTTGGCATACATTACTTAAGAGTGAAAGGAAAGACTAGTTATAAGATATAAACTAGGTAAAAGAAAAAGATTCTTTTTCCTTCAACTCAAAACCACCTTCGTGCCTTTCGTGGTGAGCAAACTGTAAATTCAGATTAAAATACCCTCCTGAAAGAAAAAATCACTTGCTTCTACAGTGTCTCTTTCCCAGTAAGTTGATTTATGTGCCTTTCCTGGGAATTCTACCTGTCCTCTGTGTGGAAAGGCAATTTCAAGGTGAACAAGGACTGATTTAAGGTTTGCAGGAATTGTATCCCAGATAAAGAATTGTTTAGCCCTCATGGGGTAGAAATGCTATTATGGTGTTGGTCTTGATACTTGAAGACCTATATTCATTGCCAGTCAGGATCAGGAGAGACCAAACCTTGGTCTTGGCTAGGATACGGCATAAACAGGAGGACCGGGGGTGAAGCGATGGGCATGGATGGATGGATGGTGCACACATACTGTGGATGGGGCTCTTGCTCTGGCCACAGTGTTTTTATGTCCTTCAGCAAAAGTGTCACCTCTGGGTTAGCCTCCAGGTGACCCTGGTGGGATGTTTGTTGATGCGTAGGTGTCGTCGTTTTCTGTAACCAGAAAGAGCCAGCAAATCTGGGACCCATTCTCTGAGCTGTCCATTGGTATTCCACACCCTGCCTGCTGGGAAGAGCTCACGTTTTGGGGAGGGAATGTAGAAGAACAATATAGGCAGCTGGGCAATCTCTATAGCCATTGTGGTGCTCTGACAATGGTACACTTTTCACCCAGCGTTGCTGTAGATTTTGTTCTCCTGCTGTGTTCCTTTTGTAATTGCCAATTAAAGAGGCATCTTAGACTCAATTTATCACTGATCTAACTTTGTCTGTCGGGCAAGGGAAGCTGGGTTAGCATTTGGCAGTGCAGGTATGTTTTAGGAGCAGCAGACTTATTTAGCTTGGGGAAGAAATATCGATGTGTGTGGTAAGATGGCTAATTTTGTCCTCTAGCATCATTTCCTGAAAGAGAATCAACAAGGCTTAGAATTGATTTGATTAAATAATAAATGATACATTCTCCTACTGCAAAGTAGGCAACATTTCCAGTCTGTGAATCTTCTGTGGACATGAATGGAGACACTCTAAATAGTACGTGATCGAGGGCAATTATTTCTCCCTCGGCACCTGCTGCTCACAAGAGCAAGAAACATGAGGCAAATTAAAGTTTCTTTAAAGTTTCTTTTGTCTCTCTCCTATTGCTTTATTGCTGGATCTCTTCATAAGAGCTTTTTCCGGACCTTCCAGCTCCCAGCTGTGGTTTTAAAGACATGCTGTACCTGTCCACAGCACACAGAGGAAGGCTCCAGATTTAACAGCTAGGCGTAAGCCTTTGTCACCTTATCAGCAAAGTTACAAAGGATCCTCCTTATATCCCCTTGTATATGGATTTGATTTTTTTTTTCTTTCCTTCTTGGTCATTTAAGTAGCACTGACTATCTGCAGGGTCACTTTGTGCGGCTGGAGGTGAGGCTGCTAAAAGTGCTTGGGCACTTCTAGCCAGAGGTGGTATCAAAACAAACATTCAAGGGTGAGCTTGGATCTCGCTGCTGAAATGACTGTAAGTTCATCTCTAGGTGCCCAGGAGAACATTATTAAACCTTTGCATGCTGGTAGGTTTGCCAGAAGGCACCCGGCAAGCTGCAGCCCGTATGGCCAGACAGATGGGTTCTGTGCGTCATCAGGTCCCTCCAGAAGTAAAAGCGTGACATTAAGGTGACGCAGTCCTTGTGTGTTTAAACAGCTGACAACTGAAGCAAGATGTGTCTTGTTAGGCTTGGTAGCTGCTATTTTACATTTCTGTCCAGAGCTGGGATGTGCACTGTGTTGGAGAAGATTCAGCTGGATGGAGATGGCAAAAGATACTGCTGGATCTGTGATTAATTCCAGCCTTAAGTCTTTGCCTATCTCTTATATAGCCCTTAATGAGCATCCTGCATCATTTGAACATACAGTAGACAAAATGCTTCATAATTTCTTAAATGCAATTCAACTTTGGGATGAAGCTTGAAGGCTTTTCCTCTTCAGGTTTGAGTCGTGCTTTGGGTTAACATCTCAATTAGTTACCAACGGCCAGTGCACCCATACCCAGGAGCAATGAAACTTCACCTAGCTCCAGTGCTGCCAGGTCCCACCCTGTAGCCAGTCAGCTCTGCATTTGTTGAGAGCCAGTGCTGCGGAAGCACTTTGGGATCATTTTGGTCTGAATCTTTAAATCAGAACATAACTGTTGATTTTCAGTTGTTGTTCCCCTTGCTTTGCCCATTCCCTAATGGTGGCTGTGTTGCTGTTTGCAGATGATGGGAAGCTGTCCCTAGAGGAGTTCCAGGCCTTTTTTTCTGATGGGACACTCAATGAAGAAGAACTTGAGAAGCTCTTCCATACCATTGACTCAGACAACACCAAGTAAGTTCTCCGTGCTGACACCCCACTGTTTCCCAGAGCCTCTGGATCATGGCATTAGTGTGCAGGGGCAGAGAGCCAAGGGTCACAGAAGCTGTAGGGATGCAACTCAGTTTGCAAAACTTTGCAGATTTTCCATTTCTGCTTGGTTTGTCTCTCATTTGATGACCACAGTGACTTCTTTTGTCTTGGTGGTATTTTCAGGCCAAGAGGAAATGTCCTCAAGTTGTGCCAGGGGAGGTTTAGGTTGGATATTAGGAAAAATTTAATCCCCAAAGGGGTTGTCAAGCCCTGAACCAGCTTGCCTGGGGAAGTAATGCAGTCAGAGTCCCTGGAAGTATTTAAAAGATGTGTAGACGTGGTGCTGAGGGACATGGTTTTGTGGCGACCTGGCAGTGCTGGGTTAATGGTTGGATGTGATGATCTTAAAGGTCTCTTCCAACCTAAATGATTCTATGATTCTTTAGCGCAACCTGATCTTTATGGCATCTGAAATGATGCTTAGTTTTACCCATGAGGGCATTTATATGACCCTTCAGCTTTTCTACTTTATCTAAAAGCTTTGCTAGGCTATAAAAGGTAACGGTGTGAAGCTCTGCAAGCGTCGCCCTGGGATAAACTGGAATGATTTGTGGTCTTGTCTCTTCATGATCTCTCTGTATCCCCTGCACATGGACCACGCTTGCTTCACCTCCCGTCCAAAACATCCCCTGGTGCAACAATCGCTTCTGGCACTTAATAGAAATGAGTCCCTTTCTCTTCAAGGTGGAATTCAGCTGCACTGAGGCCATCCAGAGCCCTGCAGCCACTGTCCTAGATGCTTTGCCACTGCTCTGATCCCAGCAGCGTGACGTGGCTGTACTTCTGTCTGCACAAAACCTGGGCAAGGCAGCAAGGAGATGGATCCACGAGCAGCGCTGCGCTGTCTGCGTCACAGCTGCAACAGCAATGGGGAAAAATGATGGTAGAGGAGGGCTCTGCTCGTGCTTTACTTTGGTGTTACATCAAAGTTGAAACTAAACTTAGCACCTGACTGCTTTCACTGAGAATTAAGCTTTTGCAGGCTGTGCTGAGCTGTCAAATTAAGGTGACAAACTCGTTAGCAGTTGATGTTTCCTCCCCCCAGCCAGCCTTTGCCGTCTCTCCCTGAGCAGCCCCTCTGACTGCCTTTGGTGAGGTTGAAGGTGTTTGTGAGCCCCCTGACAAGTGCCTGGCACCGGCAGTGTTTGGGACCGGCACACAGCCGTGGGGTCTGCTGGGCCCCAGTGGAAGCCCCCCGTGCCAGCAGCTCGTGACAGCGCTGGGCACCGGCACAAAGGACACAGCCCACTCTGGTGGGTTTCCCTTTTCCAAGAGGAACTCATCTTCAAAAGCCTGAGTAGTTCAGGCTATTTGGAAATACAAGCGAAAGCCAGTTTTGAGTCATATTCCTGTGTGACTCTTACTCCTCTGGAGAGAAAAAATCTGTCCGAAAAAACAGATGAAAAAAGAATCCTATTTCAAATGAGAAGTCTTGCAGTGAGTGCTTGGTAAAATAATAGTCTGGCTAGTTACAAAGCTTTCTGGCAGCAGAGGCATCGAGTCTTGCCTGTGTGAGTGGTCCATGCTTTGACACCTGTCCAAGAGGTCCCTTGGAAAGCAGTGATCGCTTCTAGAGTGTGCTGGCACCCAAGCAGGGGCTGTACAACTCATCAGCCCTGTGGAGGGGCTGCAGCTGAAGACATTTCTGAAAGGAAAGTAGGTGTGAGATTTCTCAAAATCCTGTCTTTCTGATGTATGTACTTCCCAAAGTTTAATCCAGGATCAGAAATGCCAAAGACCAGCTTGGTTTATACTATTAGCTGGGAATGATCCACCCCTTCTAATGGTTCCTCTTCCATAAACAGTAGGTGCTGCCTTAGGTGTTGTGGGTCTGTCTACTGAGCTCCAGGTGATGCTCCCGGGTGGGCTCTCTATATGTTCTGGGACCTGGGTGCTCACCTTCCTCTGATCCGAAACAATTTATAGTGTTGCCTGAGCTGATCGACTTTCATTTGGCCTCAGAAAGGCTGCAGACAGCTAATGTGTAACCCAGGGTGTCTGGGACTTAGTGTGTGGATGTTCCTTCTGGCCTTCTTGAAATGGGAAATTGGATTGTAGGCATTTTTGCTTGGGGACTGTAGAGAATCTGCAACTTGCTCCGAGCCTTCATAAAGGGATGGCTTCTAAACCGGACAGAGAGAAAACGTGCCATTTCTAAATGTCATGCAACAGTGCTGCCAGCAAGCAGGGTCTTGCTGAGCAGCTCCTGAGCGTGGCAAGAACTCCCACAATTCAGTGGTATTTTTCTTTTGCCAAGCTGGCTTGATCCAGTCATCAATACCTGTTAGGGACCGACACCGCACAGAGCAGCGTGGCATCTGCTGTTCTTGACTGGAAGGAAAAGCAATGAGTTGATCACCCTTCCAAGCTAAATCCTGGCATGAAAATGGCACTTATTTATTGATTTGGAAAGCATAGACAACTACAGCAAATTTATCAAGTTGAGGGAAGAAAATATTCCTCATGTTTTTTTTTATCTGCAAGAGCTCTCTGTGTCTCCAGAAAATCTGTTTCAGAGCCGGGCTTTCTTCTGAAAGTGTTCTTCACTATGCAACGAGAAGACTGCAGTCTTGCATCTAGTGCAGTCCTTCAAGTTGTGTGTGTGCTCATTGCCTTGCCCTGTGTTTTGGTTCTCCACACAGTTCATCGGTGGGTCTATGGGAGGTCAGGCAGGAGTGATGCTGCCTCCAGCCCCTGCCATTGCCGAGCACTGGGGTTGCAATTTGGAACACTGCTGCCACCCATCAAGAGGAGTGGAGCTTTCGATTTTCCGTATTACAGGGGAAATGTGGGAACCATATTCACTTTATCTTTCCAAAAGGCTGTTTTGAATTACAATTGTTTGCTATTTGATAGAAGTCTCTTTATTTCTCAGGCTGGTTTTTGATGCTCCGTTTAGTCTCTGTTTTTCTCTTATTGCCTGTCGTGTTTGTTTAGTGTGCGAAACAAAGTTTGCTATTGAAATTGCATTACAGCTAGAGTAGAAAATGAAGAAAATTATGTTCCTGCTGATTATTAGTAATTGCTACTATAAGCCAAATTACAAAATGTTGATTCAATTTCCTGAAGTATTTTTAGAAGCAGAGAACTGTCTAACTGGAGTAGATAAAATGAATGTCTGTACCAGTTTCTTGACTTGCTTTAGTGGGGAAGATGGTGGAAAGGAGAACAGTTCGGCAGAGAAGTGGCAAGATGAGGTTGGTGATGGGTGCAGGAGTAGCTGTGCTGCTGTGGGGAGTAAATGGTGACGTGCTGCGACTGGAGGAGTTTGTGCCTCGGTCCTGGCAAGGAAACACCTCATTGCCAGCAAGGTGCAGTCAGGAGGATGCTGAACTGAAATGAGAAACCCCAGAATAGCCCAGGGGCATTAATGGGGATTCCTTGTGACTGCCTGGAAAGCATCTCCAGGAGTTCACGGTGTGGTGTGGTGGACATGGGCTCCAGACACCTGCCCTGGGGTTTTTATTACAGAGTATCTCCATAAGATAACCTGCCATCCATGGCATGGTGTGAGGACTGTGCTGTAAATCCCATCATCGCTGGATATTTCATCTGGTAGCAACAGCGTGCAAAATACGTCACCTATTTCACTCGGTTTTTTTTTCCCAGATTATATTCATAAACCTGCTGTTGCTTAAAATGATGATCAAGTGGTGTTTTTCTGTTACTCACACTGGCTGCCCTCCTGCCCTCCTCCCCACCAAAGCGGGAGGCAAAAGCAAGACGTTGCTAGGTGGGTTGGCACTAGTGGTTTGAGCTGCTATTTCAGGAGTTTTCAGCACTGCTTTGTGGGGAGCTGCCTGAAGATTAATGGAGAGGTAATGATATGTTACTATTAATACCAACGCTACTGGAACCACACAAATTATGTGTATGATATGTAGACACACATTTAAATATGTATGTTTGGTTTAGTGGCAGAACAGGGCTCTAGAAAACATTAGACTGGAGTTCAGCTGGGAAATCCTGTTTTATTTGCAGAGTTATCTATACCTTTTCTTACTTCTTCTAACAGTCTATGTCAATTTTAAAAGGAAAAAGTTATTGCAGGTGGAAAGTCAAATAAGTTTTAGAATCATGAATGACCAGATGAAACCCTTTAAAAATCAATGTGATACTGGACAAAACGTACTTTGTCAGTTTCCATCTTCTTTCAGCTCTCTGGGACAGCACTTACACCCAACCTGCATCCCCTTGGAACCAAAGAGCATCCCTCAGTCCTTGTGAAAGCAGGAGGAGGTCAGATGTTGCTGTTGGCCAAACCAATATAGTCCTAGCAGGGGATTTTAAAAATTCCTTTTCTATCTTGTACATTTTTTTCATAGCTGCAGAGGACAATCCTTTGGGGAGAGATCTGCTCATTGGAGCAGGACGTCGCAGATGAGCTGTGCAGGTCCATTCATAAGGAGCCAAGAACATGGCATTAGCATTCTGCTGCTCCGTCATTTGTTATCTCTTCGCTAGGCTTATAGCTATTCTTTTAATTGCTTCCTTTCCTGCCTCCCCCCCCCCCCAAATGAGCTCTTTTCTCCAGTGGCAAACACTAAAAAGGCTTGGAGCGTGCATGTAGGATAATTAACAGAAGCAATATCTCTTCTCAGAAGCCCTTCACATCTTCCCCAGACCGTCACTTTTGCTGGAGGATTGTGACAGATGGAGAACTGGAGACACTGGGGTTCTCCAGCCTGCACGGCGTTCGTCAGCGTGCCGGCTCCTGCCCTCCGTGGCAGTTACCAGGGCAGTGGTCCAGAGGGGCAATGATGGGGGATGGATGGGAGAACTGGTCATGTACCTTCGGATGCTGAACAGCATCCTTCTTGGATACATGGAGCCACCTTTCTTCCCTTATCCCTCGGCTGCTCACATACCACAGGGAGCTGTAGTATAAGTCAGAGTAATCTGGGGGTCTCCTTGGGGTGCAGGAATGTAGTGGGGTGCGGTCAGGGCAGCTACCTGGGTTCAACCCCAGGGCCAGCGGCTGCACGGCTGCACAGGGCTACCCCTGAAGCAGAGGTAATGATGCTGATGAGCTACTCTGCCTGCACTAATTAGTCCCACTGTGAAGCTGAGCATGTCAGCCCAGAGAGCACGGTGCTGCTTCCAGCTGTGGGTTCAGCTCCAGCCTTTTGAGAGACCTCCAGTGCCAGTGCAGACAGGGTGGGACCTTTGGGCTGCCCTTGCTTTTGCAGGGAGATGGGACATTGCTGGTCCTGCACTATGTGTTTAAATAGCAGCCATCCAAACAGAGCTGCTGGTGGGTACAACCTGCTGCCACAGCAAAGCAAAGCTGGCTGAGATGGGTCCATCCCAGGGCTGGCACGGCGGGACAGCTGCTCCTCAGGGCCCGGCTGCAAGCACCGCTTACTTAAGGTTGATGGAAGCAGAGCAAACAAGGAAGGACAAGTCCGTATTTCACTGGCTGTTAATTGTGCAGGCGAAGCTGTTAAGATTGTGTTAGTGCTAATGAGGGATATGAGCAGGAGTGAGGTGTCTCCTGTGGTTGTGGCTTGCTGGTTCCAGTGTGTATTTTGAGCTCGAGGTGTGCGTGCAGAGCCTTGGTGCCAGTGCTGAGGCCTTCAAGGAGAGGGAGGGAGCACGGCAGCGTGTGCTCGGCCTGTCTATCCTCCCCAGGCCCCTTCCTCCTCTAACTCAGCTGGGAAAAATCCCCCTGGATCTCCTTTGATTTTGATCCTCTGCAGACATCATCAGGGCATTTGCGGGGCCAGAAGCTCTCAAAACTGGACGATAGCTTGCATGGAAGAATTTTGTTTCTCTGTTACTTTGACTGCATCAATAATCAGAGAGTAAAATTGTCTTCCGTTAGACCTTGTGCAAACACCTAAGACTTGGTGCTTGTGGCTACAAAGCTTAATGCTTCACGATGGTGAGCAGCACCCCAAAAGTGGGGGGAGATGCTGGCAAGGTGCTGCTGAATGTAATGAACCAAAGGAACATGTCTTGGTAGCAGCCCTGCAGCTCCCTGGTTTTGTGGTACGCTGACTTTGAAAACTGGTTTGGTGTTGTATGAGAACAATGTGGCATTCTGGAGGGGTCAGAGACAAAGGCGAAGGAGCTCAAATTCTGTTCCTGTGTGACCAGCAAGCAGTAGACAGCTTGAAACAAAGCTTGATTTGTACAAGTTAAAGCTGCGCCTTGTGCTCCAGCAGATAATTTGGGCAGAAATGGAGCTTCACATCATTGCAAGTGAACACGAGGTTCTCAACACCCTCCTTTGAGCACACAACCCTGCTCCAGACCTGGACACCTTTGGTGCCTTTGATGGTGCAGCAGCCTGCTCTCCTTCTGCTTCAGAAATTATTCCCCTCTGGTGGCAAAGGTCTGTTGTTCCCACTCTCTTTGGATACCAGAGCCCTCCCAGGCATACCCTCTGAGACGTTTTACCTCCCCACAGCCTGTATTGGGTCTGGTGTCCTTTGGTGTGAGGAGATCCCACCTGACAGAACCCACTGTGGGCTTTAGCTGATGCTGCCCATGTGTTTTCTCCAGGCTTCTGCAGCCCACTCCTCTCAGAGTTGAGAGGACTTCCACTTGTTAGGCAAGGAACAATGGTGATTAAGACTGAGAATTTTTTTTCCTGTTTTTCCTCCCCATCCTTAATCTTGGCTATTTGCTTTGCAAACCTGCTGCGGTGGAGTGCCGGATTCGTCTGGGAGCCGAAGCCCACACTATGGAGATGGATGTGCCCGTTGAAACCAACTTAATTTTTGAATATTGAATGTTCTCAATTAGCTCTCTGGGAAACAAACTATGGATGGTATAATCAGCTGAGATTTTGATTAACTGATTCAAGAGACAGTGCTTGTCCCTTCTGAAAAGGACAAAATGATTGCACAAAAATTATATGTCTGGCTCTAATTTCTGGCTCTTGAGAGCGTGGGCATTTGGTGGATTTTGTTCTTTCTGTTTGTGGAAGACGTTTTTCGAGTTCTAGCTTATTCTTCTCTGTGCCGACTTGTTACTTATGCTATTCTCCGCTCTACTTTTCATTTTAAGTGAAGAAATACTTGGTGGCAAAGCTGGTGCTCAGCAGCTGTGTGCTGACAGAGCTACAAAACATCTCGGGCTCACCGAAGAGAAAAGGGGATTTTAAAAACAAATCCCTCACCGGGAAGGTCATTGGGAAAAACACAAAGCTGGAAAATCTGCACAGGAACTTGTCCGAAAAAACATTTGAGGGTATTTTTCTATTTCTAATCACATTTCCCAGGTGTTTTCCCAGGCAGCCTCTCAGTGGGGTCCCTGGAGGGAGCTTGTTTAACGCTGGCAGCAAGGAGCCGGGAGCAGCAGGCTGGGGTTTGCGAGGGAGGGCGAGGATCGGGAGGGTTGGTTTGTGCAAACAGAGCAGAGGAGGATCCCACTGCAGGGTTTGCTAGCTGGGACTGGGGCTCGGCTTCTTATTTTTCAGATTATGCATGGCCATTCTGCATCGGAGAATGGCAATGGAAAGGTATCAAGATCTTGCATTAAGACCACAGAAGTGACTAAGATATTAATTCTAATCAGCCGCTTGTGAGTAAGTCATGTAGGTATTCAAAGAGACTGTAGTGTTTGGGTTTAAGCTGTGGTCTTGCAGAATTATATGTGTATTTTTTCTGAACAATTGTGCATAGGGCACCAAGATCAAGCAGCTGATGCATCCAACTGCTGCTTGGTAGGCAGAGCAAGCTCTCTGCCTTGGGACTGCATTTAGAGAGAGGTTTTTATAGATCATTTTTCAGCGGCAGAAGAAGAGAACACACGAGAAACAAAGATATCGGGAAAATAAAGGGAACCGAGTACAGGGATTTCTTGCTTTACTATTCTTTCATTAGGTCCCTGCCAGTCGTGTGTCATGTATCCAAACCTGCACATTTGTTGCTCTAATTTCTTCCTCTCCTATATACAGCTGTGATGACAAGCGAGATACCTGCAAAATCTAAAAGGAGGAGGAAGCTGTTTTAATTTTAACTCATGCTCTCTGTGTCTTACCGTTTGCTTCTGGCAATTAGCGAATCATTCAGCTGAGCTCCAAACAATTAGTTTTTCCCGGTCTCTTTCACAGCTCAATATTGTAGAGATTACAAATGGAAATCAGATTAGTCCGGGCTTCCGGATCAGGTAGAAATAGGCAAAAAGTTACATGTTCATTCATCCATAAAGGCCAGCTCTGACTGATTCGTACTGTTGGCAGTTTGTGCAAAAACAATCGAGACTTTCTCCTCCCCCCCAAAAAAAAGGAGGAGTATTTATTTATTTTAAGGGTTTGCTTTAACAATGGAGCTGTAAGAAAGAGTGAGAGGTTAAAACCATATATAAATTACTTCTTTTGATAGAAAGAACACCTTTGTGTGGTGGGTTCTTGAAGAGTAGTGTTGACTTTTCAAGGGCTCTGAAGGTCCCTGCAGTGGTATTTGGTGGGGCGAGATGACCTGAGCCACCCCAGTCACTGTTCAGCATCACAGCTTGGAGAAGAAGAGATGCTGCATGAACGGGAGCGATCGGTACCTGGTAGCTGCTCAGATCGTCACTGCTTTTGCTTTCGGGCTGTGGCACCGTAGGGTTGCTCCCTGTATGCCGGGCATGTGTGAAGCAGACACGCTGCTCAGGCTTTCACATGCTTGTGGAGACTGTTGGCTTTTAACAAAGCAGCTAGGAAAAGACTATTGAACTGGCCAGACTGGGAAAACACTTGTG
Source organism: Eurystomus gularis (assembly GCA_013400335.1). Classification (NCBI taxonomy): domain Eukaryota; kingdom Metazoa; phylum Chordata; class Aves; order Coraciiformes; family Coraciidae; genus Eurystomus; species Eurystomus gularis. The sequence continues at coordinate 31,970 of VZZY01009564.1, read as the reverse complement.
GGTTCAAAGGCTGAGCGATGGAGGGGAGGCCAGCTGGACAACTTTCCATTTCTTTGCTTTTCAAAGCACTTGATCGAGCACTCCACGGCAGGAGGGCTGCATTGTGATTGTGTAAACGAGCATCACAGGTTGAAACCATTCTTTTCCTTCCTGGTTGTTTTTTGAGTAGTTTTCTGCAAACAAGAAATCCCTATTAGGCAAATCCAAAATAGTTACAGTTACTATCCCAGTAATAGAGTTGACATTACAGAGCAGTCCAAATGCATTGCAAACAGCTGATACTTCAAAGTCTATCCTGAGGCTGATCAATCTGAGCAAGCCTGACAGCAAAATTGATGCACTGTTAACTCAGCCGCAACTCCTGTATTTACTGTTTGTGAGATGCAGACGTGAGATGAAGAGCTTGGATTAAAGCGGGCTGGGATGCAGGATGCAAGCTGAAGGTTCTGGCTCTGTGTGGGACCAGGGTGCCAAAATTCAATAATCCATTATCTCAATGCAGCATGATGGAAAATACTACCCCAAATCATGTTTTGTTTCCAAAGTGGAGTTAGTAGGAATACCCCAAGAGCAAAGGGGTTGCCTGTGCTACCTCTGCATTGACTGTGGCATGTGCAGCCTGTCCTTCGAGGATTATAGCCCCGGTTTTGCCTGGCACTGCCTGGGAATAAGTGAAACCAGAGCTGATATAACCCAGTGTATATATAATAATCAGCAGCTTAGTAAATTTGGAAATGCCATCCCTTCTACCAGCTAAGTTACTCGTAGGCTGTAATTAAACCTGCCTTCTCTTTTCCTTGGTGGACTTGTGGGCAGAGTGATATTTTCAAGATCAAGTCATTCATCTCCACCCCACCCAAAAAAAAAAAAAAAAAGTAGAGGGTTTAAATGCAATTTATTAAGGATTTGGCACGCACAGAGACTTGAAAATGTTTAGCACTGTACTGAATGTCTGTTTTATTTAAGGTGATGACTGTGCTTAGAAACCAAGTGTTAGATAAAGCTTAGTAAATCAGTGTGCTGCACTGAGGTGTTTTTCAGCATATCAATCGCACTGTAAACAGGCCTTTTATTGTGTTGTCATATTGTTTGGAGATTTTCTGAGCTTTTCCAGAGAATTTCTTTTGCAAGTGCGTGGCTAGAGCTTCTATCCACCCCGACAAAGCAGAGAGAGATGTTGATTATTTTTAACAGACTGTGAAATGGCCTTACAAGGTACAAAGAAATGCAAGAGGAGCATGCCTTAATCACCTCAAATTTTCTTCTGTGGGCAGAAACCCTACCAGTTTTTACTCTTAATGTGCAGATTCCGGGTGGACCAATTGGATATGGAGGTGGAGGGGAAAAAAACATCCCCTTGCCCAGCACAGAGTTGCAGAAGGCTGTGGTGTCCCCAGCTCCCTTGGTGGAGGGCAGGCAGGCAGGATGTCTCTGCCTTGGGCTTCTTCACCCCATGGAGTCTGGGGATTTGATCAGCACTTGGTGGAAAATTGCACCTTCATGCTGCGTTTTTGACGTTAATTTGCAGAAGTGCTAGGGCGGGAAGGGCAGAGCCTCACCGATGCTCAGCCCGGCTCGTCAGCGGTACCTGGACCCCAGCTCCTGAGCTGTGTGACAAAGCAAGATGGTCTAGCACCAGCTGACAGCCTGAAATGCCATATTGCAATTGCTGATGAATGAACAAATGTCTAGTACTCCGCAGGTGCCAGTTTATTGTCTCTGCCTTTTTTGAAAGTGACATTTATTTCTCTTTTAACTAGCGAGAGCTTAGAGCATGTTTTCCAACAGCATTCAAACCATTTGCTTAGTTTTTATCCATATTCCATCACTTATCTTGGTGACCTCGATGATTAGAGCTGGGTGTTCTGTTCTGTCAAATACTTCACTGCATCGAAAATGTTATTTTGGTTGTTTCGAAACTACTGATGAAATAAAACATCTGCTCTGCATCAGGGTTGGTTTGCAGCTTGGGACTCTCCGAGGAGGTGGGAGAGGCAACTGGGGTCTTCACTGTGCTCTTTCTGACCCACATTTGAGGCTGAAGGTAGGAAATGAGGTTGCACGGAGGCTTGCACAGGGCAGGCTGGCGTTGCGTAGAACCTGGTGCTTCGTAAAAGTCTGTGACTACAGAATAAACAAGTATGCCAAGGGAGCAAGGAGCTGAATCGCCTTGAAATACAGCAGCAGGTGGGAGTCTTCCAAAATGAGAAACTAAGCCAATAATGTGTTATGTTGTAACGGTCTCTATCTCCCTGAGAGGAGACAGATTCTCTAAGAGTTGTGCTGCAGAAGGGGTGTGCTACAAACAAGAGCTGTTTAACCCTCCCCGCCCTGACAAAGTGCCCATGTTGGCTTTATCAGCTGCAGGAGCAAAACCAGGAATATTGCTGTGAGCTATAGCAAGCCAAGCTCCAGCGTGTGTCCATGGGCCTTGGGCTTGTCATACCTTACACCCCGTGTCCAGCCCTCGTCCACGGCCATGGGGAGGGGATCGGGGCCTCTGGGACCACTTGCAGGAGCCTCTGAGGAAGTGTGAGCTGCCGTTGTAGAAGAGTTTTTCCCTTTTCCAAACCAAGGAATGTCCACACCAAAAGCTTTTCTACAAGGACAGTGTTGAGTGAAACCATGGTGGAGGTAAAGATCTTTGCCAGGGGAGGTGGGGATGGATCCTGTAGAAGACCAGCAGCTGACACAGGATCACAGTGGGTAGAGATCCCTTCAGCTGCTGTGTCTGTACCTCAGCTTTGATGATTTTGGACTTTGGAGATTCTTTTTAGCAAGTTTAACAGCCTCTTTGTATCGTTTTTATGATGTTTATTACAGCTACAAGGAAAATGCAATTGTATCGCGGGTCATTGAGTAGAGAAGAGACATCTTCCCATCAGATCCCTAATTACTGCTCATGCTGAGTGCTATGGCAACCGCCTTTCTGCGCCACGCTGCCAGGCAGGACATCTGCACCCGGGTATCGCAGGCTTTTTGGAGCAGATCCAGGCTTTTTTGGACCTGTTGCTCCCCAAAGTGTGCCGCCCACCTGTGGGATTCAGCATCATGACGAATCAATTAGGAGTTAGTATTCAGTGCTAACCATCCTTTTTTTTTTCCATTCTCCCTTTTCCTTTGCCATCAGAGCTGCAATAGCCTTTATAACAAACCCCTTACTGCAAAGGTATGAAAGCTGCTCCAAGCTGAACTGAGTGTCTTCTGGCACAATGGGAAGGATGCCAGTGAGCAGACCTGCATGTAAACCAGACACCCTGGGCTGCGTGGTGGCTGTAAGGCCATGTGGCACTTTGCTGAGGTGTGACTGTCCCCATGAGAGCCACCAGCCATGCTCATGTGTCTGCGCAGGGGCTTCCATATTGATGAGGAGGAGAAGGGAATGAAGGTCTTCTGCTGGTCTTCCCCATCATGCCAGAAGGACCATCTTTGGTCATGATAAAAACCACAGATGTGGATATTTCAGATGCCTTTTGTGTGGTTTGAGCAGTGTGAGCCCTGCCTCGTGGTGCTTGGCCAGGAACCAGGAACCTCGTGGTTTCTCTCTGTGTTTCTGCAGGCAGAGCAGGTTCATCCTGGCTTCCCTGTGTGACACTGCAGCTGCTTCCCAGGGACTTTTGTGTAAGGGGGGAACAGCCTTGAAGCAGGATGAATAAAGAAGCATGTTATATCCTGAGCCTGCCAGATTTACTGTGCTTGTTTGTGTTGAAGGTCAGTTCCGTATATCTTGAAAAATGAGTGTTTTTCAGATTACTGGCTTGTAATGAGGAGTCTGCTGGCCCAGCACTCCGGAGCTGAGAACACAGGGCAGAGCACGCAGCTTTGGGCGCCAGCATTTCCAGTGAACGTAGGCTTATGGGTCAAAAACTGGGTCTGGGCAGTGTCTGTATTAATGGGAATGCAGGTGGCTTATCAAGGTGAGGAGCCACACAGAAAGCTGTATGAAAATACGAATATCCAGTGGCTCTGAATACAGGTTTGCAGTGCAGCCCCAATGCTGCTCACCTCCTGACTTACTGAGCAGCATTAGCCACGGTGGCCATGTGGCATGGGAAAGAAGTGAAACCATCCCTATCTTGGTCATCACCCGCCTAAATGCAGGGGAAGGCTGGGTAAGGAGCAGGAAGTAGCTGCACCCTGGGTTTAGGTGGCCAACACCTCCTTGGGGTTGCTAGACTTCAGCCTTTAAACCGGGGAAAGAAAATCCTGCCGATAGCAAGGGCAAGCAGGAGGAAAGAGATTGTCTCCCAAAGTCTGTCAAAATGCAAAATCACCCACCACAGGTGATGAGGCTTTTCGTAATATAAAATCTGCATGTGAAAACTTCATACAAAATCCTTCTTTGGCTTCTCTCTGTTTCTGAGCAATTCCTTGTCCCTATTTTTATTTCTCTGTGGTGCCAGCACTTCAGAGGAAAACATGATTCACTGCTGGGCTTTGAGACCCCCTTACTGTGCTCCCCAAGTGCTGGATGATGGAGCGTGTTCCAAGGGAAGAATAAAGTCATTAGCTTTGCTTTGGAGACGGCAGCATTTCTCTCCCTTTCAGGAGCGCCCGTGGGAGCTGTTCCCTGTAGGTGTTATAATATAAATCATTGTGCTCCAGTGCTGGAAGCGTCCCAGTTACGTGGCAATCTATATGGGCTCTGCAAAACTGCGTCTGGTTCAGGTAACGTGGGCCTGGGGAGAAAACCTGTCAGGAGTGAATGGTGGACCCTGTATCAGCTTGTGCATCGGGCTCTGCTCCACCCACCTGGGGTGTTTAAATAGGTGGTTCTCCCTGTCCTGCTGGAAAATGCAAGCTGAATGAAAAATTCCTGCTGGGTTATTGAAGACCCACCGCTCTGTCTGTTTGTGGGTTGGACTGAATCATGTGCGGGGCAAGTGTGCCCATGCCAGTACACGCACCTTTGAATTATTCCTGCTGAAGCACCACAGAATAAATTCAGAATTTATTTCATGCAGGAAGCAGGGTCATTTGGCAGGAGATGAAGACCATCCTTTAAAGTAAGAGCCAGATGGGCACCAGAGCCCTGACTTGCCACGGCTAAAGAAATTAAAGCCAAAACTGACACATGTTCTCAATACTTGTCTGCCTGTGTCATCTGAAGCTGCAGCTGGCTGGATGCTCTTCTGCTTGTAGACAGCCTTGGCATACGGTTTATCCTGCTTCTGTGCATGTGGCACCTCAGATTTTTGAAGTCCTTTTTTACTTCATACCATAAGGGTGCTGCTGTTTTGGTTTTTTTTTTAAAGTGGGCAGGTGAAGGAGGTGCTTGGGTAGGTCTGGGGAAGGATTTAGCAGGGTTCTCCAAAAGACTGTGATGAAGGGCTTGGAAAGTTGCTTAATTTTTTAGAGTTAAAGTTATTCAGCTCCTGGCTGGGAGCCAGTATTTGGTATTTCTCTTGCTGTGCCTGGAAAAATTCCTTTCACTCTGGGGTTTGTGTAAAAATGTTTCTTTGAGTTCAGAAACTAATGATCAAGAGTGACCATCTGTGGCCCCTTAGTAGGCATCTGGATGTACATTTTCCACTTCTGAGGTGCTGAGATAACACAGCGCTGTTGCTGCTGGGACTAGAAGCCGTATCATCAGATATAATAATACTTTCCAGCTGCACATGTTGGTTTTTAGTCTTTTCTAAATGAAATTGAGTTTCGCAGGTGCCTAACGCTAGAGGATAATTTGTTTCCATGCTCATTTGAAGCCTTGTAGAAAACCCAAAGCAGGGAATAGAGGATGGAAATAAAAGTAGAACGTGATTTCAGAAAAAAAATCTCCATTTTCTGTGCTGGTGAAGCAACTAAGCCATATGGCTGCTGATGCAAACCTTTCATCTGCCCAAGAAAAAGGGCTATTTTCTTCAGCAGAAGCTGATCAGGTGTTGAGTGGCATTTGAGCAGCGCATCCAGGCAGCTATTTGCATGAGAAATACACTGTGAAGATGAGACTTTGATGTATTTGCAACTTCTGAAATCCCATTATGTTTTTGATTGTGCTGCCTGTTGGAGAGAGCCTGGGACACTTTGGCTGAGCTGGAATCCAAGAAGGGAATTTCATGCTCTGCTCCTCCACGTTATCTTTTCCATTCTGAGATAACTTTTCCTCTCCTCTCTGTAACTGAAGAGAAGCCTTGAGAAAAGTGTTAACAACAGCAAGTCAGAGGCCATCAGCCTTGTCTTAGGGAGACAGGGAGATGCTGGGAGAGGGAGAGATGCTGGATGGTAGACTCACTGCCATATTGGTTGGAAGGGACCTCTGCAGGGCTCTGGTCCCTAGCAGCAGGACCATCACCAGCACTGGACCAGGACAGCCCTGTTTTTGCCATGCCAAGTCCTGAAGACCTCCTGAGATGCTTTCTGAGTAACCTCCTCCAGTGCTGTGCTGCACTGGGCTTGCTTATTAAGAGGTAAAGCAAATAATCGTGGTCGGATATTTCCAGAAATAGCTTTTTTGCTGCTGGAAAATGCTTATTTGCTTAAAATGTTGGGTTGATCTGGATCAATGTAGCTGGAGCTTCTGACATGGAGGTTATGGGGGGGACCGTAACCCCCACCAGAGATCTGGCTGCTGGGATGCTCAGCTTGAGCTCATGATCCCTGGGCTGTTGGCCACCATGCTGCAATGTGCTCTCACCCGGGTGCTGCTACCCACTGTTCCCTGAAAGAAAGTCCCAAAGATGGCAACGTTGCAAGGAAGGCAAGTAGAGAAGAAAAAAAAGCTTATAGGTGTTTTGGAGTGATGGAAGAGCAGCAGAAAGTCATCCATCCCCTGGATAATCTGCAATCAGGGACACGGCAAGGCAAAGATGTGACCTCCCAGGGATCCTCATTAGCTCAGGCACTTATCAAACTGCATTTTAACATTGGGTGGGGTTTGGGGGGAAAAATGTATTTCTCTAGAGTACACAGGAGGCACAGTGATTACTCTGGGCAGCCTCCTCCTTTTGCTGGTTGTGCAGCAGTAATTACTCTCTCGGCAAATTCACTTAATTAAGCCCACGGAGGAGATGCTCTCGCAGCATGGTTGGTGCTCTTTAAACTCCCATGTATGAGGGAGGAGTATCATGCTTTGAGGACTTCTCTCTTTCTTTGAAATAGTTTGAGGTGAACCAGCAGGGAAAACTATTTCACTGTTGCCAACATGTTTATCCAGTGAAATTATCCCAGGGTATTTAAATGGTGGTGGGTGGTGAGCAATAAACAGTCCTTTTTCTGGCAAAATTCCGTTTATGGCTTGGACTCTGACTTTTCAGAAGATGCTCTAGGTTGAAAGCTGAGCTCTCGTGTTTGGCTCATATTTCTGTTTGAGAAATTAGGTCCCAAGTGGCGAATGGAGGATCTCCAAAAGATACCTTTACCTTGGAAAGTAATCTCAAAGGGTGCACAACCCCAGCAGAACAGGTTGTGCTGCTCTACATTACAGCTTCATTTGGTTGGAAAACAGAGAAAAAGGCCTGAAACCAAAAAGACTTGGATTTTCTTGGGTTTTTTTCTAGTTTGAAAGAAAGCCTTTTGCTCTGTAAAGAGGTCAGGAAGATGTGGCCTCTACTATGCAGAAAAAAACTGTGTAACACAAGCATCTTTAATGATTTCTTCATTTAAACTTGCACTTGAACATTATTATATTCTGCTTAGTTAGTTGGGTTATGGCTTCAATAAGTTTTTGAATTAGTCATACTATTAATGTAGGAATGCTTAAAATGAAAAGCTAATTCACAGCCAAGTGTTCTGGTAGCTGAAAGATATTTTTTTTTCTGAAAAAATTAGAACAACTTGTTGCGAATTTTCTTTTAGTTTATTGTGGCTCATGGAAATGTTGATTAATTGACAGCTGAAAAAATAAATGGTAACTAATGCTCACCTAGATATTTTCCTATCAAAAAGCTTCATGAAGGAGAGACCTTATTGCGGCCTTCCAGTGTCTGAAGGGGGCCTACAAGAAAGCTGGGGAGGGACTTTTTACAAGGGCTTGTAGTGATAGGACAGGGGGTGATGGCTTCAAACTGGAAGAGGGGAGATTTAGATCAGAAATTAGGAAGAAGCTCTTCACTATGCGGGTGGTGAACAGGTTGCCCAGTGAAGTTGTGGACACTCCATCACTGGATGTGTTCGAGGCCAGGTTGGACGGGGCTTTGAGCAACCTGGTCTAGTGGGAGGTGTCCCTGCCATGGCAGGGGGCTGGAACTAGATGATCTTTAAGGTCCTTTCCCACCCAAACCATTTTATGTGACCACTCTAAAAATATCCTCTGAAGAGCAGCGTTGGGATGAAGGATTAAGGGATCTTTAAGGATTTGTGGGGAGGTGGCTGCATATCAGTGATGTTCCTGATGGGCACACTTCTGAGGGGTGGAAACATCCCAGGAAATGCCGTGAGTTGTGCTCAAGTACTCATTGATTTCTCCTTACAAATTTTCATCTGAACATTTTTCTTTAGTCAGCTCGTGACTTCAGTAATTTCTTTAATTTGGTTTACTCTTAACGCAAGATGGCTCAAAATTAAAAGCAGCTTCTCAGCCATATTAACATTCAAGCACAATTAAGTTAAATAATATGATGGCAGGATGTGAGGAAATAAAAGACCATTTTTGGCAGCAGCAGATCAATTATTACAATGCAAAACCACGTGGAATACAGGACTAGATTTTCTTTCCCAGTAATGTGTCCTAGCTGCAAACCCATAACCACTTCAGTAGGTGTTTATAAACACTAACTGGCTTCTGAAAAACATTATTTAAGCACTTTGTGGGTGATGCTGATGTAAAAACTACTTCTGTGCGTGTGCCTGAGTGTATCGGTTGAATTTCCAGGCTGGTGAGAGCTTTGATGAAAGACCAGCTGTGGTCCTCAGGTAGGCATGGGGCTGTGCTGGATTTGGAAATGCATCTTCTGGGTTTCTTCTGCCATCCAAATTTTCTCTGCCTGTGAATTGCCAAGGCTCTGTGTTAGCAATGACTTGCTGCCTGCTGTGCACTGTTTGGACCAGTCGGGTCTTTTGGGTAGCAGTTCCGATCTGAGTAGTTAGAGGATTTGGGCATGAGAACTTCAAGTCAGGGAAACTGAGCTCACAGCATCCATGGAGTGCTTTGTAGGATTCAGTGAAGTAATTCCAGGTTTTGAGAAAGATCATGAATCTCCAAGGGAATTCAGATAAAATAACGGGAAAGGTAATTTTGCAGAGAGATGTGTGTGCCACCTGCGCCTTCAGCTGAGGCTTTTGCCAGCATGTTTGCTGCCGGCGGCTGTCACACCATGTACCCTTTACCATGAAGGTGTCTGAGATGAGAGATGACTTTTTTATACTGTGACAGACACCAGTTCCCCAAAAGGGGTGTGTGATTTGGTACCCTGTGCTTTTACAGCATGAGGCAGGTTGGGTGGCACCTCTCTGGCAGCCAGCATCTCACAGGATCGATGTTCGTGTTCACCTCCAGCGCCCGGCAGGTCCCACAGCTCAGGAGCCCCAGTGAAGGGGTCCCCAGTACTGTCACCTGGGGATCTGAGCCTGCTGCAGAAGATGGCAAAAGAGCTCAGCAGAAATGAGATTTTCCTGGCTACTCGAGCTTTCTGCAAAGGCATCATGCTTTTTGTCGTCAGCCCTTGATGATAGGGTTCAAATGTGGCTTTGGTGGTGAAGAGCAATCTCGAATTAATGCTTTCCTACTGGGTATCATCACTTCAGAAGGACATCTCATCCCAAGAGAGGGCCAGCAGCCAGGGAAAGCTGCAGGTCACGGAGGGAGGGAAGAGCCCTGGTCCTGCGGGCTGGGAGCAGACCTGTTGGTCAAGGCACAGGCAAGAGGTCTGGAGGATTTCAGGATCTTGGGCAGGGCTGCAGGAGGATGCTGATAATAAAAAACAGTATTGAAAACATTTCTTTCCCTAATCCGCTTATGTTGACAGGTCAGACAGGGCAGCGATGGGTTTAGTTAAAGAAATAGCTTTTTCCAGGGCATAAATGGGTTGATAAAATATAATTCTATTAAGAGATCATTCCAGTGCTTGAGCAGCACTAATAATTGTGTGGGAATCTGAAGCACAAAGAGATTATCGGCAATCTTTATTTCCCGAGCAGGCTGTCTGTTGGGATGTCGTTACGTAAACTAAGTGTTCATATATTAAGAAGTAATTGTGCAATTTTGCCCAGAAGGAGTCCCAGGTGGGAACCATGCACAGCCCCGTGGAGGCTTCGTGAGGGCAGAATCGGGGTAATTGGTCCATCTAGAAAAGTAAATCTTGCAAATTTTTATTCTGAGCAAACGAGAACAAATACATTCCTGTGCTGCACAGGGTGCCTCACGGGGGTGTCACCAGGGTGGATATCTGGGAGGAAGGCAGAGGAGTTGCTGTGCCAGGTCCCCAGTAGGCACAGGTCCAGCCTCGGGATGGGGGTGGGGATGCACAAGTTCCCATTTTCTGCTCAGGGAATACCCAAAATAATGTGTGAATAATGTGTGTGGATGCCCTGAGGGGCACCAGCCATCGCCTTTTCCTAAGGCTGTCCCACTGGTGGCTCAGGATGCCGGGGACGGGGGGTGGGTGAAGTTGCAGCTCGGTGTCTTGGGTTAAGCCTAAAGAAGTCCCAACTCTATCCTCCATCTGTCCTTCATGTTAAAATCTTCTCTCTCTCTTTTTTTTTCCTGCTTCCTCCTCTGCCTCATCCTCCCCATCTTCCAGCAATGTGGACACCAAGGAGCTGTGCGGTGAGTGCAGTCCCTCTCTCAGGGCAAAAGCAATCGCTATGTGCATGTGTGCTGTTGAGGGATGTGTGAAACCCATTACAAAGCTGGTGGGGCTGGGGGGTTCTCAGCACTTCTGCTGCTTCACCTCTTATTCCACAGGAAAATTGGCAAAACTTTTCTTCATTTTCTTGCAACCCAAAGGGGACCAGAGCTGAGCGGAGCACATGGCTCCCGTTCAGTAACAAGGCAGAGTTTAATTTCTGGCGATGTCATGGCCTCCAGCTCAGCTGTGAAGTTCAATATATCAGTATCCCTCTGCAATACCCACAGCATATTTCTCCTTAGGCAAACCTCCGTGTTTCCCAGCAGGCTGCCTAAGGCATACACCACCTCTGCTGCACCTCCCATGGCTCGCAGAAATTACAGGCAGAAAAGAAAAGCTCTGATAATGTTTTGTCCCACACCTTGACCAGAAAAGGAATATTTCCTGCTGGGATTTCTCAAGGGCTTTGCCTCAACGGGCGGTAACTCATGCATGGGGCTCCTGCTGCTCACTCCGGGTATTTCTCCATAGATGCTTAGTACTGGGAAACGTTTCCTGAGCCCCAGCTTTTTGGGAGGAGATGGGGAGACAAAGGTGTTTGGCCTTGCAGAGGTCTCACCTGTGTCTTCTCCTCTCCTCCCATGCCAGGATGCAGAAGAACATATAAAGCCACTTTGGCAGGTCTTCACCATTTCCCTTTATCCCTTTGCCAGTAATTACAGCCTTCAGAGGTCTGGCTGAGAGTGGGGTGCGCAGCCAGAAGGGCTCTTCCTGGGGTGCCTGTGCCAGCAACACTTGTTATTCCCACACTTTTAAGACCTCTCTGTCCATCACAGCCTTCAGGTCTTACCCCCTGCCCACACCCTGCCTTTCTCACCGCAGCACCCTGTAGGATTTTGAGCATTTATGCCTGCAGTGAACTTTCAGCTGGTTATCCCTGCTTCTTCTTGTTTCGGTGTGCAAGTAATTAAGCCTTCCATAAATCCTTTCGGTTTGCTAGTGACACGGTGGGCTTGTTCCCGTCTCTCCTTTCTCATTGTGTGAAATCTCCTTGCCAGCTGACCCAAGAAACCAAACTCCCACAGCTTGGACCATCAATTTTGCCAGGAAATACAGAGGTTGTAACACTGTTGCTTGACTCCACCCTGCTTTCTCCATCCCTCTGATATGATCAGAAAATCATATAAAGGTCAACTGACATGATCCCACCTTCCTGCCTCTCCCACGGTTGAAGCTGCCAGGAGAGGAGGGAGATAAACTCGTTACCTCCCATGGGAAACTGGAGGAAGGATCAATCAGCATGAGATCCTGCCTAGATCCATTATCTGCTGACTACTTGTCCTTACCTGCAATTTCTTATTTGCTCACTACTCTTCTGAGTATTAGTTTAAACACAAACCCTCATTTGGGGTAAATGGAGGCTGTGGTCTTTCTCTTGCAATGGGTTTTGTGTTGTAAGATGTTGAGAGCATCTTAAAAAGGGATTTAATGATCAGACATTGCATGCAATGGTACAAGCTGTCCAGCCAGCTGAGGTGTACTCGAGAAATAGGAGATGCACAGCAACCTGTTGCAGGTTATCAGGGTGGGGGGTGATGGCTTTGCTGGGGAGAGGTAAGTGGGGAGCACCCAGCTCCCCCTGCACCACCCCTGGGTTGCAGTGATGCTCATCTCCTGAGCATTGATCCCACTGCTCTCCACAGAAGCGTAGGAACAGTGAGCAAGGACCGTGTAGGATAAGAAGAGCTGGTCTCAGATGTTCAGGTGAATAAATAAGGCTAAAAGAGTAGAACTTCATATTTTGGTTAAGTCAATGCCCTTCTCCTCCCAGGTCCTCCTTGGTCAGTCTCTTGAGGGCTGTGCTCTGCTCATGGCAGCTCATTTCTCCTGAGGTTTATGGGTCCAGCTTTTAATTTCAGAAAACTCAAAAAAGCTTTGTCTCCAAGATCTGCTCGGTTTTTCTTTCCCAAGTCAAGTAATAAGAATAACACAAACAAATGTGCTGCAGTGAGAATAAGCTGTTGGGCTTATCACAGAACAGCAAACAGCTGCTGTCAATCACGCTGTGACATTCCGGTTTCTGCCAAGATCTTCTTCCCCTTGGATAGGTTCTTGGGCTGTAAATAGCCATAGGCACTTCTAATTAAGCCAAGAGAATCTAATTAGCAGGATTGTTTCCTGGAGTTTTTGTCTTGTTGCATTCCACAGAGATGTCACCTCAGTGTGAAGCTTCATGTCTTAGTGCTAAGGAATGGCACTGGTGGCTTTTGAGGAACAGCTTTTACCTGTAGCCTGTGTCAATCACCCAGAAACTCCACATCTATGCTGCAAACTCACTGCACCATGGTGCTTCACTTCTCATTGTTTCTGTTGTGAACAGCAAATTTCAGGATGCCATAGCTTGGGCACAAAACCACACCAGGGCTCGTATCTGTCATGGAGCCGTCAGCTGTGTGGGGACACCGATTTTGGCTGGGTTTTGCAGCAGCGAAGAGTGGCTGGGGTTGGGTCTGGCCGCAGCCGGAGCTGTGGTGCAGCCTGGCCCAGACCACCTGTCCCATGGGAGGGATGAGGATGGCGTAGACAAAGCGTGGACTCCCTTTCCATGGAGAACATGTGCTTTCAGGCCCAGCTTGCAGCTCCCTTCTCCTCCTTTCAGGGCATATTGTGCTCTCGGAAGCCTGTGCAACCTGTGATTGTAGTCTGAGGTGCAAATGGGATGGGAATGTAGGGAAAGATGCAAGGCTGGTCTCAGCTTGTACAAATTGGGGTGAACCTGGCAGATATTTGCATGCTTTGAGTGGTAAAGCCTGTCAAGGGAGTGTCAAGGAATGGACTTCTCAAAAGAAGTCTTTTGAGACTTATCCCTCCACATTAACAATAGGAGGGAGAGCATCAAGCTATGGTCAAATGCAAAGTGGGCATGGAAATAAAGCACATGCCAATTTATTTTCAATGGGAGCTACTGTGCCTTACATCTCTTTTTTACAATGGTCCCAAACTCACGGGAATTGCACCACTTCTCATTGCTGCAGGGCAAGGTGTGATATGATATGGGATATGGGATACGAAAATGTACCTGAAACCACTCTGAGGTTTTTCTTTCCACCCATAAATAGACCTTGCTGTGTCATGTAGCCTTGAAGCTTTAAATTACATCAACCATTCCCATCATGTCCCTCTTGGTTTTCCCAGACTATTTTGCTGACCATATGGGAGACTACGAAGACGTCTTGGCCTCACTGGAGACGCTGAATCTCTCCATCCTGAAGGCAATGGACTACACCAAACGGGTGAGTTCTCCTTACCACTCCTTGTGCTCCACAGGCCCAGCGTGAACGTGCCAAAGGTTATCTTTACAAAGCATCTACATCTGAAGGTCTTCATCCCAGTCAGCAGTGTTGTCGCCTCATTCTATTTGTGCAATAAGTGGATCATTACAGCAACATGATGAAAGTGGATTTTTTTGGCCAGGTGCCCATGTCATGTGCAGTAGATTGTGGCATGGAGGCTTTGTGGTAGAGCACCGTACCTTCTCAGCACCCTTCTTAAGTCTTAAGCTGTGCCATGGCTTACTCTCTATGTTGCCTGAACCACAAGGAGCTCCAGTTGTCTTTAGAAAACATGACCATCCCTCTTGGGAGGGATTTTGAACGTGTGAGTTCTTGTTAGCACCATTGAGAGTGCTTTTGGAAGCTCCATGTTACAGAGCTGCCATTACATACAGCTTCCATGCTGGAAGGCATCCTGAGTTCCGGAAAAATGGTCACTCGTGAGCAGCTGCTGTGTTAGAAACTAGAGGGCTGTGTGTTGGAAGGACTACAAGGAATCATGCACACATCAAACCCCAGGCTTAATGTCCTGTTTTAATGTGCAGGGTACTTCTAGCTTCTTAAAAAACCCATTGTGAACCTTAATGCTACTCTTAATAATGGACTACTAGACAGTGACACTGACTAAGAAGCATACTGAAGTTTGTGACTGCCTTCCTCTTCACCGGTGAGCACTGGGAACTAAGCTAAGGAGAGAGGTTTTGCTTTTTCCAAGCACCTGTAAGGACTTCCAGCCTTCCTCTGAGTAATCCAAATTGAAATCTCCTTTCCATTTATCTTTGAAGCTAAAGGAGAAACTCAAATTACTCCACATTAAAGTTGTGGTAATGATAAGAAGTTTTAGGAGTTAGAATGGGAACCAGCAAATTTCTCTCCCCGCTGGTTGCTGAGTAAAGAGCCTGATTTCCTTACTTGGTCAAAATTCATCCTTTTTAATCTTCTTGAAGGAGAGCAGCATGGAACGTGAAGCCACATATTTCACATGTTGGTGTCTTGCCATAATAAACTGAAGGCAACCGTCTTTGGGCAGGCACTGATCTGTCTGAAGTGGTTGTGAATTTTTTATCAACATTATGAGAGGGTAAAAAAAAGTCAGGACAACAGTAGCAGTTCATTGTTTCTAATTAAGTTGCTGAGTCTGTCCATGCCTCATTTTTATTCATTATTAGGGATTTTTCTGGCCGTCAGATTTGCCAACTATGTATTTTAAATACATGTTAGCATGCTATTAGATATCTCTGTAATTCACTCCAGTTTGCTATTTGTGATGCCTTCCACCATTGCTTTTCAAATGTGAGGTTAATACAGAAGATTAATTCCAGTATTTTTCAAGATGATAGTGGCTTATTCCTTATTTATAAATTAGGGTAAATGGGTATTACCTGGCACAAGAAATCTGCAGCAAAAGCAGGATGGTTATTCACAATCTCAATCCACTGCCTTCATAAGAAAAGCATCTTTCTCCCTCCTTGATTCAGCAACTTGCACCGGTCCTGCCTTAATTGCACCAGGTAAAGGTTATTTAACCAAACCTGAGCTGGTCTCCTCCTTCATGGTCTTGTGAAGGGAACCGCTGAGGTCCAGGGTGCTGGAGGCATCTTCTTCTTGGGATGCTGAAGGATCACAACACCTCATCTCAAATGCAGACACTTCCATTCTAGACGGCTAAAGCCAGATGAGGAAGTGCCACCTCATCAACCCCTGTTTATCAGCCCATGGGGTGTGTTACTCCTCCCTACCTGGCAGACTCTTGGGAAGCAAACAGAGCATGATTCCTTCACAGAGAGGAGCTGGCAAAGAAGTATTTGACAAAAAACATCGCTCCCTGCTGGGTTTTTGTGAACAAAACGGTACAAAGCTCATCAATGAATTATTCAAACACAAGCACTTTGTTCAAGTAAAGAACTGAAGGAAGAAAAAAATACCCAAAAACCAAACCTGAAAATAAGCTGTTGTAGGTGGTAGAAAAACTCATCTCCAGGGTTCATATAGGACAGACTTCCAGGCAGCACCAGAAGCTTTTCCCAAGTCCAAAGCATTACTGCTTTTTTTTTTTTTGAGATGTGGGATTTTTTCACTATATGTTTTACCTAAAAAAAGAAAAAAGTGTTTTTTTATTAGACTTCCTGGTTTTAGTGTCAAGATTGCCAAAACAAAGTATCAGAAAGTGGCTTTTCACAATGGGAACTGATAAACTAATCTGGTTGAGGTCTTCTCAGCAGTTCTCAGTGGGTGTGTGTTCCCATAGCCCACCCCAGCCTGGAGGACATCACAGGGGTGGTTTATTTCCTCCGGAGCTGGGACTACACTTGCAAGACAAGATCCATCCCAGGATTGCAAAAGCCAGTGTGAGCTCCCACTTGTGTGATGGGTGCCTCCATAAAGGTCTCCTGTTCCATGTCCTCCACGCGTGATGCTGTAACCAAGGGCCCCGTGCTGATGCCAGGATGTTTAGGAGGTGTGGACCTATAGATATATTTTTAGAAACTCTGGCTCAGGGAAAAGACTGTCGAAGCAGCAGGTTTTGGTAGGAGCCAAGTGTGGTTTTGTGTCCCTGACGCTCAAGCCCGTTGCTGTCTCTGCATGTTTTCCCTGAGGCCAGATCCTGCAAAGGCCTCGGTGCTGACGCTGAGCACCGTGAAAACGGCTTTGCTTGTGAGATGCTCCTAATTCTCTGTGTTAAAATGAGAATTTCATCAGCTGGAGAAAATTATTGATCATTTGAGAGTGTTCCTTATTCCCTCTCTCTCCCCTTCGTTAGTGGTGCAAACGATAAATGAAGCCTAACCTTCTTCTGTGGTGGCTTTCTGATGAGAGGTGCCTGCTGCCGAGAGGGGCTGGAGAGCCGTGGTATTTAATTGCTGTTTATATTTCTCACCTTAAAAGACAACTGATTATTTCTTGCTCATAAAAAGAGAAAGCAACAATTATCTTGTGCTGGAGGAGCTCATAAAGTATCAGCAGTAATTAGATTCAATAGTGGAAAGTCTCATACAGCAAAACAAAATCTGTCAATGTAATTATTTTCCAATATGGTGGTGTCTGTGCAGTGTTGAAATGACCGCCATTGATGCAGGGAAATGCACAGTTAAATCAGAGAGAAAGGAAATGAACCTCCAGGAGCTAAAAAAAAAAAGCTGATGGCGGGAGATGTTCTTATATAATTCTCATTTACTGTTTTATAGTGCAGTGAGTAAATATGAAAACCAACATGACCAGGAAGGACACGGTTCGTGTGTCTGGTGTTGAAGGGTGTGAGCTGGGGGATCGGAGACAGGCGTGTGCTGTCTCTCCTGTCTGGTTACTGCTGCCCCTGCTTGGGCTGCCTGCTGTGGGACTGTGCCCAGGTGATGCCTCCAGCATCCCTGCCAGCCTCTAGGAGTGTCGGGGACAGGGGAGTGGGGGATAGTCCCATGGGAGCTGGAGGGATCATGCTGGGCCAGTGAACAACCCCCTCACCCAAACACCCCAGGAAATGTGCTTTAGCCTTGTAAAAAAAAGCACATTTTGTGGTTTTTGGAAGCCAAGAGGCTCAATTAGCCCTGTTCCTGCCAGATATGGCTTCCACCGCCTGCCACACTGGCGTTGGTCCTGCTCCCTGCTTTTGCCAAATAAGCATTTTGCAGCACTGAGCATGGGAACGTGAGCAAGGCTGACCTTTAGCAGTGAGGCAAACTTTAAAAGCCAGCTGCAAAGAAGTCCCAAAAATGCTGAGTGAGGAACGCCCTCAAGGATGAAGCTCAAAATAAAGGTCAAACTGTACCATCCTGGAGATACTCCTGTTGGGCACCAGACAGGTCCAAGAAGTGCTGGTGGCTGTCCGTGGTGCATGCCCTGTCCTAGCTGGGTGTGCTTGGAAAGCAAAACTGCCCAAAATTGTAGCTGAACTTTCAACAAGCCCCCATGCACATACTTGAATAAAACGGAGCTGACCTCGCTGGTGCTTGTGAAGGTGGTGTGGGGAAAGGAGGTGCTGCTCTGCTTCGGCAAGGGCTAGGAATGGGGTGAGCAGAGCAGGGGAGGAGCGTGCTAGCACGTCAGCGGAGATTTGGAGCCTGGCTTCAGGAAAGAATGAGTGGCAAGCAGGAGGAGCATTTATAGAGGAGGTTTGTGGACCTGTAGGTGGCCCTGGACCACCCTCTGCTTGATGTTCAGCATCACCTTTGGTCCTGGAGGAGAGCAAAAGGAGATGTGAAAGACTGTTTTACTCCTTGATTGCTTTGCTGTCAGCTCTGCTGCCGGTCTATCACTTGCCAAAACCCTTTTTACCTCATTTAATGAATCTGAGGAGGAAATACGACCAAGTGGTCACCCCCTGAGAGCCTTCTTGTGTTGGTGCCAAATACCACACGTGTGTCTTATGAACAGGCACCATGCCCAAACCAGCTGCAAACACATTTTCACCCGAGAATCATTATTTAAATGACAGAATATGTAAATCATAAAGGGAAAACAGAGTGTACTGACCTTCAATACCAGCTGCTGATGCTCTAGCAGCTCTAGGGAGCTCAGAGGTGAATAGGTTTGCATGGGTTATTTGTGAGTTCAATTGCCCCTGCTGCAATTCACCGCTCTTGTCTCTGCCTTACGACATGCTGTCACAGTGAACAGGAGGTGCTGGGCTCCTGGGGCTTGGTGGGAGCTGCTGCAGCAGACCTCTCCCTGCTGCTGGTGTTGGCGTGGCCGTGGGTCTCACCCAGCTTTCAGCCCCCAGCAGCATGCTGCAAAGGAGCCCTTGTCTGAGCAGCTCAGTCATGGCCCCAGAGCAAGCACCATCTGCCACCAGTCTTGGATGCTGAAAATGATGTATGGGGTTTTTTTGTTTTATAGCACAGTCCAGAACAGCATTATAGCGAGCTCTCATTTGCATTCTTACCTGCCAAAATTAAGCTTGCCAAATATGATATTGCTCTTTCTCAAATGATGACACCTCGAGATAAAATAGACTGTGGAAATAATCCTTAAACATAATCTTTTCCTCCCGCTCTCCAGCTAATCCTTTATCTCATTTTACGGGAGCAGATTTTCTCCTGCTCTGCTGAACAAACTTGGTGTTCATACTGAGGTCTTCTGAGGCTCCTAGGACAGGGCTTTGCTGGGGCAGCAAGCTGGCCCATGGCAGGGTGTAACAGCAACGCAGTGGTGGCCCCTCCAGGTAGTGCTCAGCCCAAATAGCATGAGCTGCTCACGGCTCACCATAGACATTGGGATCTGGCCCCAGCTGGGCTTGCACCGAGCCGTGGTGGTTATATGAGCATCAGCTGAGGTCTCCCTCCAGGAGCTTGAAGCCCCTGGGGTACCGCTGCAGCGCAGCATATCTCTTGCTTCATCTTTCCTCCTGGATGAGTTTGTTCCTTCCTGTATATCAGGCTCTCCTTTGGAGAAGCGCTTCTCTGGCTTCCTTGCTGCCAAACACAGGAACAGCGTCTCGCCTGGTACTTTGTACCTTGCTGAACCCCGAGAGATCCTGCATGCCTTGTCGTTGTCTTCCTCCTTAGAAGCATTTGGATCTTCCTAAGGGGTCAAGGTTGAGCTCAAATGAGCAGTTTGCCTTTTCTGGGCATCTGGGAACATTGTCCGTCCTCATCTTTGCAGCACAGAGATCTGCCCTGACTGGGAGAGAGTGGGTTTAGGGATTATCAGCTGCTTTTTTGCCCCTTTCTTGGGTGGGTGATTTTGTGATGAAACTTCATAAAACACTTTGAAGTGCTCCTATAAAGATGTGTTCATGGGGAACAGTTTGGCTGAAAAAGGAAAAGGGTGGCAAAGACGTGGACTGGTAAAGACTGAGTCATCTTTCTATATATTTGAATGTTATGTTTCTAAACAATTTCAGTATCTATTTCTATAATAAAAAACCTTGTGTGGTTTTCTGGAAAAGTTATGGAACTTTATAGTTCAAGAACAATCTAAAAGGAAACAAGGCATATTTGTTTAGCTTCTCAGAAAGTATTTCTGCAACTCTTCTCTGAAATTAATTTCAGAAAATATTGCACCACAGATTAAAGCAAACTCCAGTTCTTCAAGACCTGAATTTTTCCCAACTTTTCTGTTCAAACTCCAGACCAGAAAGGTAATTCTCCAAGTGATGCCATCCGGAGCGATTCCCTTGCCAGCCCCACAGGGCTGTGCATGAGATCCAGTCTAGCTGCCAGACTGCTGGGGAGCACAGCGGAGCTGGCAGGGAGAAGAATCTTAAGAAAGTCTCTCTTTTGAGCTTATTTTTAGATGAAGATGTTTATTCACTGCTCTTCTGCTTCTCTGTTGCTGTAAAATTCATGTCCCTCCTCTCACTCTGAGAAGGAAGAGCGTCTTCTCTGGAGGTCTTGCCTGTGCTGCCCTGGCTCTAACTCTCATGGACTTTCTGTAGGACATGGTTTTCATCCTCCTCCCTCCCATTTTAAGGCTATTGCTCCTGGGATTAGATAAATCGTATGGTGAAGAGCATAAATCCACCAGACACCAGTGCTGTGGTCTTGCCAAATAGCACAAGAGCAGCTTTTAAGGAGCCACCAAAAGGAAAGACAGGGACCAAGTCAATAAGTAACCAGCTGGCACAACCAGGCTGAGCCTTCAGCAGCTTGACCAGCCCACGCCATGACATCTGCAGGGTCTTTTGAGCAGGTCCTGTTTGGAAAACAAAATCTGTAGTTTCCTTGGAAAATTGAAATAAAACATGTATTAATTTACTGTCCTGTGGATACTAAATACAGCTAATTAGGAACTTGGGTGAAGGGAAAGGCTAATTATAGCCAGGGTGTTCCGAAGTAGGAGGCCGCGCTTCCATTCCACGTCTGTTCTTCGCCTGCTAAGCAAGTGGACAAAAGTGTCTCTTGATCCACAGGTGACCTCAGGGGGTGCCCTGTATAGCGCAGGCATGGGCCATGCCCTTCACATCCACGTAGCTGCAAGGAGAAGAGATGGGACTATATTGCAGCAAGGAGAATTTCTCATGAGAAGAAAATCCAGTGATAAATTACTTGGGAAGGGTCCATGGCAGGAGACCTTCAGGACCAGACAAGGCAAACATGAACTGAGAAGGGTCCAACACTGAGATTTCTAAAAGGAGGACTTTACAGCGAAAGGCCTTTAAAAGCCTGTAATGCTGTCTTCATTTTTTTTGTCTGAACAGGTGTCTCATTTGGTTTTTTAGAGCTGTTTCAGGAAGGCTGAGGGGCTTTCATATGTTAATGCTTTCATTTATCAACTATTTAAGTGTCTGTTCTCTTCAGGTTTCTTCTACTGATTATGTGCCAGGCAATCAGTTTTGGGTCTCCGCTTTTGAAGCGATTTAAGAGTAGAGGGGAGGGAAGGGAGCGATAGGCAGGTCTGAGTGTTATTCTAATTATAAGAAAATATCTCCTGGAAGAAAACAGGCAATTATGAGCAACGAATTTAAATCAGCCACTCAGAGGTTACAGCGCAACACATGCCTGGTTTTTAAAGGGGCGAGTGGGTGGAAGATAACCTCTCCATCATCCCAGGATGAGGTTTGACAGGGGTGTTTCATGGCATGGCAAGGGGTTTGTTGTTGGGTTGGGCTTTTTTTTAGCTGGAGGAAAAGCGTGGGTGAAACAGCATTGGCTTTGGTTTCCATTTGAAAAGCCTCTTGGTTTGGTGCCATCGTGTGCTTCGGCCGTGGTTAGAGTTAGTAAATATTGGAGAAGCCATCAATGTCCCCAGGCTTGGTGAATGTCAGCCAGTTTGGCCAGTCTCACTGAAAACCAGCACTGGGAAGCCTTGCTGGTCAGGCTGTAATGCTGCAAGGCAAAGGGAAGGTGCAAGGTTGTCATGGGGGGGGGGGTGTCTCCGAGTCAGTGGGTGGCCCAGAGTCATTTATATTTTACATCCTGTAGTCTTAACGAGCTAAATAGTGACCTTTCAAAATGCCAGCAAAGAAGCCTTGAGATGCTCAATGACATCAAAAATCTCCTTCTTCAGTCATTTGATACGCACAGGAACACAGCCACGAGAGCCAGTTTTGGGATCGGTTTGCAAAGCCCAGTGAGAGGTGCTCAAAGCAAGCTGAGCACTCTGCTGCACCAAAAACCCCAGCTGTGGCTTGCACAGGTAACAACACATCCCAAGGGTGTTTTCATTAATTCGTGCCAGAATTTGGGCAGATTTAGGGCAGGTGCATATAGAAATGAAAAGCTGGACGAACCATGGTGGGGTTTTGAGTAGCCTGTGCTCTGATGTGTGCACCCGCCATGCGTGGGAAGGGGCATTGCCGGCACATAAAAAGCCTGTGATGTGAAGATGGGTGGGGTCTGAGGCTTGGATCTCAACTGATTGACCAGAGGACCCAGCACTGAGCCATATTTCCCCAATTACCTGTGGCTAAAGCAAGTTGTCCTTTTCCCACTCCTTCCTTCTCTCATTTTTCCATGTCTCTGGCTTCACGCCCTGGTTTGTCAAAAGGAGACACATTCCAAGGCTCTCCTGAGAGCCATCCCTTGTAGAAATCTCAAGGCCATCCTTTCAATGAAGCTTTTATGATTGCTTCTCGCTGCAGCCACCTGTTTTCGGCAGCAGACGTCAAAGCCAGGCTGGGGATATAGCAAAGGGAGAGATGCCTTTTTTCACCCTTCTCTGCCTCTGGCGGCTATCATGCTCCTTCTTCAACCCAGGCTTGCCAGTAAAACACTCTGCAGCAGGGTAGTATCTGTGATGCCAAAGTCTTTCTAGCCTTGAACTAATGGACTATCTGGATGGAAAAGGCCAGGCTTGGAGATGTGCCTCTGCAAGAGCTTCTGGCACAAAGCGGGTTCATTGAACAGCAATTATTATATTATCTCCACAAATGTTTTAACTTCTCAAGCAAAGCAAGGAGGAAATAACTCTTCAGGGTGGAATTAATAAGAGCAAACCTCATTAAATCTCCCTAGGACAGACTGACAAATGTTTTAATAAGACGATGGGAAGGATTCCTTTGGTCTTCTTAATAACTTGGTTTTGCAATGCTAAATAAGACATTTACTAGAGGAGGCCCCGAGGGATTTCTAAGTCCAAAAAAGCCTCTGAGCACATGCATTTCAGACCTGGCTCTGAAGAGCAAATGTCACAGCTGGATTGGCAAATGTTAGTCAAGTGGGGGAAAAAAACCCACTGTTGTTTTAATTTCAAAGCTATTGAACTTGTTAGCCTGCCAAAAAGCATCAGCTCTTCATAGACACCCCAACATTCCTCTGCACTGGCTGGAGTAGCTTCATACNTGTTAGTCAAGTGGGGGAAAAAAAACCACTGTTGTTTTAATTTCAAAGGTGGGACTCACCTGTATGATTTTTCCAAAAGCTAAACCAAGATTATAGGCTGTAGTTAAGTAATAAAATCCCCACTCTTTTAACTAGTTGGCAGGAGGCAAGCTATAGTCTTGGAGAGCAGCAGATAAATAGCAGTACGTTACCCCGTTTATTTGATGTATGGGTTGAAGTGGAAAAGCAGTGGTGCACTCCTTGCACCTCTGGAAGGGAAAATGAGTGTGGGATAAGCAGCATGGAGTAGGTGTAAAATTAGTCAACGGGCTTGGAGCATCCGTAGGGGATGTGTAACATGGTTTGGACCACTGGCAGAGGAGAAGAGGTGTTGCAGATCATGCTGGAAAGGGACATTAATGGGGAATTGCTGTGTCTTTGCAGTGCCTGGAGCTGCAGTGGGGGTTTTGAGGCATGGGGACCTGGGCGCAGCCCCCAGCTCTGACCAGCCCAGATTTTTCTGGGCAAATCATGGCCCAGAAAACCTACACTCTTAATTAAAAGAATAATCCAATCAGCCCCTCGAAGGAGAACACACATCCCCATGTTTGGCAGCGGCAGGTCCCGGAGGCTTGCACGTCCCTGTTAAACCCACGGGGAGGGACACAGCCCCCAGCCCATGGGCCAGCCACCCTCCACTGAGGCAGCAATCAGATCCCCAGCGTTGGCAATCAGAGCAGGGCTGGGTGCGAGAGTTAATCAAAACCAATCTGTAATTATAGCAGAGCCTGGTGG
Source organism: Eurystomus gularis (assembly GCA_013400335.1). Lineage (NCBI taxonomy): Eukaryota > Metazoa > Chordata > Aves > Coraciiformes > Coraciidae > Eurystomus > Eurystomus gularis. The sequence continues at coordinate 7,925 of VZZY01009564.1, read as the reverse complement.
AGCGGCTGATTAATATATTATATGCCTTCCTTATGGGCAGGCGGCTGGCTGCAGGCAGGGGGGAGCATGGGGGGAGCAGCCGTGGAGGGAGGGGAGGACCGCAGAAGAAATTGCTTTGGGTCCCAAGTGCAATGATACGTCTTTGCCAAGGAGATTTATCGATTTAATCCACCCTTCTTAGCCAGAGTGTGGGGAGCGGAAGATGTGTGAAAGGATAAGAGGATTGCCTGGGTGATGGGGTAGATTCGGGCAGGTGTGGGGCTCGTCCCAGAGTGTGCTGGCGGAGGAAGATGAAGGGTGAGGTACCTTGGCAGTGAATTTCATACACTGTCTATACAAACTTGCTCAGATGTATGTATGTCAATGTGTACATAGCGCTTGGGAAGAACACATGCACACATGTGTGTGTGTATATATATATATAGACACAGTGTATCTTGCACGTTCCGAGTGAGTTGTATTTTTCTAGGGAGAACAAAGACTGCCCAGCTATCCAGGAATATTTCTGACTGCATTCAAACTTTTATTTTTCCCAATCCAAATGCTCGACAAATGTTTTTCCATCGCTCCCTTGGCTCTGTTGCTGTTTATTTGTCTCTCAGTGGTGCCTGTGCCTCCCACGGAGGGGGCTCGATGTGGTTCTCCACCAGCTGCTGCATCCGTGGTCCCCAGCTGCCTGTTCATCACTGTCCCTGCCTGTATGGGGTGAGAGAAAACTGGGCAGGACTTGTCAGGAGATGTCCAAGCTCAGCATGGTGGCACCAGCATCCTGGTCCAAAAACGCCAGAAGTCGTCGTCTCTGCAGCAGGCAAGGCAGCAGACCAGCTCCGGGAGCACCTGCTGCTCCACTCCCTGGTAAAATGAGGCAAAGTCCCAAACAGAATCATTTAGGTTGGAAAAGACCTTAAAGATCATCGAGTCCAACTGTTAACTCAGCACTGCCAGGGCACCACTAAACCACATCCCTCAGCACCGCATCTCCGTAGCTTTGAAACCCTTCTTTGAAACCCCATCTAGGGATGGGAAGTCCACCACTGCCCCGGCCTTTTCCCTCCCTTTCAGGGAAGAAATTTTTCCTGATGTCCAAGAGAGGTATAGACAGAGGGGAGAGCAAGGGAGAGATTGTGAGAGACAAGGAACAAATAGAGAGACAAAGAACCACTGGAGAGAGTCCAGCAGAGGCTACAAAGATGCCGAGGGGACTGGAGCATCTCTGTGCCCAGGAAAGGCTGAGAGCCCTGGGGCTGCTGAGCTGGAGAAGAGAAGCCTCAGAGGGGATCTGATCAATGCCGAGCAAGAGCTAAAGGGTGGGGGTAAGAGGATGGGGCCAGACTCTTGTCAGTGGTGCCCAGTGACAGGGCAAGGGGCAATGGGCAGCAACCCAGGAGGTCCCATCTGACCAGGAGGAGAAACTTGTTTGGTGTGAGGGTGTCCAAGCCTGGCCCAGGTTGCCCACAGAGGTTGTGGAGTCTCCTCCTCTGGAGAGATTCCAAATCTGCCTGGATGCGACCCTGGGCACCCTGCTCTGGGTGACCCTCTTTTACCAGGAGGGCTGGACGAGGTGATCTCCAGAGGTCCCTTCCAACTCCTGCAACGCTGGGATTCTATGACTGATCCTCAGTTCTCCCCAGTGGTCTCAAGGCAGCCTGGATGGGGACATTGCTCCATCATGCTCATCATCCTGTGCTCATTCATATGGGCGAGTGGTGTTGCACCGTCAGCAGTTTCAAGGCATTACGAATCTCATTGTTATCACCCAACTGGTGAGTGGGTTCAAACACTGCCAGGCCATGGCAGAATATAACTCGGAGGTGATCACTCAATGTTAAGAGTTGTGTTTCTGAGGCTTTGAAGATCCCTGGCCAGGGATATTCCTCCTCTCTTCTGTCCAATCTTCTGATGCACCTCCCTGTATCCTGCCCTGATGCTGGCTTTTGCCTCTCTGATACTGCTGTTGGTGCTGCAGCTGGTGGTGCTGGTGGAGCACGCTGGGCTGTGCTGGGGAGCACTGGGGCCTGTAGAAAGGAACATGGTCCTGTTTGGAGAAAGGCTGAAAAGGTGGCAGGGTCGCACGTGCACTGCCAAGTGCATCCCCCAAACGTGAGGAGCATCCCAGTGCTTGGTTCTCACGCAGAGGTGCTGCAGCCCATGGAGTGCTCTGACCTAATCCTGTGTTTGACCAGTGTCTTGGGCTATGCTGGTGAAAGATCAACACAGCACACTGATCCCTGCCCTCCTTCTGTCTCCCTCCTTGCCACCCACCAGTGCTGCAGCGAGGTGCTGCAGGAGGTCACAAATACAGCACACTGCATGGCAGTTTGCTTCAGTGTCACCATCTGGCAGTGACCATCGCGTCGTGTGCATCCCCCAGAAACACCACGGCTGTGACGGGGAAGGGAGCAAATATTTTCTGTTAGAGAGAAGTCATTAACCACCGCGCTAATTGGATGTTTAAGAAGCCATCAAGAAACTCGTCCTCCCCTACCAAATCAGGGGTGAGAAATCAGCACTGTGACCGGTTTTCCCAGAAGTGTTTTTCTTCAGCTCATTCTTCTTGTATGATTTAAAATAGGAGATAAAGGCCCTCTGGGTTCTTGTGGAGCTGCTCTAGTTGCCATGGAAATAACCCTTGTTAATATTTTCACCACAAAACAAGAATAATTTGCTTTGGGGTGCTTGAGGTATTCATGTTGTGCCACTGTGTGCTCAGCAAACTGGCGGTGCTGGGACCGCTCTGTTCCCACTCCTGAGTTTGGTCATTGCTGGCATGCAGGGAGATGGGACCGACTGTCTCCATCCCATGGAGACATCCCACCAAAAAATTGCGAGTCCCAGAGGAGTGCCATGCCAGGAGGTGCCAGCATGCGGGGACAAGCTGCCTGGCAGGGGTTGGCCTGGGCCATGTGCTGTCCCAGCATGAATTGATGCATTGGAAAGAGTTTGGGGAAAAAGTGCTGCTAGTGAGTTTGGGTTTAGAGGAGTCTTTTTAGTCACTGTAAGTTTTTTTAGCTCTGATGATGAGTGGTTAGGGGCAGCCAGACTTGGTGTGGCTGGTGGCCTGGCTGGGCTGGTCTTGGTCTTGTTGGGCTGGGATCACACCAGTTGGGTTCATGTTGGAGTGGTGTTGGGCTGATATTTGGCTGGTTGTGCCGGTGTTGGTCCTGTCATGCCAGTGTTGGTCCAGTTGTGCCAGCGTCCCACCTCTGCCGGTGGCTGGCAGGAGGTGGAGGAGCAGCACTGGGCCATGGGCAGGGCGTAGCAAGGCTGTGCTGGGGAAGGAGCCCTCCGTGCTTTAAGCAGCTCTGTTGTGCTGTCACAACATTTTATTAAGTGTTTGCTGTCCTGGGAGGGTTTGGATTACCCTGGGAGCTTCCATTGCTTGAAGAGCTTGTCTTACTCCACCAAAGCTCCCTGGGAGCAGCCTGCCTCCTGCAGAAGGCATTCCTGCTCCATGGGCTGCCTCCATCCTGCCTCTGGCCCCAGATAACCAGAGCTTTCCCTTTCTCCCTCTTTGGAAAAAAAAAAACCCAACTCCAAAATATGCTGAGGCTCCTGTCCCGCAGCGCAGGATGGGAGGGAGGCTGGGAGGGCACTGCCAGAGCTTTCTGCCGCTGGCTTGAAGGCATCTTCAGCTTGCAGCTCCCCAGTGAAAGCCATGTTAATCATCCCAAACCCCTTTTACTTTAGCGCTGGGTTGGCCATACTGTTGTGGATTAAAGCACTAAATAACATGCCTAAGGTCTCAGAGTAGGGATCTGCAAAACACAGGAGGGGCCACTTTTCAGACCTGCACCAGCTGGCTCTCACTTTGCAAGTAAAGTAAAGCAAAGTAACTTAAGATCCTGGTACAAAGAGCAACTATGGGCTTTGGGTAAGCACCTCTTTATGTTGCTTTGTTACACTCCCTCTGTCACAGCCTCTGTAAGTCTGTCCCAGAGCTGATGGATACTGGAGAGGTGTGTACTGGGGTACCCAGGGGTGCTGGATGCCTCCCATGGAGGGGGACAGTGTGTGCTCATTCTTCCTGTGGCTCTTACAGCTGGGGACATGGAGAGGACCAGCTTGCACATGGGATGTTGGACAGATGCTGGGGTTCCTGCTGGCCCTGGGTAGTCAGTGCCAGGTCTCACCATGCTCACTGTCTGCCTTGGCAGGTGTACGAGAGCGGCAGCAACGTGGACCAGTTTGTGACCCGCTTCCTGCTGAAGGAGACAGCGAACCAGACCCAGTCACTGCTGAGCTCTGTGGAGAGTGCCGTGGATGCCATCGATGAGCAAACCAACCCTGCCAGGTCTGTGGCGGCTCCTGCTCTTCTCTCTGCTTCCAGGTTGATTTTGGTGCAGGGGGTGGAGGGAGAGGTAGAGGATGGTTCTGTGGGGTGAGGGAAAATGCAACAGACAGTGTGCAGGAGCAAAGGGGACCCAGGCGAGCAGCTGCCTTTCTCCTTGCCTCCCTTCTCAGCTTCCTGAGAGATCTTAAGGCTTTCCTCTGCTGCTCTGTCCTGCTCTGTCCTTTACTCTCCTGCAGCCCTAAGGGCCCCTCTTGACTCCTTCACCCACAAGCAATACAAACAATGTGGCAGCACCCTGTGGCCAGGCTGGGCCACACTGGATGCATGGGGCTGCTTCTCCAAGCAAAGCCACCAGTCCCATCCAAGGCAAAACACGGGCACGGGCAGCAGGGTGGCTGTGTCTGGGGCATGCTGGAGACAGCCCATGGTGGGTGTCTTCCCATGCTGGGGATGCTTGTCCCTCCTGCCATGGCACCCAGTGGGTGAGACCACCCACAGAGGTGAAAGGTGCTTGTGCACTGGGGACAGGCACCATCATCCTCAGGTCCCATGTGAGGGACCTGAAGCGTCCCCATCGCAGCAGCCCAGTACATGCTACTGAGCTTGGAGAAGACAGATGAGACAATTTCAAGATTTGTTGAGAGCTGCCAGGGCTAAAACATCACCACAGCCCCCCTTGGTGTCACAGTGTCACTCGCCTCCCCAGAGTACCACCGTCACCAGCCGTAACCAGGACAGGTTGCCACGGAAACCGTTCATCAGATGCTCATGAAGCGAATCCCTCTCCTGCTGTCCCTGCAAACTGGGAGGCCATGGGATGCTCGGGGAGGGGGGGGATGCCTGGGCTTTCCCAAGCCATGGGTGGGCAGAGGGGACCAAGGCACAGGGATCAAAGAGAGGGAAAATCCCAGCTCCCCACTGGGACATCTCAGGGACTGATGTGCCTCAGTGCTTCACTGCAGCCAGGTCTTGAGTTTGAACATCAGCAGCAGCTACATCCCAAACAGGTGGCAATGGGTTGGTCTCACAGAACACAGGGACACATGGAGACCTCAGGCAGCTCTGGTGACATCTCACCAGCTTTCCTAGGAGGAATGCTCTGGGTTTCATCACTCCACATTGCTTTCTTCTCTCGATGTTGGAAGGAAACTGCTGGCCTGTGGCAAACCTTGTGCAAAACACGTGGAAAAAGTAAGAGCTCCTGGGAAACAATGAGGAGGAAACAAGCCCAACAGCAGACGGAGCAATTAGAGCCCATGAAAGACTTGGCTGGCTTTTATTTGCAGACATGGGGGCCCAGTTCATAATGAGGAGTACTGCAGCTGTTTTCTCATGGTGATAATAGCCAAAAAAAAACCCCAACAACTCACCCCAAAATTATTTCATGCATCCACACGAAGACAAAGAGGCAGCCTAAAAAGCACCAGAATAAAGGACTGTAAAATGAAGTGCGAGAGCAGTGTCCAAGCCTGAGACACCTCATTAAATTGTGATTAAAAAGAAATCTCTGTCTGTTCTCTCCTAATTTCCTGCCTATTGATGGGGGATTATATAGGACCAGCAGCAGGACTGTAGCGACAGGGATTGTCCTGCCACCTTTATCACTGTTCTTGTTTCCTTATCTTGGGGATGTTATTTGGGAACAGATCTGCTCCTCACGTTCCTGTGTGTGTGGTCAGGTCCACACTGGCAGGTTTTGGGGGACAACGGCAGCCCAGACATTGCCCCCTCTGTACCAAAGGAGCCAGCCGAATTGCCTGGGGTAGCCGGGGAGGGTAGAGAGGGCATCTGGCTGCTGTGCTCCGGAGGGAGCCAGGGTGCCTGGGGAGGGACAGGAGGGCAGGCACAATGTGTTGTGCACATCAGCACCACGGTGCTCAGCTTGTTGTCTCCAGCCAGAAGATATATGGCTGGCAAGAGCTGCCAAGAGGAGCCGGGGCTCCTGGGGACCTCCATCAGCGGGGAGCTAGCACGGAGCTGCTCTTGCTGGAAGGAAATGCTGGAAGCCCTTTGAGCAGCTCAGCCTTTCCCTCTGCAGCTCAGGCTTCCCATCAGCGGAGGAGGAAGGAAAGAGAGGGTCATCCTTCCCAAAACCATTCCCATCTTGCCACACATGCATGGCAGCTGCAAATCCTTGTGGGGATGGCATCTTGGCATCCTCTCTGTCTTGGAAATGAACAAGGGGTGGTCCTCAGGGGCCACCAAGGAGCTGGACCTGGTTGGTCATTGACGTCTCAGGGGCATGTACACACACACCCCACTGTGTTCCTTTTCTCCACGGGGTGTTGCAGGAAGAGCCAGGCCAAATGGGCTTTGTAGCCCCAGAAGAGGAAGCAAGGTGGAAGAGATGCAACAGTGGCTGTGTCTCCATTCACCAGGAGAACCATGGCCTGTTAAAGGGATGCACGGCCAGGCTTCCAGGCTTTCCCTGCTCATGGGCAGCACTTTGGGCTAGGTAGCCTGTGTGCTGCCCCATGTGACAGCAACTTCTCCTGTGTGTTGGTCACCAAAGCCATCTGACTGCAAAACCAGCCCTGCTACAGTGCAGACAGCCTGCTGGGCCAGCTGCCAGTGCCCGCATGCTCAGTGTTGAGGGTGTCTAGGGGAGAAAAAAATGCCCAAGGGCTGCAGGGGATGCTGGCTGATCAAAGAGTGCTGTGGTGTTTCATAAGCAGGAAAGAAAAGTGATGGCTGCTGGGAGTAGCCACTGGTGTTGCTCTGATTCTGACCCACTCCTCATGCTGAGTGATGGTCTCTCCAAGAGGTCTGGTGTTGGCAGCAGAGCTGCCAAAAAAGATGCTCCAATGTCGGCTCCTCGGGGCTGGCTCTGCCCATCCTGATGGCCTGTGTGCTCTCTGGTTGCAGGCACTGCCCCAGCAAGGCTGGCCACGGTCCGGTGGACACCTGGTACGACAGCCCCATGCCCAGCTACTCTCCCACCAGCTGGATGGTCCCCAGGGAGCACGGGAAGAGTTTCCAGACTGGTAAGGAATGGCCACTTCCCAGCCGCACTGGCAGCTCAGGGAAGGGAGCTGCACTCCTGGCAGCAGCACGGAGGTGATGCTGCACTTCCCTGGAGGGCAGTGGGCCTCTTGGAGGTGCCCACAGGTGCCTCTTGCTCCATCACTGCCTCCTGGCTCCACGCAGGTTCCCCTGACACCAAGGCAGAGGGGCTGGAGGGACAGATCAACAGGCTGGCAGAGCTGATCGGCAGGCTGGAGGACAAGGTAAGGGCCAGCATTTCCACGGGTAGGGCTGTCCCTTGGGCACCCCCAGAGCCCCACCACCACCCTGCCTCTGTTGGGATGGAGGTGGCCATGCCCACTCGTGTGCATGGACCACGGGTGGGAGCTGGGTTGCTGGTGGTGGTGGAGTTGGAGGGTATTATGTGTGCTGAGCTGATGGCAGTTATTGAATGTGGACCTGTGAGTTTGTTTAAACAAGAGGAAGAAGACAACAGTCTCTTGCAGAGCCAGTCTAACTCCATCTAGGGACTGAGGGAAAAAATGTTGCAGTGCAGAAGGTGTTTCTGAAATCCTCCTGGTTTGCACTTTCAGGGCAGAAGGGGCCTGGGGAAAGGTGGTACTGTAGGTGGGCGCAGAGAGGTGCTGGGAAGGTTGAGGGCAGCAAAACA
>VZZY01009563.1:303486-336480 GCA_013400335.1 Eurystomus gularis | reverse complement strand
CCCCAGGTCTTCAACTTTGGATTTGTTTGTTTGTTTGTTTCAGAGAGCAGCAATATAAACTGTGAACTTTAATTTTTTGTACAGTGTTGTCAGTGGTGAGGGGGGAAGACAGGAGTAATAGTCCAAGGTCCTTCACTATGAGCTTGATATCTTGTATCCTAGGGCAATGTGGTGTTGCCCATCACCCTGGTGCTGGGAAGTCTTTAGCATTAGAGATAATGAATCCAGTGCTGCCAGTTTTCATAGTTACAAATTTCCTTGATCTGGGAAAAACACTTATGTGAACGGGGATTTCTAGTCTATAAACACAAAAGGAAAAGACGCAAACTCACTTGTACACAGAGACTTTTAAGGTCAACAACCTTTTGTTCAGTCAGAAGGTAAAAATGTAACAATTTGGTAGTTGGGTTTATATATATGTGTGTGTGTGTGTATTTATTTATATACATATATATTTAATCATATAATGGCATCTTGTTTACCTCTAAGATTATTGCACAGTCTTAGGACTTGCTTTGAGACTTACATTTCTTTTGTGGTTGAGAGTCCATGAGTTTCTGAAACGGGAACTGCACAAAGATTTCTGACCTCAGAAGGTAACAGAAATTACTCTTCTAAATTCTGCATGAACTTCAGACCAAACATTCACTTCTGCTTCCACTGTGATATTTCCCCCTCCATCTGAACTATTTGTGATATAAATGTGTATTGATGCTAAATGGAAGCATCAGTCTTGTTTCACGGTTCTCTTAAATGCATTATTATAGAAACTGAGTAAAACTCTTGCCCGACATCCACGCAAGACATCAGCTTGTGAGGGTTTCTAACAGTGTGCTTCAGGGAAACATTTTAAGTAACTTACAGTAGTTTAACTCTAGTTCTCTTATATTCTCATGCTTATGGCTTGTTGTTTTAAAGATCTGTTATTTGTAAGGCTTCATACCAGTACTAATCAATCTTAGCTGCATGTTCCCAGATTATGTGTGAAGACAATGTATTTATGTTTTTTATTTGTTGAAGAAGACACTAAGCCAAACCAAAGGCTTAATAATCATTGACTGCTGGGTGGGGATCTTTTTTGTTTAGCTGTGTTTGTCCTGGAGATTGTTAGGCTGAACTGTTTGTTTTAAAGAAACAAAATGAAAATGAGAGGTCTATAGCCAAGTTTTCAAATGATCCTCTGGCTCACTGGCACTCACTGAGACAGGAAAAGTGATGGCTAGTGCTCCAAAAATCCTTTGTGCTCTCATTTTTTTGGAATTTGAGCTCCTAAGAAAGTCTGGCCTTTTGCCTGCATCCTGAGATTAGCCTGAGCACTGGGATTTTTTTCTGAACTGCATAGTCTAAAATTAAGACATGGAGTGAGAAGTTAAGACCGTTCCTGTTAATGGATTTCCTTCAAGGTACTAACCGCCTTTAATTCTTGACTTCAAAGAGTGCTGATGATTGAGTTCCATACTGCCATATCACAACAGAGAGAGACTCCCAGTTTGGGGAGGAATGCTTTCATTAGGTTTTGAACAGCTCTTGCCATTTCTTCTCTGTGAATCTCAGTTGCTTCTAATACTGTGTTTAACTTTGCTGTGAACTTTTGTTTGGCAAAGTAACATGTTTGCTTGTTTGGGGCAGGCTGAGTTTTACTGCTTTGCTTGAATTTCCTGGTGTTCTTCAAAATCACAGTGGCTTTCTTGGGAATCTTGCCAGTGTTTTAGACTTCAAATAGTAATAGTAAGATTTGTGTGCTCATTTGAGGCTTACATAAGGCTAAAGCTAATATTTGTGGGCATGATTAAATGTGTTTGGTATTTTGGGGAGGAGGGATGTATCTGGCTTGTGAGTTATGCATGCTGCCTTGTAGCAGCAATGCAACAGGTTATCTAGGGGAGTGAGAGTTAATGCAAGTCAGCAAGTGCTAGTACTCATAAATCAGTATATTAGTGCCTGCCATAAACCTCTTCATAAAAATAGCAGAGAACAACAATCTTATCAACATACATATAATCAGTAAACAAGTGTTATATTCATATACAAAATAGATTTTTATCATTCCGCTTCACCATGTTGACTGTGCAGTGAAGCACTCACAGGAGATGAGTTAATCCATGTTTGATGACAGTTGCAGGAAAAAAAAAAACAACATGAATGCTAACATGAGGCAGATAATTGGGATGTGGGGGGTGAATGTCCACATTTGAACTTTTGAACTGCCAAGTATAAAAGCCTGCTGCTTCCTCTCTTCAACTAGTAACAGCCTTGTTGTAAATTCTGGGAACACCTGGTCTAAAGAAAAGTGCCATGTGCCAAGTCTTCCAATCAACAGGGAGATGACACTGATGCATCAATTAGCAGTTTGATCATTTGATGTTCTTCTTCAGATAGACTATTTTGATTAGTAGCTGAGAATTGATAGGAAAAGATGTACTCCTAGAAATAAGTAGTCTTGGAGAGGAGAAGAAGAGGACGGCTTAGGAAGAAGATGAAGATCACAACTGGAGGAAAGATCTGGGGCGTGAAGCAAGTCCTGGAGATGAGGAAGATAGAGATCAATGTGAGGGCTGCCTGGAGACCTTGGCCAGTGATGCACAAGATGTGTAACTGCAAGCAGTGACACAGCATAGACTAAGACAATGTCCAACCAGATCTTCCCAGATCAGAGATGCTGATACAATGTTAATATGGCGCGAATGTAGTACCTGAGGTGATCAAGTAAGGTAAAAATGATTGACCTTTGTTCCTAAATAACTCCTTGCACTGCCATGAATGTTCTGCTGAAACTTTACTAAGAAATATTCAAGCTTGTGTATGTAAAGGCACTCCTTAGGTGGTGGTATGAAGCACTTTTCAAAGCACGGAACAAATTCTGGCTCCTAGATTTAAACGTGTCATGCATACGTATGCATGCACATGATAATACAGACTTAAATTTGCCAATAGTATTTATAGTATAGTTGTGGGACTGTAGCAGCAACATAAGTAATATGTATTTTCCAGAGGAGATCGTAGTTGTTATTTCAATGCCAGTCCACGTCTGAAAAACACAAATAAGCTTAAAATCTTTTGAATTAAATGGTACTCTGTGAAAAGTGGGTAGGATTCATTACACACATTCCTAATTAGATCTTTGAAGATAAATGTTTTTATATAGTATTAAATAACATATTTTGCTTTGAACTCACAAACCTCACTCTGATCACCTTCTTGCTTTCTTTGCTACTCTGGGGTAAGGACTACCCCCCCCCCTCTCATTCCTCAAATAATCTAGCAAGGGAGGGTTGTTCAGCTGTGGGAAGAGGGTCCTCAGAGAAGGGAGTTAGTCCGTGATATAATTGGTTTCCTCTCAAACTATGTATGAGTCAAGATAATTTCATCTGTTAGTGAGTACAGAGATAAACATTCCATGCTTTGATTAAGAGTCTCTTAATACATGTTATTTGTGTACACAATTTGCAGCTAACCCATTTTAAGGAAAAATTTGAATAAATAGGGTAGCCGTACTTCCTAAAAATTGACCCCTTATTAAAAGTGAAGGAAATGATAAACTATTTTAAGTGGCTTAACTCTGCACAGGAAAGACATGGAGAAGTAGGTGTAAAACCCTGGTCTGTATCTTGAAGCTTGAATAAAGGATGACAGGCATAGTTATTGTTTGAATATCTTCCTCCATAAAGCTAAAAAACCATTTTCCACTTGACTTTCTCAGGGCTTTGAAACTCCTAGCACTGGTGTCTCTCTTCCAGCAGGTCCTTCTTATAGCCTTCATCACTGATGGTTTATAAAGTTAACAGGGAAGTCCATCTTTTACTGCCCCCATCTCCTCACTATCCTTGGTCCATCTTCTTCTCCAAACATTAATTGAAAGCAATGTTGAACCATGAATTTGATCAGAATCAAGGCATTAGACCCCTAAATCTCATCCTTCAGGATAGTTTGGACATGCAGTAGCTGTATTAGCCCAAGCAGAGGAAGGAGGTCAATCTTAGCAGCTTAGGCACCAAGCAGAACCATTTGGTCTCCAGTCATACACAGGGAGCTCTCAAGCCAGCTTATAAAAAGGACAGTCACAAATTGTTATAGCTTCTGTTACTTATACTTGAAGTTGAAAGAGATTGGATCATCTGTAGTTACAATTCCAGTGATGATTAAGAAACTCAACTCCCAACCCGATACTGCCATTAAAAACATTTGCCCTCAGCTTACTAATGCTAGGTTAAATAATATACATAAATATGTCTGCCTAACAACAGAAACTTCTAAATTAGGTCAAGTGAAGCTACACTGTAACCACAAGCATGGCTCTAGTGCAATATTAGTTGGAGTTGTTTTTTTCTTTCTCTTAGAGACTTGTACTCATGTAATCACTGCCCCCGACTGTGGTTTCTTTCTGTCAAATGAAGACACAAATACAAGAACATTTTAATCTACATGGTTGGGCTGTTTGGGGTTTGGGTTTTTTTTGTGTGTGTGTGATTTACAGTGATTTTTAGAGAGGTGCCCAAGCAGGTACTGGCCCCACCATGTTTAGTATGACTTTAAAAATCTGCCAGAAACACTGGCAAATAGTTGAGCAGTTTGTCAAGGCTCAGTTCTTCGCTGCTTTACTTATGTAACTATATATATTATTATCCATTTTCAAGTAGGTTTGCTACATTAGGATCTAAATGAGCTAGTCTCAGTTCGTGAAGGACTAAAGGATTGGGTGTATCTCTAGTATCTCTGCTGCAGCTGCTTACCTGTAAAAGGAGTTTGACAGGGATGATGTCCAGGTAGATGCATTATTAAAGTGGGGGAGCCACCAGCATTTGCACCACTCAGAGATGCACATGTGAGAAACAATGTGCTGCACACAAGGATTTTTTTTCCCATAGTGTATGGAATTGATGCATGCGTGAAGTTTTTGAAGTTTCTTGTATTAATGTATCAGTGCAGTGGGTGTACCACATCTCCTTTCCACTGATTGCTGGCTGAAAATGAAAAAGAAATATTTGCTGTCTCAACTGCTGGGTTCACAAAATGCTTCAGTCGACAAGTCACACCAAATGCATAGCACAGTTCTCATCTGTCGGGGTTAATCGATAGAGAACTCTTCATAAACAGAAGTAGATATACTGGTTCTCCTTTGTACAGAGACGGCACGAAGGGAAGGAAATCCTTCTGAAGAATCTCACTGAACTGATGAGGTTATACAAAACACTAACAGACACAACATGTGGATTAGTATGCTTAAAATGTGTTGTAAAACCCAGCAATTTACACATGCCTACTTGGGATACCCAATATATGTTCCAGAGGATGCTTGTAACAAAAACCCTGTTCGCACTCTCCCTAACCCCTTCTTCCCCTGGGCTCTGCCGTGCTGTTGAATTGAAGCCTTTTTTCATCACATCTTGATTAATACAAGGTGCTAAAAGCAAATTGGTGATAACTGCTGGTCATGACAGCTATTGTGCAAGCTCTTGCCAATGGCTCTGCTAGTTCTTTCCTGTTCTTACCTGCAGCAGCCTTCATATTTTAATCATGGGCCCCGAGCAGAAATTGTCAATTAGATGGAGCCTTGTGGTTGTCTTTGAATAAATGTTCTTTAGCAGATAGATTTAATGCCTTGCTACTCTATTCCCCTGGTTTCCATGTGCAATATACCTTCCGTATACACTAAAATGAACTATCTTCCTGGGGAAAAAAAATCTATCCAATCACACACCAGATACAGTGGCTACTCTGCTGAACTCAAGAAAGAAATGAGAGGGCTTGATGAATGCCTTGAGGCCAAAACAATGATTCTCTTGCTGCTTTCTCTTGGAAAAAAATGTATGATGGAAAATCTGAGTTATTTCAGTTTAAACAGTATAGAGGATTGTGGTAAAAGAGGCAGAGTCACTTCTTTTATCGTGTCTATATTTGATCAATGTTTCTTTAACAGTTTTATCCCAAGTGGGGTAAGGGAAACTGGAATCTTCTATGTAACTGGCTACAAATTATTGATAAATGGGAAAGGATCTGTGAGGATGCAGGGTGGGTTGTTCCCCTGACTCATGAGAGCTCTGGGAGATGCGAGATGCTAACACAGCTCAGTTGTGCTTCAAAGGATGATTGCATAGTCAGAAACTTAAAAATCACAGACAATTTGCACATAATTATATCTGTTGGACTTGAGTGGGCTGTGTAGAGGAAAGATGATAAAGTCTGGAGTTTGGTTATGTCTAAGAAAAGTCTAGTCCAAGGCAGAGAGGGACAGAACTTCATCTTGCATCAAACATGATTTTGTGCATTTCTGATTTTCTTTTTTTGTTTTTTTTTTGTCAAAGAAGTTTCTTAGTTATCTTTTATAGCAGAGTTGACAATATATGTAAGACGCTCATAAACTGAGGCAAGTGAATGAGGGCAAACATCCCACTTGAAGGAAGTGTGGTGGGTACCAGCAGGGCATTGAGATGAGTCCAGGATCCCACATCACTCCATGGTGCTGGGCCAGGATATGGCTGGACAGGAGGTGGACAACAAGATTTCTTGTGCTTGGTAGCGTATGTGCGTGCTCTGACACGCTCTCTTCTGTGAGAGTGTGTGGCTGGAGGAGGCAAAAGACAAAGGGAGTAGTTGTTACCATGATATGAATGGGTATAATTAGGTGCCTTGCCCAAGGTGACATGGAAATCCTCTGTCAAAAATGAAAATGGTCATCCAGGTCTTGTGGAGAAAAGCCTGCTGCAGTAAACACAAAGTTTTCCTTCCTCTTCTAGCTGCTGCTTTCCAGCTAAGCCCTCTCCTCCAGGACCATGGGCTTTGGTTTTACCTCTAGTAAAATAATGATTGAAAAAAAAGGTGCTTGGGCAAAAAGGATTAGTAGCTCTAAGCTTCCAACCATGGGCAGTGTGTAGAACAAATGCCTCTTACTGGCAATTCGTTGAAAGGTCCATCATATGTTCTGGAGGGGTTTTTTTGGTCTTTTTACTGTTAATTAATTTTGTAATTAATACTTGAATTTCTTTAGAATGGAAAAGACTCCTGTGCAATGCAAACTCCGGCAAATTTGTACTGAATAAAATGGAGGCAGCATTTGCCAGTGCTTCCCCTGCAATTACAATGCAACTCTCTTGTTTTGTTTGAATTTCCTTTGTCGTTATGAAACACAACAGGCTGAGGGTTTGATATTAAAAGCAATTGTGTTTCCATTCATGCAGATGCCAGCCTGTTTAGGTGAATTTACTAAGTCCCTAGACGTACATTTTTATATTATTGCTGTCTCTGGGCCGTGCTGAGCATTTTAATTCTCTGAAAATAACCTCTGTTTTCCTTTCATCTCTTCATTAGCTCTTTCATCATGAGGACATGAATTTAAAAATACATATATATCTTAAAGTTGTATGTAATAAAGATGTTTTTATCATTCCAATTTGTTGAGCTGTGCTTTTAAAGTTGCACAGCTTTCACAGCCATAAAATGGCACAATTATTTTTGTGTTGTATTGCTTTGTACCCTGAGGTTCCATTTAAAGCAAAGCAGAGAGACGTGTTTATAGGCAGTATTGAAAGCAATGTATATGGATCTTGATGTCAAGCATATTTTATTGAAGTAAGATTAGAAAGGGATCTGATGACAAGTTCTGCACTACTGAAGTGAAATCAGAATGAGGTTTGGTGCCAAGCTGCATGTTGTTAAATCAAAATTAAAGTAATACCAAGCTGTGTTGTTATTTTCATGGCGGCATCTTTTAAAGACAAACTTTATAGCCAATTATGAATATTTTAAAGTAAATATTCTAAGCTTTTTTGACACGTTGGTACATCTCAGTAGCTGCTCATGCTATCCCAGCCAGGCCTTTGGGTTCAGGGGAATTTCTGGAGGTGCATCAGATACCTGAAGATTGCAGTTTCCTGCTATACATTGTGTACGTAGATTTGGATTAAATCCTTGTGAGTAAAACTGATTTCCTTTCTGTATAAAATCACCCTGTTAAGTACATTTCAGGTAAAAAGCACTTTTTATTTGATCTCTTCATCTATTTTGTTTATATTCTGAAAACAAGCTGAGGAGGTGTGGGGTTTTTTTTTCAAGAAGGATAGGCTGAAATTCAATCTGGTTTTAAGTTAAATGCCTGGGGTCGGCTCTAGTTAATATCTGCAGTACAGGAAGGAAAACAGTACCAGAAAATTAGCAGAAGTGTGGAATTTATTTTGTGCACAGTTTGGCATTGTGCTGGGAGAGGATCTCATAGGAACAGTAGTTTTGCTTTCAGATTTTCACTTTGAATTCATAGAGGGGATCTGTTTCTGATTAATAGAGGGGGCTTCCAAATTACAGGCTCAGTTAGACTATTTGTGCTTCAGGTCGTGAAGGAACCGCCTCTGAAAGGATGGTCAAATTAAATAGCTTGCTTCAATATTTTATGACGAGCTGCTCCGCAGGAACACCTTCTAGTTTGCACATGCACTAAAATTTCTGTCATGGTACAGCATTAGTCTCTGGAAGATAGAGTTACTTGAGGCTTTTGAGGAGATGAAGTAGTATGACTCAAAGTTCTTAGTGTGCTATTGCAAGAATTTGAGCATGTAAGGGAACACCAGGTTCTTATTTTAACTGCCAGCTCTGCATGTTCAGCCTGGGCTCTGAATGTCAAGCTGGATTTTTTTTTAATCATCACTGGCGTTATTACGTCTCTCACCTCTCCTTCCCATGAGACGGTAATCTTAGCAATATATGATCTAATAAATATAGATGATTTAAAATCCCAGCTGCCTTTACTCCATCAAGTCATGGTTTAGCCACTGCCTGCTATGTGTCACATAGTAACTGTCTTCACCTTTTTTTTTTTTTTTTTTCTGTTTCCCTTCCAGGATTTTGCTTCTTTTCCATTGAAATCACAAAGGATAGTGACTCTCATACAATGTGTTTTATGCAGCATTCAACACAATCAGATCTGGTTCCCATTTTAGGCCTGGGGATGGTGGTGTGCCAAACGTATTCCTACTTGCTATTATTATTTCTTCAACATGTGGAGTTTTATAGCTCAGTCCCAGATTCTCTTCACCCACAAGGGTGAATAACAGGAAGATATTTTGCAAAATACGAATATTTGGTAAGGTAGGCTTTCTAATTCCAGAATTGCTGTTTTAATCATTCAGCAATGATTCCATATAATAACATTGTGTGATTACATACAGAGACTCATATATAATATGATTCCACATAAAAAGATCCATGGTACGGAAGTACAGTTTTTGCCTGTGCACTGAAAGACTGAATTTAGTTTTTCATTTGGTTTGTTTTCTTTTTTAATGTTAGCAAAATCTATCTACAGTTCAAATTCTATCTTGTAGGACTACTACTAAGTGAGGACTAGTCATCTTTAAAGCTAGTTTTCTGAAAACATATTTATCCAGGGGAAGGACGGACAAAGGAAAAGTTGCTTTAATTTAGTTTTATGTTTCCAGTCATCTGGGTGGCACAGTAAAAAGGTCTTTTGCCAAGCTTAAGGGGAGAACATAGTAAATGACTTATTGTTGTCTTAAAGTTTTAGCTGTTACAATTTGAGTGTGCTAGACCCACAGATTTTTAGTTAATTTGGGGAATTTTTCCTTTGTTTCAGTTTTTATTGAGAAATTTGATATGTGGAGGAATTTACCACCCAGTGAAAAACCAAGCTGAATGTATTAGTTAATACCAACCTCACAACTGGCTTGTCCATTTTTAAAGGCACACATACTGCTTGGGTCTGAAGAATTAATCAAAAGAAAAGATAAGTATGATATATTTTGGGGAAACTTTGCAGACAGTTATGTTTCTGCAAGCTTGCCCAACTGGGCAAAACTGGGAATCCATAGCAGTGACCTTCTCTAATAGGCACTGCTCTTGTGTTGTTCATTGTTAATAAAAGCGTAAGAACTGGGGGAAGCTACTGTCCTACAAATAATGAATGTTAGGAAATGGTAGGAAAAATGCACAGGACACTCTCTGAGACCAAATTACTGTCTTTAGCAGAGTTGTCTGTCACCCACCATGGGTAATACACAGAGAAGGATGTCTTCAGGGAAATGATGTTATCCATTTTTGGTTGCTTTTCTTTTGATGTTGGTATGAAAGAAAACAGGCTTCATGAGATCTGGATGCTTTTGGCTCCTCAATTGTTTCTTTTGGTGCCAGATGACCTCTACCCTTGAGTGCCTCTCAGTGCCGCTCTCAGTCAGGCATGTGAGTGCAATATGCGGCGGTAGTTGCACTGCATATATATTTTTTTATTTATTTATCCTTGGGACGTGCATGGTGAAAGACTTCTCGAGCCCCTGCTGCAATGCCGCATGTCAATTTGGCAGCCTTGTTTATACAGGCGCTCGACCTCTTCCTTTTGTCACCCGTTCAAATGCTCTGTTTTGGCACGTGCGTCAACAAGTGTGATCAGGTGTAAAGAGGCGTGCGGCACAGAAGTGACGTAGCTGTCACATAGGATGGACTTCCCGCAGTCGAGACGGCACCTCCCGCGGTACTGCGCCGGCTGCCCCTACACAGCCCATTGCCACCTGTGCCCCCGTGAGAACTGGTTCACCAGCAACGAGGTAGCGTTTATGTCTTTTGGTAAATGTTTGTGTTTTGACCCCGGTGTTGTAGCACCACCGCTGCGTTAGCTCAGTGATTATTTTTTTTTCCTTGCTTTGCCCTCTTCTCGTGCGCTGTCGTTCATCCCACTCATATTTTGGAGTGATTTGGAAACCAGCCAGCCAGAGGTGACTTGATTCCAGTTGTCAGCGTCAAATCTGCAGACAATGAGACGTTGCTGCTTTATTGGTTGCTGCCAGGAAATCGTTCTGGTAGAACAGATTCTGAAAGTAATTTAATGGGACTGCTGCATTTCAGATTGCTTATAGGGCTCCACTGAAGGCAGGTCTTGGTTATAGAGAAACTTCAGAAAACACTGTGCAGAGTTAACTGCAGCAAGTGCTGTAGGTTGTTTTGGCCTTCCCAGCAGACAAGGAAGCAGCACACGTGCTAAGTACTGGTGGAAGAAATTATCAGAGATGTATGAAAACATGATTTGGTCGGTAGGAGCTATGAAACATTCGTTTCCAGACCTTTAACAGTCCAATAGTAGTGTTTTGAAAAATAGTATACAGTTGTATCTTGCTGTTTGGGGAGATTGATAGCAAAAGGTGTTTTAATTCAATCATCTTCCTTCCCATCTACCACAAGCCGACCAGATGGAGAGGTTTGTCTATGAGAGCTTTCACAAACTGATCAGTCTGAGACATTTTCCCAGAGGCTGAGTGATGAGAACCCAGGCTGGATGTAATACCCTTGTGAAATGTGTGATGTCTCAGTCCTGTCCTGGAGGTTGATAATCACAAAAAAGTTTTCCTACCTCGGAACACAGACCAAGAATGTGTTACTCCAATAGTCAGGGCTTTTAGCCGCTTGTAAAGCATTGACATTTCTCTGCTGCCTGCCCATGATGTGCCAGCGATGAACTCCATCAGTGATTTCCAGCTGTAGAGCTGTTGGTCCTTCACTAGTTCAAATTCAACTTTAAAATAAAGCCAGGGTTTCTTCATAGCTATGCAGGCTATTTTTGATGGCTTCTGTAATGGCTAAGAAGTAGGTGGGTCTCTGCGCTGTTTTTCAGTGGTCTGGACAAAGCTTTGTGAGTGATATGGAAGAAGGAAATAAAGAGTGGTCCCAAAAGGGTCACATTCTGCTGGGCTTGCTTGTCCTCTTTCAGAAGTTATCCTGCCTTCAGGAAACACAATTCTTTCTGACTTCCGTGAAGTTCTAAGTGATTAAGGGTAGGAATCCAGAAATCCCAGACTGTGATAGCTCAAAGCATTCAGATCAAACAGGGCATGGTGACAAAAATGTAGGCAAAGGACACGGAGAAAAATTCCAACTGTAATTGCAGCTCTGCTGTATCAAGCAGTTATTCAGACAATGAACAATTGAAAAGCTATTCACATCACTTCACATTTGCTTAGCCTTGTGGCTAACATGTCATTTTGGCTATTGTTAGACGGCAACCAAAAGAAGTGCATAGACTCTACTACTTGGGAAAGATTTTAAGAATCTGAGTAAATGAATAGCCCTTTCTTGCATGTCTCTTATTGCCCTAAGTTAGACAGGGAAGTGTTAAGCAAACTCAACCCGCTGTCTGCAAGTGCCTTGGTCTGCCCATAGCATATGTGGGAAGCCAAAGAAAATTAATTAGAAAGGATGTATCTAATTTTTGCACAGTAAAAGCTTAGTTAAAGAGATTCAAGCATGACAAAAATAGGTACAAGGAGACGTCTCTTGACATGAGTCTCTGTCTGCTTGCTTTTGAGATTTTTCCCCCAACATGAATACAGTTCTTTTATTTCTGACTTTGGATGAAACTGAAAGAAAACTGAAAGAAAGACTCCCTTTGCAGTACCTATCTGAAGCCTGAACAAGAACTAAATCAAACTTCTTTAATCTAAAGAAAGCATCTGGTTCAAATATTGGCTTTGAACTTGGCTTTGTCTTCTTCTGTAGAAGCTATTAGCCCTTCCCCAGGTCTGACCTGAGGCTTCCAAAATCTGAGGTTTTTCTCTTTCTTCAGATTGCCAGCAGCAATTACTCTTGACAGTTATGATTTAAAAACAAATAAACAAGAAAACCCACAACAACTAAACCACTCTGATGTCTAAAGTCTGTGCTATACAGCGGTGATGTATTATATCTTTGTGAAGCAGTACAGGGGAAACCAACTGCGCAGAAAAGACCTTCTTTAGTTGCTGAAACTTGCAAGAGTATCAGAGTAAAACTAAAATTAATATTAATCAGTGCCAATGCTATTGTTTGGTTTTAGCATTTCACTTGATGCAGAACAAGCACAGGCAAATAAAAGAAACCTGTTCATGACAAGAAAATTCTCCCAAATTCTCTAGTCAAGAAGGATCAAGTCTGTCCAAATTCTTGACATATAGCATAATTTAATTGTGATTTATTTTTTTACATTGATTTCCATGTTTCTGCTGAGTTGAGTGAGAATCAGGCAATTGCTTTTTGTGTTACTGCTAAGGGGTTCTCCTGTGCGTGTTAGTGTGTGGCCTGACACAATGATTAACATGGCAGAGAAAGGATCTCCCAAACCTTCCTTGTACAGTTTCCAGCTTTCATGACAAACATCAAACCAAATAGCACTGGCTGATTTGATTGCTTCTAAATTGTATTCAGCTCCTTACATTGTAAAAAGCAGAGCTTAATTGCTGACCTGCCTACTAGAGAGACAAAGGTAGATGGTTAATCAAAAGACCAAACGAGGTCAAGACAGAAGACTTGGAGTTCATAGGAAACAGGGATCCCATCCCAGGCTGGCAATAGGCATCTTGTGTGACTCTGGAGAAACTGTTTAAGATCTAGGAGGTCTCTGTTCAGTATTAGAAAACCAGGATTATAATAATTTAAGTATTATGGGGATTATTAACACTTGCATGGGTTTTGGGCATTGCAAAGATAAAAGCGCTTTCCTGATGTGGTCTTCACTTCGTGGCTAGAGTAGAAGTAGTCTTGGTCAAAATTCAGTTTGTCCTCCACAATGTTACTGAGTCCAGTTGTCTGTGTGCTTTAAGAGTAACAACAGACTAGGTGTGGGGTTTGTTTCGTTTTGGTTTTTTTTCCATGGTTACGCCAGTTCCATCGACAAGATAGGAGCAAAAGGCTTTTGGAAATGAGGGCCACTGTACTTGGATTGAATCCAACAGTGTATCATGCAAGCTAAATTACTTTGTACAAATAACTAACACAATTACGTTTTTATATTAAAAACAGTAATTCACAGTCACAAAAACCCATTCCCTGAAGACAGCTTAATACAAAGAGGCTGATTTGGTAGTTGTGTGTTCTGCCAAACCTTTTATAAAATTAGATATTTATTTTGTAGTTTTTTTTTCTTAAGGGTATTTCAGAAAAAAATAGTAGAGAGAAACATAAACGGGGTGTCTCTTTCTACAAATTCTTATGTAAACAGCTAGACTCAGAAAACCCAGACAGACCTATCTGCCACTGTGCTGGGCTCTGTACAACAGCAGCTAAATTCAGTCCATATTACAATTTAATTAAAATAAACTGCAATGAGTATAAGGAAATCATTGAAAAGCAAAAGGCAAGAATCTTTGGAGACTAATCATGTTTGTCACTTAGAAGCACTTTCAGCACAAGTAAGGGTGTTCATGTCTTTAAAATAAGTAAATATATGTGGGTTAGGAAGCTGCTAACTCCTTCCAGTTAAGTGCTCTATCAGAAGTGCTGTTTCAGGAGGGGTTTTTATAGTTGGAAGGCATTTCCTGGGAATGTGAGCTGGATATAGAAAGAGTCCAGTTAACCTGCTACAGGTAGATATGTCCCTTCCTGGAGGACTAATTTGAGGCAGATACTCAATATTGAAGCAAGATACTGTAGTACCTATGTGTGAAGTACATAACTGAGTGATAAACACCTGACTGTATATGGTGCTTTAAAATGAAAGGGAAGGCTAGAGTTGGGTTTAAGTCATTAAGCACCATAGGAGTATTAATATTAAATAATATTAGCTCTCATTTCCTGAACTGAAGCATTCACAGAGCAGTTGTAAAAATCAACTAATTTGTAATATTAGTTTTCTTATGTTCTTCAGGAAAAAAGGATTTTTAATACAAAATTTTACTCTTGGCAGGGGGAGAGAAGGTGTTAAAAGGAGGGTACTTTCATGTAGCATTTGTTAATAGCAAATCCATTTTTGCTTTTTACCTGCAGCTTATTTTCTGTCCACAAAGAGATTGCTATTTATGTATGTTTAAGGAAGGAAAATTAGATTCCTCATTAGATTATGTTTTTCACTTTTTAGGTCTACTTTCATCAGTGTTGATATATTGGAAAAGCAAAGTTAGAACTATGTAAATTGCTTACAGAGATAGACATCAGCAGGCTTGCAGCTTCTATCTGTCAGAGCTGTCCTGTGTGGCTGCATTTATAACATTGAGCATCTATGAACAGCCCACAGCTGAACAGTTTGAAATGTGTTGCAGTTTGAGAGGCTGCTTCTGTCTTGTCCTCTATCTAAAATGGAATTGTAGTGGTAGGTCTCAATCTGAAGTCAAGTGTCATTTTATTCTTTTTCTCTGAACTAATCTTTCTTGGACTGTAGGGTTCAGTTCTGCGATGAGTCTTAGAAACTCAAAGTAACAAGTCTGTCCTAGAAAAGAATATTATCATAGTTATCTATGCAAAAGAGTATCTGAAGTGGAATCTAAGTCATCCAGACAATTTCAAGCCCTGAAACCTAATTTTAGTCTTTCAGGGTGTGGAGAGGGATGCACAGATCTACTTACTCCAACATTAGACCAGCCAAAAAAGGCACATGTCATTTGAGACTCGAGCCTGTGGAAACAATTTGGAATGAAAATGTAGGCGGAAACTGCTTGCTTAATCATCATCTTCACTGGAGAAGAAAAGTAAAGTCAGATAAATCCAATTTGCATGAGATTTTTCATGCATGCAGCTCCTGCTGCGAAGTAGAAAAATATTTCCTCTGCATTTGGAGAAGCCATGATAGCCTGCCACTGGCTAGTTTAACACCTGTAAGCCCACGTGGCTCTTAACCAAGTCCTGTGAATCCAGGCAGATAAAGCAATCTTATTTCAAAGATAGTTAAGTTCAAATCTAGTGGCTGCTCATACTCTTTTATCTTCCGTGCACAATCCATTACTGTGTTTTTAGAGGTTATTTCAATATCATACCCAAACAGTCTAAATTGAGAATTGAGTTGTGTCTCACTAGAGAGGACCTTGCCTGAGTAGTAGGAATATCTCATTAAATAAAACACATTATTTTAATCCATGCAGAGAGTTGCTTAAATACTTTTGCTTAACATACACCAAAGGAAAAGGTATGATGATATCCGTATTTAATTAATGATTTCACAGTTGCACAATTTTATAGTTTTTCCAGGTAAAGCCTTCAAGGGCTTTAGATGCTTTACCTTAACATTGTTGTATTTTGAGGGAGGCAAAAGGGCAGAAGTGTGTATTTTACACCGGAGCTTTCACCACATCTTTTATCATTGCCTGCCTTTGTGATTAGGGTGCTTATCATATAAAACTTCTTCAGTTCTCCTTTTCCAGAGCTGCAAAGTTTGAGTTTATAACTCTGTGGGTTGCTCCAGAAAAAGTTGGCTTAACCAAGGAGTTTTGCAACTAACTCAAGCAGCTGGAGTTGGGCAAAGTTGCAATAAATTGGTCATGATGGGAGCTGCTAAGACAGTCTTAATTGCAGTTAGTTTTGAGGTACTGCACCAGGATGGTCATTAGGTGTTTTGTTGCCAAAGCAAATACTGATCAGAAAGCTTTATCTACTGATGAGAGAGGGAGGTTTATATAATCTAAGGTGATGGTGCACAGTTTCCAAAGGAAAGGAAAATGTGCACTGCTTAAAGTCCTTGAAATACTGCTTCAAATTTTGAAGAACACCAGGAATGTCACTAATATCTAGAAAAGCCAAGCACATGAGAATTTAGATGTGTAAATGTGTGGTGCTGCAAAAGAGGTGATGCCAGTGTGTGGCCAGCAAGAGCAGAAGACCTATCTCACCCTGGAAACTCCCAAAACTATTTACTGTTTTCTCAAACAGTAAACTAATAGTTTCTTGCCAGTGGTAATTTTCTCCGAATGGCAAATACACCTTCTAAGAAATGTAATATGGAAAAGCACAAGCCCTCCACACGACTTCATCTAGCAATGAGAAAATGTTATTATCTGGAAGTGAAAAAATTGAACTTTGGGAACTTTGTTTAAGAATCATTCCTCTTCCTGATTGAAATAAATGAGCCCAAAGATTTAGCCCCATGTTCACTCTTCAGAGAAAGGGCTTTTACATTGATTTCTTTCAATGAGCGTAATTTTTTATTTTGATGTGCAATTAGGGCAAATTCAACTTATTTTTTTCCAGCTCTTACTTTCACACAATGCCCCTTAATTAAACGCGCTATACAGAGATGGCAGGTGACTTGACGTGCAGGGCTGGGACGCTGCTGTGATCAGAATGACAGCCGCAGTTCACACCAGCCAGTGGTACTTTTAGGAGTTTAAAGCTGCAAAATTGAACGTAAGAAAGCCAGAGCCCATAATGACTCACTACAGAGCCAGCCGGTGAAAATCAAGCATGGGCAAGCTCACAGCTACATGTACGAGCTGATGTGTACAGCATTGTGTTGACTAACTAGTGGTCACGTATAGCAAAGGATAGATCTCATTAGCAAAATCCAAAGCCAGGTCTGAACCCCTAATTTGCTTGCAACTTGCTATTCAGCAGCAACCGTCAGTAAGTAAAAGGAGCCCCTGCTTGTCAGCGAGGGTTGTGCTAATTGTGTTTAATGTGATTCGGTTCCCTGCCCTGAATCCTGGGCTGAAAGCCAGCGGGGACCTTCAGCTTCTCCTGTGGCTTTGGGCATTTGCAGTTTCCATTGCCCTAATACATGAGTAATTCCTGCGTTCCGTACCAGCGTGTTAATTCTTCAAAGCACTTTACAAATCCCTGCGTGGCCAGTTCCAGCTGGCCGCTGTAGAGGCACGTTGATTTGAATGTGTACACGGGGACAATCTTTTTAGCAGGGCCTGTTATGGCAGGACAAGGGGTGATGGTTTTAAACTAAAGGAGGGTAGATTTAGACTAGATATAAGGAAGAAATTTTTTACAGTGACATTGGTGAAACATTAGCACAGTTTGCCCAGATGGGTGGTAGATGCCCCATCCCTGGAAACATTCAGGGTCAAGTTGGGTTGGGCTCTGGGCAACCTGATCACCTGAAGATGTTCCTGCTTACCGCAGGGTGGGGTGGGGTAGAGGGGGTTGGAACAGATGACCTTTAAAAATTACTTCCAACCCAAACTATTTGATGATTCTATGTGGACGCTTACCTGCCTAGGCAGCATAGTTTTTCTTGAAAGTTTTCATGCAAACAATGTCCCAAAGTATCTTCCAATGATACTTGCTTAGAGCAAAGCAGATGTGGTAGGATATGGAAGATAAGAGGAAATATTTGGGGTTTTCTACTGTGCTCTAGGGAAGATGGAAAATTGAGAAAGCAGGAGTATCCAAGGAGACTTATCCAGGTGGCCACGGGACTATTTAAAGTTACTTTCCTGTTAAATTATTTCAGACTCTTAAATTTCCGACCTGGTCAGGATTTTGATATCTTTCTAATATATATACCAATGTTTCTTGACACAAAATGAAGAACATACTCAGAAACTTAAAAAGAATATAAGTGTTAGACAGAGGGGAGACAGGAGGTAACCTCAGCCCCTGAAAATGGGCTTTAAGGGTAAAACCAGGAAAACTTCATATTCTGAGATCAGTTGGTATTCCAGCAATAAACTTTTTTCAGATGCTACACGTTTTGCTGAATATGTGACAAAGACAGCTACGACACAGGGACTTGAGGAGCCTTGGAGAAAAACATAGAAATATTTCCGGGTTTGCAGGACTTTTTTTTTTTTTTTCTCCTTTCTAATATATCCTGACTGCCACAGTCCATATTTCCTTTGTTCGAAACAGTACAGTAGCTGTCTACAAACTGCTGTAAAGTGCAGTTACCTGTTATTGCCCTGTAAATAATTGAATAACCTCTTCCAGGCAACATGGTCAAGATGCAGATTTAATTTACTTACAGGCCAGGAGTAAAGATGGTTGAATCCATTCGGCTCACTGTCTGTGTCTGGAGGTGTTGCGTACGGGTACATAAATAGTTTACTGAACCTGTCAAATTCTCTGCCGGGAATGAGCATGCCCTCTGGTCTGCTACATGTGCTTATATGAAACAGTTCCCCTTCAGTTCTCAAGCAGTAGGGAGTAATATATTTTCCAATACTTTTGTGAAGGTAGGTAGAAGACATAATGAATCATATATATAGTAGCAAAAATGGACACGGGGTTTGGGTTTCTGGGTTTTTTTTGGTGGTGTGGTCTTTTTTGCACAGAGGGAAGCATAGTATGAGATTTTTTTTGGTCTCTGTGCTCTTGTGGAATTATATAATCTAATTGGAAAGGTGATGGGTAATTGTCTCTGCCAAAATTTTGACGGTAATAGACAATCAGGCTGAAATGCTCCCTAATGTAATGTTCAGGATGTGAAATGAAGCGCAGGAAAATCAAAACTCAAATTGCTCACCATAAACACAGAATTAGATGCACGTGGCCTGCAGCTTTCCGTGGCAATGGTGCTTTGAGCTGTGATGCTGGTACCAGTTGCTTGGTACCAAAGCTAGGCTTTCAAAAGTGCTCCAGGGGCTGCACCACAGAACCATCTCCCAGTCACCATGGAATAGGTTTGTCATACCTGTAATGAGGATGGCACATTAAAACTGCTTTTTTGGAGAATTGGTACAGTGATTAAGGAGTGTGATTAAAACAACAGACTAGCTTGTATTTTATTTAAAGCCAAGATCCAAAGTCAGTCATATCCTTTGACTAGTTGACTGAGCTTTTTAAAATCTTTCATGTCTGATTTTCAAAGTTTTTAAACTTCTTAAGAAATTGCTTTTGACTCTGATCTGCACTCATTAGATAAAAAAATAATTGATATAATCTCCTCCTCAGGTTAGTATGTTTTTAATTCTTTGGTCTCTATTATACAGAGGACTAAGGACTAAGGAGAATCTCCATCCTATATTGGATGCAGTGGGAAATACTCACCAAGGATTAGGAAAAGGCTGAGGTACTAAATGCCCTCTTTACGTCAGTCTTTAATGGTAAGACCAGTTGTTCTCTGGGTACTAGCCCCCTGAGCTGGAAGACAGGGATAAGGAGCAGAATGAAGCTCCCATAATCCAAAAGGAAAAGTCAGTGATGACTTAGACACACATAGGTCTATGGGGCTGGATGGAATCCATCCAGAGGTACTGAGGGAGCTGGTAGAAGTTCTCACTAAACCACTTTCCATCATTTATCAGCAGTCCTGGCTAACTGGGGAGGTCACAGTTGACTGGAGGTTAGCAAATGTGACACCCACTTACAAGAAGGGCCAGAAGGAAGATCTCGGAAACTACAGACCTGTCAAGGAGACCTCAGTGCCAGGGAAGGTTATGGAGCAGGTCATCTTGAGTGGCATCACACAGCACATACTGGACAATCAGGTCCAGCCAGCATGTGTTTATGAAAGGCACATCCTGCTTGACTAACCTGATGTCTTTGTATGACCCACTTAGTGGACAAGGGGAAATTGTTTACCTGGACTTGTAGTAAAGATTTTGATGCTGTTTCCCACGGCATTCTCCTGGAGAAACTGGCTTCTCAGGGCTTTTAAGGATGTATACTTTGCTGGAAAAAATTGGCTGGAAGGCCAGGCCCAGAGAGTGGTGGTGAACTGAGTTAAATCCAGTTGGTGGCCTGTCACAAGTGGTGTTCTCCAGGGATCAATACTGGGACTGTTCTCTTTAATATCTTTATCAATGGTCTGGATCAAGGACACCCTCAGAAAGTTTGCAAGTGACACCAAGTCAGGCAAATGTGTTGATCTGCTTGAAGGCAGAAAGGCTTTAAGACAGATCTGGACAGGCTGGATCGATGGGCCATGGCCAATGGGACAAGGTTCAACAGGGCCAAGTGCTGGGTCCTGTACTTGGATCACAACAACCCCCTGCAATGCTACAGGCTTGGGGAAGAGTGGCTGGAAAGCTGCCCAGAAGAAAAGGACTTGGGGGTGTTGGTCAACAGCTGGCTGAATATGAGCCAGCAGTGTGCCTACATGGCCAAGAAGGCCAATGGCATCTTGGCTTGTATCAGAAATAGTGTGGCCAGCAGGATGAGGGAAGAATTTGTTCCTCTATGGTCAGCACTGGTGAGGCCACACCTCAAATAATGGGTTCAGTTTTGGGCCCTTCACTATGAGAAGGACATTGGGGAGCTGGAGTGCATCCAAATAGGGGCAATGAAGCTGGTGAAAGGTCTAAAAAACAAGTCTTCCAAGGATCAGCTGAGGGAACTGCGGTTGTTTAGCCTGGAGAAAAGGAGGCTCAAGGGAGACCTGCTTGCTCTCTACAACTACCTGAAAGGAGGTTGTAGCGAGGTGGGCGTCAGTCTCTTCTGCCAAGTAATAAGTGATAGGACAAAAGGAAATGGCCTCAAGTTTCAGGGGAGGTTTAGGTTGGATATTGGGAAAAATTTCTGCACAGAAAGGGTTGTCAAGCCCTGGAACAGGCTGCCCAGGGAAGTGTTGGAGTCCCCATCCCTAGAAGTATTTAAAAGACATGTAGATGTGGTGCTGAGGGACGTGGTTTAGTTGTGACCTGGCAGGGCTGGGTTAACTGTTGGACTCTATCTTAAAGGCCTCTTCCAACCAGAATAATTCTATGATTCTAAATTTTTAAAAATAATTTTAAAGAGACAGACGAAGAGAAAAATAATTTTTAGGGGTGAGAGATGTTGGAGGGAAGAGAGAGAAGAGAGCAATCTTTCATTTATTAAGAGAGACTTAAATGAGGTATCATCATCTGCAGATGTCCCATCATCTAAATTGCTTTTCCAGAATAATTAATAAAATCTGGATGCCACTATTTCTCCATTAACACTACCCCTTTGGAACTGTAGATGCTAAAAATCATGACAACACAACTTTCCCAATTGCTGCCATTAAAAAAGTCCAAGACAACAAAAACAAGAACACTCCATTCAGCTGTCAGTTTCCAAGATGTGAATGCTTTAAGGCCTGATCACATATAATCAGTAAAATTCGTCTTTATTTTGCTAAGATAGTGGGTGTCTAACACACTGACACACACAGGCGCTTGCAATGTCCTGGAGATGTTCCAGAATGGATAATGATTTCCCTATCTCAGTTCCCTTACAGTTTGGATTAGATACAGTATTTTTCTACTTTTGCTGTTGTAAACTCTTTTTATATCGCATGGCTGTGCACTGTTAAACAGCTGTTACCATCCTCTCTAGAGGCAGATGCATTAAGCCATGCTGTTTGCAGAAATACTTTAAGCACTTTTTAATGAAAAGTATAGAGGTGGGGAGCCACTGTCCAAAATGATATTTTCTTGGATGTTGCCTCTCTTTCAAGGTCAATGAAGATATTTTATTGTTTTGAATGGAATTCATGTGTCCCATTCATGGCTGCCCTTCATTCAAGGACAGTGTGGTGCCTTCCTACAAAGTAACCAAAAGGCAATTGTCCCCAGCACGTAACCAGATGTGTAGCCATCACACAAGTCATCTGCTATAACCCTGACCAATAAAGACAGAAATGGTACCACACAAGACAAAGTGAAGCCAGAGCTGGTATTGCAAAGATGACATACCTGGTGACAATATCAGTGTCCAAAGACCCTGCTACTGCACAACCTGGGAGTTTCAGGAGTTGCTATCACTGCTGTTGCAAGGCAGCAACTCCTGACTTGAAGCCAGTTAGTTTTGAAAATAACCTTCCTGTATGGATAGATGTAAGCATAGGCATTATATCTGTATAAAATAATGTGCAGCTAATATTTATAGAAGTGCTCCGTACTGCTTAATAGTTTGTCACTTTTGTTGCAAGCTTACATAAAATCTATGGCTGCTGTGGGGCAAAGGTATAAAACTTTCATGAGTAATATAAAATATACAAAATGTTGTTGTTAATATTTAATACAATTTGCAGCAGTCAATGAGCACAATCAATGTTTATTAATTAAGTTGTTCTGTTGCAGTAGCAATTTCTTTTTGGTGTACGTGTGTCTTCAGGGAGAATCTAGCAAGCTTTTTTGACCCTTTCCTAAAAAAAAATGGCGTGTTTAACAATAGGGTTGGCAACGTCTTACATTACTTGTTTGCTTTTTCTTTAGCAAGTAAACACAACTCTTTTAGTGACATCTTCTATTTAAACACACTACATGATCAGAGAACTAGGTTTTGGCCAGGGTGTTTGATAAGATGTGTCACAATTCAGGCTGTTTGTAGCAGCCATACTGACGCACTGCAGATAATCTAGCATTTGGGGGGGGGGGGGGGGGGCATGTTTTAACCTAGTTTCCCACATGTTCGTGGGGTTTGCACACAGAAGTATGCAGGGTAGGAGCTGAATTTATTCCACTGATAGCTGTAAGATCGTAAGATCTTAACTTAGTGTGTGTCTTGCTGTACCTGTTGAATCAGACTATGTGCTGAATGGCCCCAAAGGGGCCTCTGTGTTGGAGATGCTGTCCCTGGAGCCTACAACACTATCAGGTGCTTCCCCTAAAATCATAGGAGGGAGATAATTCCCCAACCCAAGTGTTCTGCGGAGTTGAACTGGTCAGCAGCAGTAACCCTGCCACAGCTCAGATCGATCTGTTTTATGAAGATTGCATGAACACCATTAGCTTTGGGGCCTTCGTAGTACCAAAGGGGCTGGTTCTGATGGAGAGCAGCCAAGGGCCAGGGCCTGTTTCAGCAGCACTTGATTCTAGCAAATCCACGAGATTATTTCTGTCACCTGAAGTACGTGGTTGATCTTTCATTGTGGTTTCAATATGTATTCTCCATTTTTATGTTGTTATGTCTCTCTTAAATAAAACTAAGCAGTTGTAAGATTACTTCTTCACACTATAAAACAACTCAATGCATCTATCAAAAAGTTTTTGTGATGGTCCTTAATGGCATATTCAAAACTTTATGTAGTCTGTAAATTCCATCCTTTCATTTTCATCCATGTGCTGTACTAGCTAAGAACTACCAAAGGCCATTTTATTTCTGTTTTTTCCCCTAGACCATACTGAACTCTCCTACAGCAGTAAAACTGGAGCACTTCATGGTTTGAGTTTTTCAGTTGAGCTGGGGCTTCTTTTGCTTCTTCAGAAGTAAAAACATTTTACAAGACAGACTACAGCAGTGCATGAAGTGGTTCTGCAGCAGCCATGAAGTAGTTAAGTCATTAATCATCCCTAAAGTAAACATAAAAGCCATGATACTTTATTTAATTTGTCCTCTGGGCTAAAAATGTCTTGAGATTACCAATGATCTTAGTTGTAATATCTTTTATATATATGTGTATATATAACTGTGCCACATTATTTTGAACTATACTGCTAGGAGTTTATTGAAATATATCAACCTTATTGCTAATATTTCACAGATGGTTCTTCATTGCAGCAATATAGAATTCGATTTAGCAGAAATGTGATACTCCTTCTGAAATTTTAAATTCCCAGCAGATGTATAATTCAATTAAGTCCAGAAGATTAAAAAAATTCAAGTGATTCTCTATACATACACTCTTTCTGCTCAGTTCCAAAATAATGAAAAACTACAGCTGTTCAGTTTTGGTTCATCTATCGCTTTGTACAATTTTTATGGGTTTTATGTGTAATCACATTTGCAGAGAGAAATTTTTATACAGCCTGCTCCGTTTTGCACAGTTATTATCTTTCCACATTAAAAACAGATTGTAAAAACTGATACACAAGCCTTGGGCCCACTCTTTAAGAAAAGTAAAGCACGGTCATTAATCATGGGGGGTGCAGGAAAAAGGAGCGTGTAAAACTTGATTGTTCTGTTTCCTTCTGCTACGGGATGGCCTTTGTCTCCTCTTCTTCCTTCTATCAACACGCTTTTTTAAAATTCTAAACTCTTTTCAGTCTCTGTGTGGAACTAAAGGGGTCATTTATTTGTGCGTAACTGACTTCAGCAGAAATTGGACACAGGCATTACCTAAAACTGTAATTCTCCTCCAAAGGTGAAAAGGTCCTTTCGTGTAAGCGCCTGCATGCTGAGAGCCTTACCAAACCCTTCTAAAGTTCTTGGCTCGTGTTCCTAGGGCAGCATTCGAGGTCAGGTTTCCATGTCAAATGTCACAACAGAGTCTGTGATCTGTGAAGAATAATTTAATTTCCTGTGCCTCAATTTGTCCATTTTCGAATGCAGCTGCAACTCAGCTTACGTATCAGAGGCTGCTACTTGCACCTAAGCAGTAAGTCAGTTTGTTAAACTGGGATGCCTGTAGCTTTGCTGTTCTATAGGGATAGAAGTGACATAAGCATTGAATATATTCATATAACTTATGCCTCAGAATTTGGCTATTTCCTTTTCTTCCAATTGCATCAGTCTATTAAAATATAACCTCTCTCCGTCTCCGAATTCCTGTTTCAGAGTAGAATGAAAATCAATTTCATCTTGGCATTTCAAATACAAAATATATAAAATATTTTTATTAAAGTTCCAAGGGTAGAGTATCAGAAGGGAATTTTAAAAAAAGTTTACCCTATGATTCCTTCCAACAAGAGCACATTTGCGACTCTCCCTAAGCATTCACTCAAAGGTAAATAGCTTAAGCATTAGTGATCACCACTGCATCTAATCAAGTACCTGATTGCCTATACGAATCCTACACTGCTCAGTATTGACCTCCACAAACAAAAAATTGATTCACTGACCTGTCACTAAATTGTTTTCCAGAAAGTATAAGGGACTTACCCATGCTTGTTGAAGGTGCTTCGTATCTCTAAGGTGTCTCGCCTTTAGCAGATCACAGCAGGGTTTATTTTTTCTCTCCTCCTTCCCCAGCAAAACTGGAACATACAGCTGTTGAAACAGGAGAAGCGGATGATTTCACTTTGATTTTGTTTTAGCTAAAGGAGCTGGCTTTGGGGTGAATAAATCAGCTGAGGAAAAATAACTGGCAAAAAATTAATGTTGGCAGGAGAGCAGTATTGGATGGAACTGTGAACAATCGTGCTAGGTGAAATATGATGTATGTACTTGCCATAGCATGTGCAATAACGCAGCTGTCCTGTCCATGGTTACCACTTCAGCTGCCATGAAAAGGTTTTCACTTCAGACTATATTCATCTTTGTTACAGACCACCTTTAGAATTATGGAAGAAGAAAAACTTACTTACTGTTGACCTATGTTGTTTATGTCTTGTGTACGTGGCAGCATGTTAAGATTTCAGTTGTCTTTTGGGTGCTAGGCATTCCTTTTATTACTCCTCTTAATCTATATTTTCGTTTATAAAGTTTGTAGAGAGTTTGTTTGCAACTTTGTAGATACAGCTCCCAGTTTTGTTAGTTTTCTAATGGGGAAAAAATGCCCATGCTATCATGAACCAAAAGGTATTAGCACCTACCGTAACTCTACCATAACTATTTACCACCTGAATCACGTCCTATAAAATATGAAAATCTTTTGAGCTGCAGTTCAGTAGTTAAATTACTACTTCCCCTCCTCTTGCAGGTTGCTTGCATCATAGATGCCTCCCTACATCTACTAAGCCACCAAACCTAAACACTGCCCTCTTCTCATGATGCTCGTCTTCATTTATAGTACAGCAGCCTCTCCTTGGAGTGTAGGATTTGACTTCATGCTTCTACATATGAACTAGAGGTACAAGAGACAGTCTAAAGGACTGTAAGGAAAGTCAGTGTTTACTGTGATGTGACCTTTATGCTTACCTATGACACTTGTAACATTCAAGACAGATATCTGCTATTAAGTATGTCTAGTTATGTGTATTCTACATTCATCTTACTCTGGACACGGAGAACATATCATTCTTCCCTTCTTGCAGCAGTCTTTTCTGTATTTGAAAGATACAGAGCTAATCTGTTGAAGCTTCTCTCAGCCATCTACTCTCTATGTCATCACAGCAACCCCAGTTCTTTACCCTTTTGCCACTTATAGATTCTAGCATTTGGAACTTGGACCATTCTTCTTGCTCTCCTCTGGGCTCTCTCTAGTTGTCTCATAAGTTGGTGGTAATTTGGTGCCTGAAATCTCAGCAGCACTGAGTAGGGTGTGTTGTGCTAAAAGTTACTTCTATGGAACAAAAATTCCCATTTCACACTGGACTTTGTAAATGTGGTGACACTGCCTTTGTTTTTATCCTTCCTGTGATCAAGGTGATCTTTCCACCCTCCCCTTCACAACTCTGTATGTTCCTTTCAAGGCAAAACACACTCTTCTCACCACGTTAACTGCGTGCAGAAGGAGCTCCTTCAGCCTGGCTAGTCTAAGCTGTAATGCAAACAAATAAATATTGTCCAGTTGGATGGTAATTTATCTTGAAGACATTCAAAACATTGAATGTTTTCTCATTGAAAATGTTGTATTGCAAAACTTTGAGTCATGTGCCTGTAGCCTGTGTTTTGGAAGCTGACCCTGTTGATGTAGGAAAGGCTCAAGAAGAGCATCCAGAATAGAAGATGTTGAGAGATCCTATCCATCTGGCCGACTGATGAGACGATAAGAGAAGTGTGGTTTGGGTTTTTTCACTGTTACTCAATCTGTGCTCAGACATTATCTGCATATCCAGACACATTGACATTTTCCCAAGAAATCCGCATGTGAGAATTTTTTTCATAGTTCTCTTATTGCACTGAAAATTTATTGTCCAGTAGATGGGATGGCAGTACTAAGATACTGTATGTATACATGATAAGCTCCTTGACTGAATAAGTAATGCTTGTCAGTAAATGCTTCTAGTTCTTTTGTGCAAAATCTGTGTTTGCTTCATAAAAGGGTTTACTTCTTTTAGATTATGATATGAAGCAGCCATTTAAACTTGCCGTTTAATTTGATGGGAACATAGGTTACATGACTGGAGCCAGGAAGGAAATGGAGCTGGGTTTCTTACCTTACCAGCTATTCAGTCTTGCTCTTTTTATTGCAGTGAGCATGTTTCATTGCCAGCTTATCCAGGGTTTCACAGTTAATGCCCAACAGCAGCCTCTATATAATTTACAATTCATCAGGGCCCTAATGTAATTTCCTTTGTAAAAACTTGATAAAAGTTTGAAAAGCTTGTGGACTTATATTTTGTCAGGTGGGGGCAGGAGACTCTGTTTAGCATGTCTGAACTGCAAGTGAGCAGGAGTCTAGGTTGAGCTTTGAAGTATTTTTTTTTCAACTTGCCGATGGTTAAAACCAACTCTGTTGCTCTAGGAACGATGGCCCTACTGAGACAGAATCAAGAAAATAATGCCGAATTGGTAACTGAGATCTCCCCCATTTGTAAGAAAATGTCTCCTGTGTTTTAAAATGTTAAATCCTTTATCTCTAGCAACTGGAGATAATAAGGCAGGCTAAAGTGTTCTGCTACAGGCCTGGTCCTTCTTTCT
Source organism: Eurystomus gularis (assembly GCA_013400335.1). Classification (NCBI taxonomy): domain Eukaryota; kingdom Metazoa; phylum Chordata; class Aves; order Coraciiformes; family Coraciidae; genus Eurystomus; species Eurystomus gularis. Next base: position 308,439 of record VZZY01009563.1, on the reverse strand, counting down.
TGGTTTTTTACTGCTAGGTGCACATTAGGCTTTCAATTACTTTCTTGTTTACATCAAGAGAGGAAAACAATGCTGATTGTACCCACAGGTGGTCAGCCTTTAGGCAATCCAATGAAAGCAATTAATTCCTTCCGTGCACAGCAATGCACTTCCTCCTAATGGAAAATAAATACTGTCACTTCCCATAATGCAGCCAAACACCAGGGAAAGGACCCACAGGTGAGGCCTTTCTCAGCTGCCATATCGCTTTCCTTCCCTACCCCAAAAGAGGAGAGGTGAGGGGTCAGAGTGGGGTAGGGAGTACCTCTCAATAGATGTTTTATTTCCCAGATGCTGCCTTTTGGGGGCAATGGAACAAAACAGGCAAATCTGTATATTGGAGCAATCCATATCCAGTGAGCTCTGAGGAGTGAGTGTTTTAAGGGGCAATTTCTGGTTTACTGCGTGCCCAAACTCTTAAGCAGAAAATACATGCTGGAAGTGGTTGAATTCCTGCAAGCAACACCCGTTCTGCAGCGAGCCAAGGCCCATGTACCTCATTGTTCAGGTCCAGGGTCAGTGGTTTCATAGCCATGGGCGCACCCTGCAACACTGTCACATTGAAAGTCAGCTGCTCTCTTTCCTTCAATATCCAAGAAAAGCACCTCTTTTTACCAAAGTAATGGCACAACGAAAATGGAGATGAATAAAGCAGGCAGTATCTGGGCGAGGACAGGAATTCATCCATCCCAGCACAGGTCACCAGGTATTTAAGAGATCCTTATGAAAACATTATGGCATGGGCCCTCCAAAGAAGCTAGGAAGATGGTATTTCAAATGCTTGAAGGTATACAAAGCTGTTGTTAGTTTGGTTTGCGGGTTGGGATTTTTTCCCTCTCCATTCAAGTGAGGCTTAAAAACTTTCTTGTAAAACAAACAAAAAAAAGCATACTGCTAAGAAAAGAGCTACCATGGGAATTGCAATAAAAGTGAAGGACCTGACAATCCTGTATTCCATCTTTCCAAAACATACATTTGAGAATTTTATGACTTTGACCTGGGTAAGCATGAAATCTTAACCATAGCTTGAAACTCTTGCGGGTTTGGTCTTTAGAACTTCAGCATGAGTGAGCTGACAATTTACATTTAGGTGTACTTAATGTTTGGTTTTGCCATCTTGAAATGAAAATGTCTTGTATTCTAGTATTTACAAGGTATTTCCTTATAAACATAAAATGAGGGGAAAAAAAAAACAAGCTCTGTAGTTCATTCTCATTTAGTCTATTTATATGCATAAGTGGTCAGTGATAGTAATAAGAGATTCCAGCCTAAGTGTGTCCTAACCCAAAACAAAGTTGGAAAAAACCCAGGAGTGGATGGGTAGGGTTTTGTTTTATTTGGGATTGATTTTAGTTTGTTGGTTTTTTCCCTGTTTACTTTATGATGGTTTAAGGCAGGACTGGTGATAGAAGGAAGACACTGTAAAGGACATGAATTTTATGTTATCCCCAGTTTAGCTGACAAAATTACTTAATGCAATTTTTCTCTTTATTTAGGAGTTATTAGATTTTAAAAAAAAGCCACAAAGACACAACAAACCAATAACCACATCAAGAGCAATTACAAAAATGAAAAAAATGCAGCAAGCACAGTTCTCTGAATTTATGAGACTCACCTTTCCTGTACTGTGGCAAGTTCAGTCCTATATGGATTCTTATGCAAATAAATAAACTTGAGTAACATGAGCTTGGTAATCCAAAGAGTATTAGTGCTAATCACTTGGAAGCTTGTGTAGCACTCTGTCACATTTATCTTTTTCACATGCATCAGAATGAAGTTTAACTCTTTTTCTTAATCTCTCAACATTTAATCTCTGTAGTTGGACAACTCAATCTCTACTCCCACTACCCACCAAGATGTTGCACGATAACTAATGTCAGCATTCAACAGCCTGCTTGTCCTAGTGCTATCCACCATGACTTCAAGAAACTAAGCACTGGGTTTTTTCCATGCTACTGTTAGAGAGGCCTCCAAACGTTGCCTTTTTGGTGTTTAGTTTTGTATAAAGGGCATAATTGTTCTTGTGCTTCAAGTGTCCGTAGGAGTGACCAAAGCCTTGAAGTCTGTTTTTTCTCAAGCAGGAATACCACTGTGGTTTGCACACATCAGCTTGGCTGCCGCTATCTGACATGTAAGTTGTAAATGTGAAGTGTCATGAGTCCTTCAAATGACTCGAGTGCTGGGAAACTGCGTTGAAAGCTGTCAAACCAGCCAAAGCGTTGCTCCTCAGACGTGATCTGTCACTAAAAAATCCATTCAGCCAGAAGTTGCCTAAATAGCAAACTCACTACCTGGGCCATCGGACCAGTTTCTATTCATAAAGTGGGAGAAAAGGGATGTACCACACAGGGAAAATTGTCAGTAATTCCTTGTTGTTATCCTGTTCTTTTCCCAGACTCCTTTCCTTCTTTCTCACCCGTCTGGGATGTTACTTGACAGATGTTTCCTTCTTATCTCACTCTTTCTTTATTGCTCTGCCAATAGTATCTGATTGATAGAAAGTGTGCAGGCTGGTACTTACAATACCATCCTTGGCTGATAACACTTTTGCCACCTTTTTAAGAGAGCTCAATTCATTGCTCTGTTTTGACTGATTTCTACTAATAGAGAAGGAAAAAGAAAGTAGAGTGAATTGCTCTAAGGCAAAATTTATTCTTATTTTGTGTGGAATTTTAGTAAAGCCTGAATAAATTTGAACAAATCCTTGAGTTTTAAGGATCTGAGTGATCCATTTTACTTTAAACATTTAGCTGGGCTGAGGCCTGGATTGAGCTCAGACAATGATGTAAAAAAAGATTTAGGGCAGAAGTTTAAGACTTTCCATCATCTCTGTATAAATAAGCCTGACTTACCAAATTGCTGGTCATGTTGGAAGTGTCACCTTTTTGCTTGACTCCTGCATTCCGATCATGTGAGTGTTCATCCTAGTGCTGAGTATCTCTGGTCCTGATCTTAGTTCAGTAAAACGTCAGGCAAGTCAACAGCACAGTTCGTGTCAAGTAGGACTATTTTTGGGGATACAGAGAAGACCTAATGGTCCTCCTAGGCATGGGAGAAGCATGTTTGTTGCTTTCATTGCAATTTAGTAGACAATTGTGGTCTTGATGTCTCTTTAAACTTTGTGGAACCTATAAAACCAGTTATGTAGAGAAATTTTGCCAAGCAAGAAATGTAGACTGGTCCAAATTGCTACAGTGCCTAACACATTAGGAGTGATCTCTGTGAGGATTTTTGTCACTGTATTTCTCTTTTATCACTATTTACTATATGTCATTGCCAGTACACCCCATTCATCTGTGATTAATAGGATAATTTCATTCTTGACTTAACTGGGACTCTGCATAGTAAGAAAAATGTGGTTGTATTACTTTATGCGATAAGAGTTGTGTCATGTAAGCAATTGGGGAAACATTCAGCCTGCATGTGTTTATTACAGTGCAGTACTTTGTAAAGTCCATTTGAATTGAACAAGGCTTTTGAACTATTGATTTAGCTGGCACTTGGTGCATTGAGAATAATAAACAGTTGTAGTATGTAGGCAGCAGTCTATAAGAGGTAGGAGTCTGTCTGCTGGCATATGTAATGCAACAACTGATGTCAGCTGCACTGATGGGAAGCAGTAACGCATATGGCAAAGCAAAAATTATTAAAAAAAAAAAGAAAAAACCTTCAAACTATCTGAGCAACAACATACAGGGCATTTTGTCTTCAGGCTGGCTTTAGGTATGCAGGAAATCCCATAATGTGTTTTGCCACGTTGTATACTGAAATAATTTACAGTGTTCAAACTGACTTAGAAATTGATCTAATAGGAGATCGTATGTATTTATATAGGCTAGATATATGTTTGTATGGGCTAACCTTCTCCTTCTTTACCTGGAAATGAAGTGTAAAATACATTTTCTGGACATTTTCTAGCCAGCTTAAGTATTTGTAGATTATTTGTGAAGTTTGCAGCTTGATGATAGAGCTGCACATCTTAAATCTTTCTGTTTATTAATGTTTCTAAATTGACTTTTCCCCTCTATCAGGGAATGGAAGAGAGGGTTGCACCCACTAAGAAGTAGATGTAAGAGACAACAATGCAAAGCTCATGTAGGGACAGGCCAAAATTGTTGTGGGGTGAGGGAGGTAATCTTTTCATCTCTGGAAAATCAGAACGCTGATCAAATCCTCGGCACCACGTTCACTTAGTTGTTGGGTTTTTTTTCTTTTTCTTTTCTGTTTTACCTCAAATGCCTTCCTGAAACGGCTTCCATTAAAAGTGTAGGCGCTAGCTTTGTGGAGGACAATGGGCCACATCACGCTGTCACTTTGGAGGCAGAACTCCCACAGCCTTCAGCGAGTGCTGCTGGGAAGCAGATGGCGTGTCTTGGCCCAGCCGAGGCGTATGAAGCTGAATTGAGGCTCGAGCAGCCTGTTCGGCAAATCCTTTTGAAATCTGGGGGTAAATTCTTGCAGCTTTCTGTGACCTAGCCTGGCTTTCAAATTGTGGGATCATTTATTTAGTTATTTGTTAATCTTGTATTCTACAGAATAAGCAAAGCTTTTCCACAGTCCTGCTGATCTGCTGTGATCAAAAAATGGTGCTTGAGTCTTGCTGCTGGTGAGAGGTTTCATACGGTACCTCCATGCACAGAGTGGATCCTGTGCTTAAATCTGCAGCAGGTGGAGGTAATAAAGCGGTGTGTTCACCTGGTGTACATTTTTATATATTTAAATGCAATTGTTTATGACAGAATTTAAAATAACCAACTTTATATTCATAGAGAAGCTCAGAATTAGCTGGTGTGTGGTTTTTTTTTCTTTCAGACTTTTTTCTTTTTGCCCTTCACAAAGGCCCAGAGGCAGCAGCAAGATTAACACATCATGGGCTTTTAAGTGCACAAGCATTTATTTTTTTTTCTTCCCCTT
>VZZY01009563.1:215265-303269 GCA_013400335.1 Eurystomus gularis | reverse complement strand
GGCGACACTAGGCAGTGGTCAGCGGAGGAGCTGGGCCCACAGGAACCTATGGCAAGACTGTCTGAAAGAAGACTTGTGAGAGGGTGTTGCTGAGTTCAGTGTTGGCCTGTGTGATCAGGCAACTGATGGCAGCAAAAAATGACGATGATGGCTGAAGCAGCGCAACAGTGTGTAAGTGCTTTGCTAGATCAGAGGTGAAATCCAGCAAGTCTGGTTGTCAGATCTAGTGTAAGCGAACAGAAGTTAAGGAGTGCCAGTGAGATTTTGGGAGCTGATATTTTGTGAGCTCTGGAGTCCCTGAGTAGATTGCCAGACCATGCTGAGTGTGCAGAGTTCACAGTTATCCTAAAGTTGCTGCTTTAATTTTTTTTTTTATTATTTGATGATACACTCTCTGTAGTCTGACTGAAGCATTGGTTGTAGACTGACTGGTTGTTACCTTGATCCAAAGCTGGCTGTCATGGAAGAGTTTAAGGGTTTCCAGTGACGTTTGAAATCTGATTTTCATTTATTTTGGCTCCTCTTCTTGTATTTGGGTTGGTTTTGTTGCCCTTGTTCACTATAAGATCCTCTGCCTCATTTGATTCTTGTAGTGGTGGGTTTGCTGTAAATGACTGACCACAGGAAAAATGTGGTGTGTGGTTATTTCTCCTTTGGGAGCCAGGTTTTGATTTGTTGCTTTTTTTCTTTTCTTTTCTTTCTTCGCCTTACTTGAAGAAGCAAGGATTATATAGTTGAATTGTCTGTCGGCCCTTATTTTTTTTCTCTTCTTGTCTCTGTGGCTTTTTACGCCACTGAATACATTTTAACCAAATTTGACAGGTGCAGAGGTCTCAGATATATTTAATTTCTTCCAGTTTCTTGAAAGTAGTGGCTATTACAGAGGAGAAAAAGTAGTCTCTACAAAAGAAAGTCAGGAGATCAAGTGTTATTAGGTATTCAAAAATTCGTGTGGGAGGGTAACTTTGAAACATAAATCAATGGGCAATGAGGCCCCTTCAATTCTGCTGCTCACCAAACTCCTTGCCTTTCTCCCACCTCTACATTTAGCTGAATCATTAAGAGCACATATGGCATAATTCTCTGTCTGAACATGCTGTGGAGTGACATAAAATGAATGTGAGCTGTAGTAGCATTGCTTTGAACACAAAAGGCAGTTAGAAAACGAAATTCATATTCACTTATTTCTAGATTTCCCCTTTGTAGCTGGAGAGGGCTAAGAAATGGCCCCACTTAAATGGTCTGTGGGCTTAAAGTGGTTTGAGCATGGGAGCAGTTCAGACAGGCTGGTGCTGCCTCTGTGTGTCTGCAGTGCCGATTAATTACATTTCTTCGTAGCTTGGTAGTGATTTCATCCAGGGTAAATAAAAGGATGTGCACTAAAATAACCCTCTGTGTGTATGTGTAATTTCTGGAGCTGCAGGTGAATGCTAATATTGTTATTCGATAAGTTATTTCTTGGCTCTTGCAGCCACCCGGCAGAGCACAAGTGGAAGTTTTGTGAACTTCTAGATGATTTACCCCGTGAAAACACAGCAGGTCGGTGAAGACACAATCTGCTTTTGTGGGACTCTTCAGTTCCTAATCATTGGATAAAAATCTTCATTTATTTTCAGGAAAATAATAGGTGAAAAAAGTGTCTACAGCTTGGTTTGTTTTTTTTTTAAAAAAAAAAAAGTCTAAAGATCTAAATTCTTCATGCGTGTGAATTCAACTCTAAAAACAAATCTAAGCCAAGGAGATTTTTCAATCTGAAATCTGTGGATTTGCTTTTTTTGTTGTTCTTTAATTCTGACTGCCGTTCTGTGAGATGGCGCCTATTTGGAGGTGTTAATCTCTACATAATGAGATTTCAGAGAATGCATGTACTATATCTGTAGTGCTCCAAATGTTCTTTGAGATCCCTGTGAACGCATCTCACACAAAACCCAAAGAAAATAGCAGAAAGCCTACGATTAGAAGCCTAACAAGTACAGCTTATATAGTTAGAGCTAAAAAAGCTACCACCATTCACATCTGCTGGCTTTCTTTCTACAGCTCAAAAAGACATATCTGTGGTTTTGCTGAGGTGGAAAACACTTTAAAACTGAGTACGGGAATTTGATTTCCATGGCTCACTTTGAAAATTAATCTTATTTCAATTTTTTTTCCCTTTTTTGCTACTGAAAGCTCTGTTTGAAGGTCCAAGATCTGACACACTAGCTGTCTTAATCTTTTATCCTTACCCTTTGTAAGTCAGTAAAGTGAGAACCTTTCAGGTAAACCACACTTAGAGATTAGGACCATTAAAAACAGAACTAATAGCTTTGAGTCAGTAATGGAGCATCTTACATAAAATTACTAACCATTCCTTATGTACCAACTTCATGCTTAGTCTTACTTTCTTGGACATTGTGTGTTTGTCACTTGCTAATTAGGAGGGAAGGTGCAGTCCAGATTAAAATAACTTCTATCTAAGCAGTGTGTGGCATGGGCACACAAATATGAGCGTAGTAAGAACTAATTGAAGTGGCAATTTCCTATACCTGAATATTATAATATTTGGTAACTTGTGCACTAGGTTCATAGAATAATAGAATACCAGGTTGGAAGGGACCTCAAGGATCATCTAGTCCAACCTTTCAAGGTAAAAATATAGTTTAAACAAGATGGCCCAGCACCCTGTCAAGCTGAATCTTAAAACTACCCAATGTAGGGGAATCCGCCACTTTCCTTGGGAGATTATTCCAATGTCTAAGTATTCTCATGGTGAAAAATTTTCTTCTGGAGTCCAATCGGTATCTCCCCAGGAGTAACTCGTACCCATTACCCCTTGTTTTTTCCACATGACTCCGTGTAAAAAGGGAGCTTCCATCTTCTTGGTAGCCACCCACTGATAAATAGTAATAAGGTCTCTCCTAAGCTTTCTCTTCTCAAGGCTGAACAAGTCCAGTTTTCTCAGCCTTTCTTCATAGGGCAGTCCTCTGATCATCTGTGGTGGCCCTTCTCTGGACCCTTTCCAGCCTGTCCACGTATTTTTGTATAGCAGGGACCAAAAAATGAATGCAGTAAGGTTGTTTTGTATATGCCAGGTTTGCTATTCTAAGTGGTTCAGGGGGAAAATTTGGCATTGTGAAACAGGTCTCATACTAAAGTTGTGTAGTGGATAAAATACTTGTGTTTTATTGATTGATAGTAGAGGAGGTGAAATAGGTGGAATTCTGGAGGCAAGAGTCTACAGACAGAGCAGAATTGCCAGAATAAAGCAAGCTGGGACAGAAGAAGATGGTATAAAAGGGGAGTGAAAAGCAAGAGGAGGTGACTGTGAACTGAATACTGGAAGTAAACGACACCTGAAGAGATTTAAAAATAGAAGTTAAAAATACGCATTACGGGCAGTGAAGTAAGGAGGGGCCACTGAGACTTCTGCCAGGAAAGATGCAGAAATATGGAGACAAATCTCAGCAGTGGAAAGGGAAAAACAAGAACTTCAGTCAGCTTGCTGAGTTTTGTCTTTTTTTTTAAGATAGGTAAAATCATCTGCATGTTGATAGCATTCAAGTATGAGGGTAGAACTTCAATAGCTGACATGATAATGTAACAGTCACTATTGTGCATGTGGGGTAATGTCCCTGGAGTTTATAAAAGTGAAACTAAAAAGTCAGCTGTAAAATAACTCTCTAACGCTTGTTTGCAACTTTAGAAAAGTATTCCTAATTTCTAGTCCTCCTATATAAAATACAAAGCATTAGGAGCCTAATAGCCTTAGCGTTGCTGTGAGGTGTGGATTCAGTATTAGCTTAAGGAGCATTACTTGTGCAAAACACTACTAAGAACTTCCTGAACCATCTGGGGTTCCCTCAGAGGTGTCTCCCACAGTCCTGGCCAGACCTGGCCCTGTTTCACTTATGAGATCTGACGAGATCATAGCCTGGGGTGGGAATGGCTTCTGCAAAGAGCTCCATAGATTCAGGGAATAGGACAGATTGGGGTCAGGCTGACAAGATTTAAGTTGACACACGTTTCATGAAATGAAAAGGTCATGTTTCAAAGGAAAGAAGTGGGGTTTTTGTTTGTGAGATTTGTCTTTTTGCTTGAATTTCACTGATGGTAATCTGGTCCACAAACATAAAAGAATGTGGCCAACCCTTGAATTGCAGAGCTTTTGTAAGGATTTCAGGTAGCTGCAACTTATTCATCTGATGTGTCCCTGTTGTTCAAATACGCTAGTTCATTCCACATGTCCCGCAACCTCTGTATTTCGAAAGCCTTGCCCATAGCTCTATAAACTAATAATATCCAAGAAAGCTTTGCACCTCTCAGTGGGGTAGCAGAGCTGCTACAATACCCCTCCTTCTCGAGGGATTCAGCTGGGACAAAATGTTGAGATCTGTGTGGCTGAGAAAACCATCCTTTTGTCCCTGCTATAGAGTTTAAACCTAAACAGGCAGGGATTTTAAATGAGATAAAACTTCAATAATGAAATTTTTTCATCTATTGAAACATTACTGGGTTTTTTCCTATTGAAACACTTACAAAGCCCTCGCTGTGCTCTGTTGTCTGTAAATGCAACAAAAAAGTTGCTTCTGGCTCAGAGAGAATATAATATATATAATATAATGAACTAAAGGGAGTTCTAACTAATACAGTCTCCCCAGCTGGAAATAAACAGTTGTAGATATCTTTGCTGTTGATAGGAGGGCTGTAGGTTTCTGCATTTGAGACTGCTTTTAACGGACTTTTCCTGATAGCTATTTTTATTCTTCTCAGTATTCTCCTCTTTGGCATTGATTTGTTTACAGCTCTTGCCATTGCACCCAATTTCCACCTGTCGTGGAGGTGCAATGACTTAAGTTGGATCCCATGTATATGGAGTTCCTAATACTAGTTTGAAATACAATACCCCCTCAGATGTATAAGCCATTTTAACACTTTGATTCACTGGTCCTACCTTTTCCCTTGTGCAGTTGCTGTGGTTGCTCTGAGTAGTTGATACCAGAAAGATTAAATCGTCAGTTTTCCTAAACATACCTGTATTCCAATGGTATTGGAAGCTGTTTGCCTAAATGACTAACACGACAGTTTGTTCTTCCACCTATATTGCAGTATTCCTTCCCAGAGGGGCAAATAGACACCTCCATTTTTGCCTTCTTTGATCAAAGCAATCGACATGCCCACAGCATCTAAAGATGAGTATTTCCCTACTTAAGGGAAGGTGATAACAGCAAATCTCCACTCCATGGGCAAATGAGCTGTGCCAGGCATTTTAATGATGAGGTAGGTTAGCCAGGTTATAATTGTCTTTAATTTGCACTTGCAGGAGCTGTAACATTTACCTGAACATGATTAGCACTCGGAGAAGTGGAAAATTCTGTTGCACTTTTGAAAAAAAAAAAAATCAAAGAAACATCTCCAGATCTTGTATTTGAAACAGAATGTCCTGCTGATTGACCACGCACATTGATATCAGTAGGACTTTTTTGATCCATGGAGCTGAATGATCACTGCAAGGAGTGAACACAAAAAATTAGTTCCATGGTGGAAAGCATGTAGTTTTGCTTTTATTTTATCTTTTTCTTTCTTTTCCAAAGGCATTTCAAAGCACTCAGCCCTTTTCCCTTGCTGAGTGGTACGTTGAATTCTTCCTTTTCTTTCTGCTGTCCTCAGAGGCTTGGCAATTTTTTTTACTGAGGTTATCTGGGGTTTTATCTAGTTTAGTTATTTTTAATAATGGAAAGAAGAGGCTGTCCTTCCCATCCCGCCCACTATTGCACCATTTTACTGTAAAATATAATTTCCTTCATGAGTGAGAGATGAGTGATGAACATAATAACTAGTGCAGGTCTGTGCACCAGCTCTGGCACTTACCATGAACTTGTAAACCAAGGCATGTGTTTTCTTATTCTGTTATGTCTTGCAAACTTCCCCTCTTTCTTTGCAGAAGTTCTTGTAGGAAATACCCATAGGCTTTAATTTCATACTTACTGCTGCACTTTTTTGTTATTTTTCAACTTCTGCAGTGAATGGTTTTTGCTTTCAGTGTTTCTGTTCTGTAGGAGGGAACTGTGGGTGGTTACAGCTGTAACGTGTGCTCCATAATCTCAAAGCATTTGTTCAAAAATTTCCCGTTTGTTCTGTTTCAATTTTTAACCAGTTGAGTGGTGTATGCCAATGCCCTGGGGTAGCTTCACTGCTCTAGCATCACAGGCTGAATTGCATCCCAGCAACCCTTGGAGCACTTGGCAATTGTGACAGGACCTTATAAGACCCACGGGCTCCAAAGAGGGGATAAGATGAGGGATGAAATGTATATTGTAAGCCTAGCAATCAGTATGGGTGGGAGTTGAGGGGAGAGGCTTCTGAAGATTTTCTTGTTTGGTTTAATTTTTTTTCCCCTAAGCCTTTGGCCAGCCAGTCCACAGCCCACATTTCTGTCGAAGCCCTTGCAGGAAAGCATGGGGGCATATTAGGGAGCAGTGGGAGTTGTCTTGTTGGTAGCCAACAGCAGAAGGGCCAAAGTATTGATTGGAAGACGTGTAAGAAAAGAATACTGCTTCCCAAGAGGAAGCAGAAGGCATGAACAGCAGGTTATTTGGATGGGAAGAGGGATTTTGGATTAGGAGTGAGGAGGAAAGAGACCATGGCTTGCTTTGCTTTTGCATCCATCCTGAGTTACTTAAGAGCACGTGGATGTTATGTCCTCATGTTAACACTCTCCACAATTTCTTTTTATTCTCCTTGTTGTGATGATAAGATACTTGCAATGCAAGTTTCCTTGATGCTGTTGTTATAAAGACATTTCTCCTCTTCTTGTGCCAGCTATCAAGAGCCATCATGTGCAATAGCATTTGAGTTTATTCTTTTCCTGGCATTAGCAGAGAGATTTCTTCTCTTTGTAAATGTTGAAATGTTTTGCGGCTTAGTTATAAATATAGCGAAATCATGTCACTTTGGTTCCAGCATCTGGTAGGATCACTTTAAAATATAATTGAGTAAAAATTAGAATTTAAACAGCAATTTTGCCCCTATTTTGCTGCTTTAAAACCAAAAAATCCAACTTTTTTGTCATGATATGTATAAACAAATCTCTTCTTTCTTTCATGAAACTAAAAATAACCACAAATGCCGTCTCTTTCCCAAATTGCTTGCAATTTGTATTAGCAGTGGCTTCAAGTGTGAATCTGCCTATTGAATAGTCCTCTCACTGATGGGTTTAAGATTGTGGGCTTTGTCAGGGAGGCAGCCAGCCATGAAACCTTGGTTACCTTTTGTTTACTATTATGGATATTAACTTCTGATAATTTTGTAAAGAAATGAAAACCAGAAGAAACGTGTGTGAATCTCATTGCAACATAGGGTGTGCACCAAGGATACAGTCATCAGTTCTCTATGCTGCAAAAATGGAGTGCTCAACCCCGCTCTTGGGGAAGTACAAGGCGGGCTTGTGGTGGGGTCTAAAAATAGAAATTAAAAAAATCTATTATCTCTCTATTTTTTAAAAAATTTTCTTTCTCCTTTTTTCACTGTCTTGTTTTGGGGGGGAGCCTTTGGACCAAAAGGCCTTTGAAATTCTATCCCACGTTTTGCCTTTTCAAGTCTGGTCTGGGTTTTAGTGCAGAAGTTTTGTTCCGCCCTAATAGTAGATACAAACTTGTGTTCAGAACAAGAGGACGCTTGGAAGTAGGTTGTGAGCACTTCTGTGAACCAACTGTGAGTTTAATATCTCAGTCTAACTTTCTTCTGAACAAACAGTGGGAGTCATCTTCCCTTCTACAAGGTAATTCAAGCCTCCGAATTCCCCATTTATTTTAAATCAGATTATGAAACTTCTGTGTTTCTCTGCAAGGAAACATTAATTTATACAGAGAGAGAGCCTACAGAGCTGGAAAAGGGAAATGCCTCTCTTTCTGTCTCGGAGCTCCTCACTCATTAAGTTCATTTTAGCAAGACTGAAATATTTTCATTAACCGTGGTCTGTAATTTCTTTTTCTGTGTAAAAGTAGAAAACTATTGCTTGGGAAAATAACTGGGCCTTGGCTAATTTCACTATTTTTTCTTCTGGTGACTTGAAGAAGACTGAAGACACTGTGGCTGTCTTTTGAAATGCAGTCCCTGCTTCTGGTTGAGCTACTTTGGGAAAGGTTCTTGGGAAATGGTGTCTGTGCTATCGAGATTTGTGGCTGTGGTCAGAAACCTGTTACATCTGTTAAAAACATGTAAAATGTTGACCCTTCCTGAAGAGCTTCCTCAACTTAATCAAAGCGGATAATGTGGGCAAAGGATTGATAAGGAAACAGTTCAGTGGTCCTACTCCAGGCTACCCAATTGCCACAATCTAGATTATGCTGTTCTTAACCTATACAAAGCCTCAACCCCTGAAAGAGATGACCAGTAGAAGAAAACAACATGACTTTGTGGTTGCAGTTTGCTATCTTTTTTGCGTTATAACGTTTATTTTGCAGTGCTTGGAAAAGATGCGTTACAGATTGAGAGAATTTTACATGCCATATCTTCATTTAAAACCTGTGGCACACATTAAATTTAATTACTCTCCTTCTATGGCTTAAATTGAGGGCAGCTTCAAAAATGAGGGTGGCTTCTATTAAACTTAATTACTTTTCCCTGCAGTCTGCATGGTTAGTAATCGCAGGTAGATTCTAAACAAAGATATAGTAGAGAGATTTTTTTATGAGAATAGGGCTGGAAAGTAGCCTATAAAATTTAGACAGATGCCAAATACCTTTTATACCCAGCATTAATTTATTATTGTTATAGTTAGGTAGCATAACAATAATAATAGTGTTTCAGCATGACTAAGAAGGTATAGCTGGGGATGAGGTGTTAGTTGAATTTGGCCTTTAAATGTTTAAGCAGTGAATTCTTCAATTTCTTCAACTTCTTTTGCAGATTTATGGGGTGAAAAAAGGTTAATGATAGAATTTTTTTACAATGTGTTCTATTGACTATAGATGGCAGATCTGACAGTTAAAATGAAAATTGTTCCAGAAGAAACTTGAGTCAAACTAATTATTGGAGATGTTATAGGGATGTATAATTATATTCACCTTTAAAAAAAAAAGGGGGGGGAAAAAGTTTTATTACAACTGTGCTTTTTAAAGAACAAGTGGAGAAATAAAAGCTGTAATTGTTCTTAATTATAGCTAACTGTAATTGCACACGACTGCAATATGCAGCACATCAGCAGCAGATTAAGAGATCCTGACATGTGTAGTGTACAGAGCAACTTTGAGCAGAGGTGTAGTTTTATGAATACAGTTATATATAATTTAGGTCTCCTACTTTGGATTCTATCCGTGTTGATTTTATTTTTATGGCTATTGCGGTAAGATAATTGTCACTCTTAAAGTGCTGCTGCAGTGATTTATCTGTTCCAAACGAGTCAAAAACCTTCAAAAGGAAAACTTGTTTTCTTTTACACCAGTGATGTGATGTGGCCAGGAGGGATTTTTCTCAAATGCCCTTGTGTATCTACTGATGCAGATAGATGGCTAGCGGGATTATTTTTTTTTAAGCATCTCAATAGCATCAGCACTGAGTTCCCAAGGATTTTGCAGCACGGTTGAAAATCTTTATTAGTGATCTAGCCACAATTTTTTTAGATTCAAACCCCTTGAAAATGTAACCCATGAGTCTTTAGCCCATGTGAAAATGCTGCTTTGAACAAAATCTTGGGATGCGAATGCCTCAAGGTAGACTCTGATTTCTTCTCTCTGCACCTGATTTACAGTCTAACTTTCTTTTCAGCTGTGTGTACGTCTCCTGTTTTTGAGTGCCATTTTGCCTGTAAAACAAGCTGTTGTTACATAGTGAACTAAAGAGGGAATGCAGATGCTTAAAAGAGGCTGTTGAGCTTCAAAACTACTGGTTATATTTTCTCCTGCAAAAAAGTTCATTGCTGAAAGAAAGAGGGTCACTGCGCACTGTATTACTGTTGAATGTGTGCACGTTCTTGTGATGGTAATTTCTGCATCTCTTGAGTGCTTCAGTCTTTGTCTTGATGTGCCAGGATCCTCTCCGATGTTCCCAATCTGTTTTAAGCTGTTCCTTTTACCCTAAAATAAATAAAATCCATCTGCCACTGAAAGCCTTTCTTCCAAAACATAGTTTTGCAAAATGTTTCAGTCTTGGGCCAGCAACAGAGTGGATTCAGCCTAAATTTCATGGACCAGAAGGGACTGCTGGGATAGGGTTGGGTTTTTTGCCCGGCTTGCTGGCACAACTATAGCCCTGGTTGTAAGGAGCTGTACTTCTACGTTTGTTTGGCTTGGTAGTTTGGGAAAAGTATGCATGCCTACCCTAAACCAGTAGAGAAGGCTTTAGGAAAGAACTGTGTGCTTTTAAAAGAGGGGTTTCACCAAGAAGGACAACGATGCACAGGAAGTGAGTGGCAGATTCCTAAGAGTAAGGAGCAGCATCAATAAATTCAATGAAACCACTCACAGCAAAAAGAAAAGTTTAAAATGGATGGCTAGATACACAAGCAAGCAAAGATGTAGGTATAATAGAAGTTAAACTCATTCTTCCAAGTAGCAATAAGAAATCAAAACTTGTTGTTTCAAAAGGTTTACTGCATGGAGAATCACCTGGTAACTGACATGCTTTAAATCAAAGTGTTCACTTCAAATGGCAGCATGGTAGCAAAAATGTATCTATTACAGCACTGCTAATAAGCAAATGTGAGCAATATTTCCTGACAGCAGGCTGTGGGTGTTTTTTAATAAATCTGCGTTAAGTAGAAAAGGACTCAAAGCTGAAACCCAAATAGCAATCCACTTTGGCTACTGTTTTCTCACTCCAAGTATAGATGGATGCATTGACCCCAATCAGAAATTCTTGAAGGATAATTCTGGTTAGTAGAAGCTAATGTGGAATTAAATGTGTATACACTTGTGTATGTGTTCCCAGAAAAGCTAATGATACGATTCCAAATGCTGAACATGTTCCCCACTCCTCTTTGTTAATACAGTGTTGCTTATGCCCTGCAATAAACTATTATTTCTGTGCTACTTCTGTAATTACATTTAATAATCAGCTCTCACAGTCCAATAGTATTAAACGTAGGAGTCTTTTCAACAAACTATGATAAATAGCTCCTTGCAGAACTGTTGTACTTGAGGAAGCTTTATGGCTCTCTTTGTAAGATTTGTCATTTTCTTAATGCAGCTTCAAAAAGCTTCGTTATGGACCATCACTGTATTTTTCCCTTCCCCCTCTGCCTGTGAGTGTAGCTGGGTAAATGAAGCTTAATGTGCCATTTCCAAGCACTGTGACACTCCTCCAGGGCTGGTTACATTTACCATTGCTAAAGTCTAAATAAGTGAGTTTTAATGAGCAGGAATGCTTGCTAATAGCTGATTCAGGTACTTAGTAGTCCATGTTATTTAACTGTGGTAGAATTACAGAACATAAATGGTCTGATGATTAATAGATGTACCTGCTACGTATTGCAGCCTAATAGTTTTTGCCATTAAGAACTATCTTAACATCTTTGGGTTTGGATGTGGTTGGGGAGAAAAGGACTTGCTTGTAGTTTTATTTCGTTGGTAACATAGCCCTTAAAACACTTTATATTGATGGTTTTGTGAAATTATTATTTATTGTTCAGTAATATTACTGAACTTGTTAGAGAATGGTGTTATTTGTGTACTTCCACTTCCTGAGGTGGCCAGCTCAGCAGATTTATTCTCTCTGCTTAGGGCTGACAAAAATAAATTCAACCCACCCTTTTAAGGTTAGAAATAAGGCAGTGAATTAGATCTTTATCTCCTTTCTTCTCCTGTCCCATTAATTTTGGGCAGTGATAGAGGGACTAGTAAGAACAGAACTTGACTGTATTTTTTTAAGTGCTTCTGATTTGTGGATGGGCAGGTGGCAAGAGGGAATAAACAGGCAAAAAACCAGCAGATGACAAAGAATGAAGAAATAATAGGGTCCAACATCTGTTGTGGTTTGTGCTGAGTTACTCCAGAAGATACTGCAGTATTTATGGGAATAGTGTACGGACTGTTTTGAGCTGCAGCTAATGGGACACAGACTGCTGGCTGGCAGGCTTGTTCACAGAGTCCTTTTCACATTTTTTCTTATTCCATCCTATGTTTCAACCTGACATGGTTGTTTTCTCAATCACAAGAAGACGATGTCAGGACAGAAAAGAGCTAAGCAGCAGCCTTATCCTTGACTAACCAGTAGAGAGGAAGACAGTAACTATTTCAGTAGGTAGAATCAGCAGGTGGAGTAGGAGGGGAATCTAATGAAGTTCAGCAAGGGCAAGTGAAAATCCCTGCACAGGGAGGAATAACCCTATGCAGCAGTACAGGTTAGGGGTTGACCTGCTGAAAAGCAGTTCCACGGAGATGGACCTGGGAGTCCTGGTGGACAAGATAACCATGAACAAACAGTGTGGCTCTTGTGGCCAAGAAGGCCATCAGTATCCTGGGGTGCATTAAGAAGAGTGTGGCCAGCAGTTCAAGGGAAATTCTCCTCCTGCTCTACTCTGCCCTAGTAAGGCCACATCTGGAGTATTGTGTCCGGTTCTGGGTTCCCTGGTTCAAGAGAGACAGGGGAACACTGGAGAGAGTCCAGCAGAGGCTATGAAGATGCTGAGGAGACAGGAGCATGTCTCTGATGAAGACAGGCTGAGAGATCTGGAGCTGTTTAGCCAAAAGGGGATCTTTTCAAAGCTTCTCAATATCTAAAGTGCAGTTGTCAAGAGGATGGGGACAGACTCTTCAGTGGTGCCCAGTGATAGGAAAAAGGGGAGCGGGTACAAACTGGAGCATAGGAAGTTCCACCTGAACATCAGGAAAAACTTCTTTACTTTGAGGATGACAGAGCACTGGAACAGAGCCTGGAGATGTTGTAGAGTCTCTGGAGACTTTGAAAACCCACTTTAACATATTTCTATGCAATCTGCTCTAGGTGAACCAGCTTTAGCAGTAGGGTTGCACTAGATGAGCTCCAGAGGTCTCTTCCAACCTCTACCATCCTATGATTCTGTGATTAAAAGTCAATATGGGCAGATGTCTGAAGGAGATGTTGGCAACACTGGTATTTCAGGTAGAGATGAGGTGTTTTCAGTAGTTCCTGTATCCATCCAATAAAAACTCTGATAAAGAAAATCAGACTCTTCCAAAGTCATAAAATACCTCCTCATAGCTGGGTTAAGGTAGCTGTAGCATTTAGCAAAGCTGGTTTCTGTTTTGATAGTTGGGAGTGTAGAACTGAAGTGCTGGGGCCTGAGTTGTGGGCCCCAAGTTGGAGTTGACCTGTGGATGAGTCACAACCTTGCAGAATGTTTTGTTTTTCCTATTGGCTTCAAGTTCCAGAGGCAGAACCTGGCCCACCTGTGTCTTTGTAGCTCTGCCCTCACCCAGATGGTCATGGTTGGGGTGGTGGGCGAGGCCAGGGCTATATCAACCAGGAGCTGGTTAGTCAGAGGAGCTTCCTGTTGGGTGTGGCTCCTGTTGGGGCTGGCTGCATCTTGCTGAGCTCTCTCAGTGGTGTCCTTCCATGTGAAGGGCCACTGAAGGAGCCATCTCTGTCCACTTTGTCCAGCAGACGATGCTGGCACCACATTGGGCAGCGAAGGAGCTGGGCCCACAAGAACTTATGGCAAGACTGTTTGAAAGAAGACTTCTGAGGATGTTGCTGAGTTCAGTGTTGGCCTGTGTGATCAGGCAACTGATGGCAGCATAAAATGGTGATGATGGCTGAACCAGCACAACATTAGACAGAGGAGTTTATATCTGCCTCTGGTACAGCATGTAGCTATGGTCAGCATTCCTCCTACTGCACAGCACACCAACAAGAGCTGACCTCGTGAGATTTATGGTATTTGCTGCCTTTGGAGTGGAAAAATACAGTGCAAGTTCACTGCTTTCAAAAATGGAAGTAGGAAAACCCCAATGCGTGGAAATCTGTGGGGTATTTTAGCATCTCACTTTGTTCCAGAAGTCTCTCAGCTTCTCAAAACTTCTGAGATTCTGAAATGCATGTCTCTGCGTGGTCCACATTGGGTAGGAAAATGAATAAGTATTTGAATACATAATACGTCAAGTATTCAAGTTGTTCTGATCCAGTAAAGTATTTTGAGACTGGGATGAGATGCTATTTCTAAGCTTGGCATTTCTTGGTGGAGAATCAACAGTTACTTCTCTGAAATAAGTTTAAATAGAGTCTCCAAGACTTTTTTTAGTAGCTTTAAGTCTGTGTATATTAATGAAAAGATCTAACTCCAGGGAATACCAAAGTTTTGAACAGTTAGCACGTGAAATTGGAGGGGAGAAGAGTGAAGAGCAAGGTGTGGGCATTCAGTGGAAAGCGCTTGTTAGGGTGGCTTCTTTTTGGCATTCATTACCACAGACATCAACATTTGACCTAACCAACATCTGCTACATCATAGAAGACACTTATGAGGAAGGTCTACATAACTTTTGAAAAGCATTTGACCCTCTTCCCCATATAATTCTTGTGGAAAAACTGGCTGCTCATGGCCTGGCTGAGCATACAATCTGCTGGATTAAGCACTGGCTGGATGGATGGGCCCAAGAAGTGGTGGTGGAGTTAAATCCAGCTGGCCAGCTGGTCACAAGTGGTGTTCCTCAGGGCTCAGTGTTGAGACCATTTCTGTTTAACACCTTTATTGATGATCTTGATAAGGACAGAGTGTATCATCAGTAAGGTCACAGATGACACCAAGTTAAGCAGAAGTGTTGATCTGCATGAGGATAGGGAGGCTCTACAGAGAAACTTGGATAGATTGGATTGATGGGCCAGTGTTAACGGTATGAGCTTCAACCTGGCCAAGTGCCAGGTCCTGCACTTGGGCCACAACAACCCCATGCAATGCTACAGACTTGGGGAAGTGTGGCTGGAAAGCTGTCTGGCAGAAAAGGACCTCGGGGTTCTAACTGACAAGCGGCTGAATATGAGCCAGCAGTGTGCCCAGGTGGCCAAGAAAGCCAATGGCATCTTGGCTCGTATTAGAAATAGTGTGACCAGGAGAAGTAGGGGGTGATTGTGCCCCTCTACTCAGCACTGGTGAGGCCACACATTGAGTATTGTGTCTAGTTTTGGGCACCTCAGTACAAGAGATATATCGAGGTGCTGGAGTGAGGGCAGAGGAAGGCAACGAAGCTGGTGAAGGGACTGGAGAATAAATCTTATGACGAGCGATCAAAGGAGTTGGGACTGTTTGGTTTGAGGAAGAGGAGGCTAAGGGGAGACCTCATCGCTCTGTACAACTACCTGAGAGGACATTGTAGAGAGGTTGGTGCTGGTCTCTTCTCACAGGTAATTAGCAATAGAACAAGAGGGAATGGCTTCAAGCCATTTAAGGGTCATTTAGATGCGGTGTTGGGGGATATGTCTTAGGGGAGAACTTTGTAGAACAGGGTTGATGGTTGGACTCATGATCCCAAGGGTCTTTTCCAACCTGAATGATTCTATGATTTTAAGGTACATATGAGTGCTTCTCACACCCTACACAATATGACGAAGTCTTAAATATCAGAAGATAGTTACTGCGGCCCTGTACACCATCCTAGAAATTAAGAATCTAGACCATTACCTTCTATAGTACTTGAATAATTTATATGTCTTTTTTCATGTATCTTATGCATCCTTGTAATTATGACTTCTTGGGGTTGTTTAGCCTAAAGAAGAAAAGGCTCTGAGGAGACCTTAGAGCAGCCCTCCAAGTACTTAAAGGAGGCCTACAGGAAAGATTGGGAGGGATTTTTTTTATCAGGGAGAGTAGTGACAGGACAAAGGGTAATGGCTTTAAACTGAAAGAGGGTAGATGTCCATTAGGTAGTAGGAAGAAATTCTTTACTGTGAGGATGATGATACGCTGGAACAGGTTGCCCAAAGAAGTTGTGGATGCTCCATCCCTGGAAGTGTTCAAGTACAGGTTGGATAGGGCTTTGAGCAACCTGGTCTAGTGCGAGGTGGGCTTGCCCATGGCAGAGGGGGCTGGAACTAGATGATCTTTAAGGTCCCTTCCAACCCAAACCATTCTATGATTCTTTTGTAGAATTAACACAGGGCCCAGAGTTCTCCATCAGTTCTATATTTGTACAACTGAGTTTGACCTCAAATTGCTGTAGAGACTTCAGACTTGATGCCTCTCCTTCCTTTGTATGATGGAGAAGAGATGGTAGTAAAGTATAATGCTGCAACCAATAGAAATGGTAGCATGAGCTACCAGTCAGTCAAATACCAAGCGTGCAAAATGATCTACTCGGGGAGGTTACAGTAGGTTTAATGAGCATATGGAGAAGAACATATGCCCTGTTTTCATTGATCTTTCTTCTCATTTTGGGGAGAGACAGAGGGTATTTTCCTCCCACTGACCTAATACAGCTCCCTGAGGCAGGAGCCTGTGCATCACTTCTTTCTCTCCCTGTACTAACAGGGTAAGGATGTAGGAGCTGATACCATGGTGGATTCTGCTACACGTTCTTCCTGCTGCTTGCTGTGCCCCAGAGAGCCAACTTCTGTGCCCATGGTGCTTCCTTCCTTTGTTTCTGAGTCATTAACCTTCAAAATGCAGCACTTCCCTGAGAAAACACATGACAACAGCAGTCCCTGTGCTGCAACAGCCATACCTGCACATCCATGACGGCAGGGTCTGACCTTGGAGCAAAGCACCAACGTGGGATCTTTCTTCATTTCTTCTCTATGTCCTAGCATTTATCTCTGGTGACTCTGACTAAATTTTATCCTATCCTTGCCACCATTACCAGTCTGTAAAATGGACACATGGCTGTGTTTCTATTCATTTTTATCTTGTTCTTTAATACGAGAGCAGAAGATGTAAGAGAGGAGCTTTCGTCTGACATCCTTGGTGGGTAATTAGACAAGAGGCTAAGATCTTAGCCGAGATTTTTAGGTAAATTGCAAGGAGTAAGGATTTAGCCTGAATTATGCTTTAACTTGTAAGTTATAATACTGCTGCCTACAAAGATGTTAGGGATGGGGTTTAAATAAAAACATAATTTTTTGTGAAATATATAATAGCTACAATGATGAAGGTATGTTTCACTTGGGGTATTATTTGTATACTGGATATGTACTGGGCTTACATGGTTTTTGTGGCAGGCACTTACACTGAAAACAGAGATTTCTTTCCTCCCTACCTGAGGAGGAATGAAAAATTCAGAAGTCACAAATTTAGAATAGTGAAAAATATAGCTTTTAAAAATAATCATGGGAGAAAACAACAAGCATGTTTGCTCATGTCCCTTATCTGAGGCAGCTAATCTTGCAGAATGTCAGCTTGTATAGAAATAGATTTTTACATATGAACTTGTTACATCACTTCCTAAAAAAAGGAGTGTTTAGCTTGTACTTAAATAGCACATCCAGAGACTGTTTATGCAGTATTTCTGCTGCAAATGTATGATCCTTGTTAGATAGCTAAGCTCTGTGTGATGTTTTAACTGTGGTGTATTTATTCGCTGCTTACTGCGTGAAAGATAAAATACTTGCAAAAGTATCACTTCGAAATCTTGATATATTTGTTAATATCTTAAGTTTTTTAAAGATTGTTTTCTACCTTTTTGATCTTTACTAGTCATAGGGAACAATTCTAAAAAAAATGTGCTAAGAGCGTGTGATGCAAGGAAAACAAATCCTTCTGTGAAATCCATCAAATTAGTCATAGCAAAACTGAATTCAAAATTTAAACCCCATATTTTATCCAAGTGTAGCTTGTTTGTTTTGCTTCACTGTAACAAAGCTGAGAAACTATCCAATTTAAGACCGGTGAAATATCTTGTGTCTCACAATGGTATTTCAATACACGCTCTTAATTCTTCCAAGTCTACTTGGATGTAGTCCCCCCTGTGATTTTTAGGAAGAGCAGAGACAACAATGTGTCTTTGGCGGTGCTATTTTTCAGCTGAAACGTTAAATCAATGTCCTGACCATTTGTGGTCATTAAAAATCCCATGGCACCTTTCTGCAAGAGTAGAGGCATTGACTCCTAAGTCTTGGTGAAATTCCAACAAAGTAATTATATTCCTCTTGATACAACCTTCCTTTTAAAGCTAATTTAATGTTCCTCTTCAGTTGTTCTCCCCTGCTTTAAGTGGAAAATTCTTCATTTCCCTTTGTAAACTTATCTTTAGTTCTGCTTTATACTGACAATTAGTAGCCGTCTTTTGCCACATCACTGATGCATGTCTGTGCAGTAGCAGTGAGCATGTGTGCAAGCATGGACAATTTTAAAAGCTGGTTATTGATGGTCTGGTTAAAAGCCATTAAAATTAATGGGATGTATCCCTTTGAGTTGGTGGTTACAGGAGCCACCAATGCTGTAGCTGAGAGGTGTGGCTCAGCAAGTTGTTGGACCCTTCCCTACCCTGACCCTGATTTTCTTGTGTTGCTGAGCGTAGCGTAGAGGGTTGGTGGTACCAAGTCTGCTCCCTGTCTGTGTGTAGGCAGAGCTGGGAAGGAATGGTTGAAAGCATCAGGTCCATTGTTTGTTTGTTCTGGCAAGCCAGATCTGCCCGTGGGGCAAAACAAAGAACAACTTCAGTTATGCAATATTTGGAAATAATTCAAGGTGTTACTTCCTAGTTATCAACATTATTGCAATTTGTTACAGACACCTTATCAGCACACTTGGCGTATCCAGTTAAAGCCCACAGTGGATGTTCCTGGAAAAATGTGTGACTTTTCAAGTAATCCTCTCAAATACCTCATTTCTCTTCAACTTGTACTTATTTCTGCTCACAAATATAACCCTTCCATTATGATTAATGCTTGTGCTGGGTGCTGGACTCTGTTTAGTAAAGAATTGAATGTTTCACCCAAACCAGAAATACCAGCTTAACTTTGGGGATTTATTTTTTTTTTTTGTGCTTAATGGAAAATAAGCATAAGTGATAGAACTAACTGCTGCTACATGTCCTGGGGAATCAAATGGGCCATGGTCACTTGTCCTGGAGAATACAGGACCCTCTAGCTGTCCTGGTTGAAACAATGACTCCTGGCTCTGATGCCTCTGATGGCTGTGACTTCTAGGTTTGGACACTTCTCTTCATGAGCTGGAAGACTCCCTTATTTCTTCTTGCATTTTATTTCTTGCTTAAAAGCATACCATACAGATTCCTTTTTCAGCTTCGCCCTTATCCTTATGTCCTTATCCTCATGTGCCTCGTTTGCTGTAGGCGGGCCTTATCCTCTCCCCAGAGTGTGAGATGGAAAAAGGAAGAACGGTGACACGATTGCAGAAATGTGTTGCTGCCTTTCTTTTTGCATCTTCCCCAGCACCCCAACAGATTGCTTAGTTTGAATCCATATGCTTTCCTTTTCACAACAAAAATGGTTCTCGGTGGAGACCTAAGGCTTTCCAAATCACAAAGGGTCGTGATCCTGCAGAATATAAACATGTTTCTAAGCATAGTCTTGACTCACATGCTTTGAACTCAGTACTTGCTAAGTTTCCTGGCATGCATCTAGCAGAATATACACAAGATTACCTCAGTTGCCCTTTAAACCCCTGCCCATCTCTTGTGCCTCAGTTTCCATCTCTGCAGAAGCACAGCGTAGAGTATTGAACCGGACACAAATGTCGCACAGTTAAACCTTAGAGCTGTGTTGTGCCAAGCCCTGCACGTAGGTGGGTGACAACAGCTGCCAGCCAGCCTCTGAGAGAAGAGCACCATATGATTTCCCAGTGAACAAAACGTTTAAAACAAACACAACACTTTCCAAATACTCTGAAGAGTTTTCCTGAACAACTTTAAACAAAACTAATAGGCAGTAAAGTCTGTTTGCTGATCTTTATGCAAATCTTCCTACTTCCACTTTACTATAAGGTTTTGACTAAAATATTTATACTTTTCTGCTTTGGTACACATCCTACTCTGATCCTACTGGAAGCATTTTTCAGCCTGTAGAGAGAAATGACAAAATGTGTGTGAGATGCTTGGTTCACCCACATTGGCTTTCTGTGATTTGAGAATAGCTCCGTAGTCCCCTCTGAAGGGTGCAAAGCCTCTTCAGTAGGTCAATGCTCCTCCCAGGTCTAGTGAACAATTTGTAAACCTGCAGTTTGATTTTTTTGGAAGAACACATGTGACAAGGTAGCATTTTGGGGTGCAGAACTTCCACCCAGCACCCTCTGGCCTTCAAGAGCACTTTCATCTTTCATATCTACAGAGAACACAGCCGGATCCACCCTGCGGAGCTGAACACAAAATGCTAAGAAATTGTAAATGACCTTCCTAGAAATACCGTGACTGCATTTTGTAATGTCACCCTCCACCTAACAGCTTTTCCAGGGTCTTTAGCCTTGTCATCCTCCGTCCTTAGCATTGTTGTGCATTAGCTTATCCCATTCGCATTGGCACGGATTTCAGTGGAATTCGGGGCAGCCCTGACAAAGTATTTAGGTTTCCATCCTCACTTTCTCAAGGTCATCCCTTCATATCATAGGCAGAATGTGAAAATACATGGTCTTATATTCATTTCCCCTTTGAGTCTTATCCTTCTCATGTTTTTACACAAGTAAAAAAAAAAATCCTTTTTTTTTTTTTCTGTAGAGTAAGTTATGAGCTATATTTATTGTATGTGTCATTTGGGAGTACGAGGGATCTGAAAATTGGTTGTATAAGTCTAGCTTCAGTTTTTTTAAATACTGCAGAATGAGTATCCATTATCTTTAAATAAACTTTAAGGGTTTTCTTGATGAGTAATTTGCTCCATAAGATTTTCTTTTTTAAATTCCCATTAAATACATTTATAGAGCAGTGTTTCAATTCCTTATATTTATAGGACACTTACAGTGGACATTAACCATCTTCAGCAGTCCGTGTACCATTTATTTCCAGTGACGTTGCAGGGGTTATTCTGCTTGTTTTCTAGGAAAAGTAATATTTTTAGTTTAGTAATCTAAAGGGGGTTTTAGGGGTTTTTTTTAATGGTTTAAATGTTTACTGAGTTGATGAGAAACGGAAATATTTGGATAGTTGGGAAGTAATCAGACTTTTACCTGTGAGTTTTAGAGTTTTATTTTAGTTCTGTATTTCAAAAATCATTAACTTAGATATTTTTGTTTAAAATGGGAATTTAATGTCACCAAACGTGAAACTGGCAACACAATTAATTACATTAAAACTGTATATGCTAAAGGCCTGCAGTGTCTTTGTTTAACATTCTGATCACTTTCCAATTTTTTTACCACTGTATTGACTACTTAATAATTGTTTTCATAGGGCCAGCATCTCTTGTAGAGAGGGTTATTTAACAGAAATGAAAATCTTTAGAAATTTAGGTGCACCAGTCACTCACTGCTCTGCTGAGAAGCTGACAGTGTGTTTCCAGTTTAACATCCTCTTTTAAACCTAGCTTCTTCTGCTTCTTGATGCTTCCTGCAATACCCGCCTGTGATTTGCCTGGTTGTTTCTTTAAGGTGGATGAGCAACTGCTAGTTTATAAAATGTGCTCCCATACCCTCAAGCACTAAGGTTTGTGTTATTCTGTTATTAGAGTGATATTAGGCAGCTAAAGGCTAGGGAGTCCCTTGAGAAGAAGAAACAAAGAAACACCCAGCCTGACTTTTTGGTCCGGGTTCTTTCCCTAAAAAAGCATTTCAATGAAAGGAGCCGATGCCTGTGATTAGTAGTGAAAGGGGAAAATTTCCTGACTGTTGAAACCATTTAGTGATCTAGTTCTTTGATAGGTTACAGAAAATACCATATTAATCCTTTGTTCTGGATCAGTTATGAGCAGGCCTTAGAAAATAAGGTGGTATGACACCAAGGTGCAGGGTTTTAATGAAAATAAAATACCTAAAATGTACAGCTGTATCAAATTACCCCACAGAAGCCAAGTCTGTATAGCTGCACTCTAATTTCATTTTCTTATCTCTTTACATTCTCTTCCTCTTGCTTCTGGCTCTCACCTTTGATGTCATTTATATCATGGACTTTGTTCATCACAGGCACCAGCTAAATATGTGCCTGTCAGCCTTTGCTAGGGTGGGAACTGGCTCTTCTGAGAGGACTTAAATGTCTGCTGGTCTGCTGCTGAATGGTGTGTGCAAGACAAGGGTGCGAGCCATCTTTTTATATTTTTGCTTATTCCTCTTTGCAACCACTGAACACGGTTCTGCTCTGTGCCTTTTGAAGCAAAACACTGGGAGGTTTAAGGCAACCTTCTGTGACCAGCAAACTGCACAGCTTGAAGATAGAGAAGCAATGAAAATGCAAAGCCATGCATGTTTAGAGGGACTGTTTTATCTTCTCTGACACTGTAATGGAGTCTACAATTGCCAGTGTAACCATTAAGGGAGAAGCCTGGGTGTCACTGTAGGGTGTGCAATTAGAAAAAATAATAATTAAAAAACCAAGACCCTTGTAGCTGCTCATTGTTCATGTAGTGTCAAAATGCACGGAGGAGCTCAGAATTATTGTGGGGTTAGTATAACAACTCTGTAGTTTCTCCATCAAAAAAAAAAGGCTTTGGAACATGATAAAGCTCTGCAAGAGCCTTCAAAAATATTTTCCTTTTCCTTTGGATTCATAAAGAAATGAGGCTTGAGAGTTTAACTGATATTTATAAGGTTTTAATCCCTCACAACAAAAATGGTTGGGCTTGGTCTCGTATGTAAAGTTGACTAGATCCATGGTTTTGGGAATCGAGGCAAGGAAGATGTTGAGACTTGTAGACTTGTCTTTACCATCCCTCCCCCCAGAAAAAAAATAAATAAAGAGATTAGATATTCCCCTGTATGTAAAAGTCTGCCTTAGGGGGGAAAAAAAAAAAAAGATTTTCTGTTTCTCAGTGGTAAACAAGGAGAAGAGAGTATTATGTTGAGGATTGTGCCATACCACAAGTTCAAACCTACAGATGTGAAATTTTGCAGTATGGATCTCAGCTGAAGCAAATGAGGTATGAACCTACCAGCTATCTTTTATGCAGCATACTTAAACATAGGTCAGAGATTTCATAACCAGACTAACAAAGTGTGAAATAAGATAGACTTTTGGTCAAGTGTAGGAGAATGAACCCCTCTATGCCTCCTTGCTGTTTTATTTTTAAGGTCTTGTACATGAGAGAGGAAGGAGAAATGGAGCTATCCAGCAGTTTTCCTGTTGCTTGGATAAGATCTAAGCAAATGTGCTGGGGAGGGGAGCAAGGGCATACAGTGGTGGTAGATCTGGGATGTATTTTAAGGATTGTGTACATAAGTAATGATAAAGTATTTAATTGTGCTTTAATGTGACATACTGGTTACGTTACCCCACTTTCCCTATCTCACGCTCAAGTTTCCCCTAACTGCAAACACACAAAACAGATTCAAACATGTAAATTGGATCAAAAATCACAAATTTGGAAAATAACTGCTGCCTAAAACCCCATATAAGAAGATTTAACACTAACTTGGCGTTAGTGCATGACATGGTTATAAATCTGTCTAATGTCCTGCTTGTGCTGCAGCACGGAAAAAAGGAACATTTTCCACTGGAAAATTGGCCCAGTGCTATGTTTTGGCTATGTAGGATCATACAGCGCTGGCATTTGAAATAGTGATAATTTTATGCCTAAAAAATGAGTAATTGAACCATTGAGAAATTTATTCTGATGAAATCCTTAGATCACACTCCATCATCTGTTTTTCACATTCTTGTGTATACGATCACGCGGATGTTGCATCCGCAAATGACGCATTTGCGTATAAAGCTGTGTATGTATGTCTGCAGTCCTATAAAACATAAACGGTATAAAGGCATCTTTAAAATTCTATAGCTTCTTTAAACACAAGCTAATTTTTCCTCGCTTTGTGTCTTTCAGAGAGACTGCCACAGAGTTATCTGGAACGTTACCAAGGTAAGGAAGTTGCTCTAAACTGCATCTGTGTATCAATGTCTGGAAAGTGCTGAAAGAAGCACGACCTTTTGAGCCAGAACACGATCCTTGTCCTAAGGAAAACTACTGGGATACTGTGAACTGGGGGTGCAGAGAGAACACCCGCTGCATGCCACAGACAGACAAATGATGGTGAAAGACTGGTGNGATACTGTGAACTGGGGGTGCAGACAAATGATGGTGAAATACTGGTACAACCAAAACTACACAGCTTAAAGCGAGACGCTGAAGTTGCTTTGAGGCTTAGCACAGTTGTGCATCTGATGAGCAAAATCCCAGATGTGGCTCTCTTCCAGCTGTGCGATTATACCCATTGCAGGTGGCTTGGCTTTTGCTTTAAATTTCACCTGAGGGTTGAGGGGAGGGAAACTTGGAGGTAGGAGGAAAAAACACTGTGATCTTCAGGCATTCTTATCTGAAAAGCAACTCGAACCAAATGCTTGTATGCTGAGAAAGTTTTTTCATAAAATAATAGAACTAGACAAGACTCCCAGGCTGCGATAGAGGTTTTTGAAGAGAGACTTGCCTACATATTGTCAGAGGATGCAATAAAATGCTGTAATCATGCAAACAGAGAAAGGGGTGGAGAGAAAGAAACAAATAAAAAAATCTTATATGGTAACCTGTCACTTAGCAGAGATGCCTGATGAGCAAAACAAAAACACAAATCATGCTCTTAGTCCTCTTGTATCTTCTGCCACCACTTTTGCTCTCTGAGGTGCAGGGGTTTTTAATGGGGTCATGGTTTGGGGGGTTTTGTTATCCTCTGATTAATACCAGCATTGTAGTTCATGCGATATATAATGTGAAAAGAACATTTCAACAAGAAAGTCGGGGGTTTTAAAGCATGTAATACATGCAAGGCATTTCTGCTTCTAAGGCAGAGAAAAAATGTCTGCTTTTCTTTGTGTGGTGTGTATTAGTTGGCTTGCCTGTATTGATAAGCTGTAAAAATGTAGATTTTTCACTGTAGGTGATCGTTTCTCCCAATCTGTAAGGTCCCAATTTCTTCTGTAGTTACAAACTTGTGTGATTTCTATCAGTTATTAATTTATCAGATACCTTTCTTTTTATGACTTACCATCACTTGATGTCCTCAGTCATGCAAGCAAATATGCTGGTGAAATTTTGCCAATCATTTGAAGTGCTGACCGATGATCAGGCCTACCTGATGCATAAAGATTTTATTCATCGTCATTACAAAAGACCTACAGTTTTTCACGCATTAAAAAAAAAAAATAAGAGAGAAAGAAGGAAAGGAAGAAAAATAGAGATTCAACAGAGTAACAGCCTTCTTGATTAGGAGTGTCAATAACAACGCCTAGCTGTATCTTTTACTGGTTTTAGTGCTAAAATATTGACTGCATGCCCCAGTTGGCTAAGTATTATATGAGTAATATATTGGAAATGTGAAGTCCTTGTACTTCCGAAATGAATTCCACTTTAAATTAAAGTTAAAACAAGAGATATATGTGCTTGAATAAACATCCAGTATCATACTTGCCATTAATGATTGCCTAAATGTGTTTTTTGAGTTATTACCACTAAACTTTAATTTCAGCTGTGGCAAGATGTCACGAGTGAAAATCAGATTATACAAGCAGTGTGCACAAGGCACAGTAATTGTGTTATAAATATTAAAACCAATGATCTTGTCTGGAAATAAAACAAATGTTTACAGCTGTGCACAGGTTGGCTAGTCCTCCAGCCTTCTTGGGGATTCACCTGTTCCTGCATTTCTTGAAACAAGCTGTTCCTTGGGGTTTTTAATCTTATGTTGTGATGTATTAATCTAATATTTTCAAATTTCAAGTGAACCATTTTGCTATTCTTAATTCATAACAGTGAAACCGTCTTATTTCCCCACGTCTTCCACCTTCACAACTACTTTATAGCATAGAGAATTTTAGGTGTTGCACTTTGAAACGATGCAACTAATAACCGCTTTCCAATAGTCACTGTGATGCTTGGATTTTGTCTGATAGGGCAGAAAAAGCCCTCCGTAATGCTAGAAATTGGACTCTCATTTGTGCAAGCAAACATGATGCCTTGTCTCAGAGCAATAATGACTCATGGATATATTTGTGGCCAGGACTGATCAATTTCTTTTCATGCATTTGTAAGCCTGGTGAAAGGGTTTTTGCTGCAAGAATTGTAAGTGTGAGCAGATGTGTCTGTACTTGGCATATTTTGTCTGACTGTCAGGAAGGTTTAGGCACTGATGGCACTTAGTTCTTATTGTCATTTAAAAAAAAATCTCAAAAAACCTTTCTGAGTCTTGCGTAGTAGAATTAGAGAAGTTAGAGAATTTTTCCCATGAAGCCGTGTAAACAGTCAGAAGTTACAGAAGAGAAAATTCTGAATATTTTCTCTTCTCCTACAGTAACCAAGAGAGGTTACATGTGTGCATTTTTAAAAAGCAAATATAACAAAGTGTCTTGGTAAATGGTGACTTTTTAATATAGTCATTTTCCATTAAATACTGCTGATAGCTCTCTAATGATTATATTAAAGAGGAAGAAGAAATTACCTTACCTCTTGCCACTGAAGAATATGTATCATTGATAGGCAACAGTAGAAAAATCTGAGTTTCTGGACATAATTTATAGGGAAAGCTAGTAGATTAACTTTGCCTGTAGAAAGATATAAAAATATTCAGCATGATTATATTGTGTCAGTTATAATTTAACAGTTATTTCTGATGATTTGGGGAAGCTCAGTCTAGAGAAGGAATTGAAAATTTAAAGTTAAAATACGATAAAGAAGCTTTACAATTTTAATATTAAATGACATTATTATATCTATGAATGTATATTGTTTTTTCGAAGAAAGGCTTTCTGTGCGCAACAGCACATCAAAGAACTGATCTTCACAAGGAAAACTTTATAATAATATTAAGTTGTTCATTGCATGACCTATTTAGAGTACTCAGATACTTCTTGTTGTAGACTACATAATTAAATTTTAAATGGAACATGATAAAGAAATTATACTGGTGATCTCTAGAGATTTGAATACCCTATTTGGATCTTTACAAGAGTGTAGAGAAGGCATACTTTAAAATTTAATAAAGGTCTGGCCTATTTTTTTTTTTCCTTTTAGATGTTCTATAGCTGCTATGGCAGCCCTATTTCAAACTGTATTTGCTCTCAGCATTACATAGACGGTACTTGTGATAACAGATCAAACTATAAGTATTAGAAATATAGCCTAACTTGAGAAATCCACCATTTAAACACGATACAGAACAACTAATGAATGAAGACAAGCTCCTAAAATCTTGTGGTACCTAAGCTTGTAACCACCCTTTCATAGAGCAGCATCTGAGCTAAGCGGTCGAGGGGAGCAGTAAATTAGCGAGGTGAATTGCTTGAGCACAGTACAAAGCCCTATGGGCACAAGGAGATGATGTTTGGAGCTTAAATGAGAAAATACTCAGCTTCAATATCAAAGGAATGATTCCAGTCTCTAGCCACTTCTGTTTGTTTCTGTGAAAGTTACTTTATATTTAAAGAAGAACAAATATTTTAAATATAGACTAACCCCATGGATTATTTATTTGCTTAATACTAGGTTAGTACTGGTAACAGAAGTAAAATCTGGGCTACTTTTCCACTTTCATGTAATGGCTCAGTTTTGCATTTCACTTTGTTGGGGGGTGGGGGGGTAAATTTTAAACCATCACTTCCTCCTCTAAGCTGTTCTTATTTACTGTTAAAAAAAAAAATTCAAGAGAATAATTTACATATATATTTTTCATAGAAAAAATTGTAGAAAGATTTTTGCAGCCTCTGCTAAAGTGGTGTGCATAACTCAGGAAAAGTTGTGTTTTGAGTTAAAGGCCATCTTAAAACTGTCATTTAGAAATTTTTTTAGAAGGGTGGGAGGAAATCTGCCATAAAATATAATGGCATGGATACACTGATTTGAAAGTAATCAAGTATGTTCAAAGTGGAAATTTAAATCTTCAGCTTGTCTTAGGATTCTACTAATTTGCAAACTTATCTATTTTAAACCAGTGGTCTGGAGTAGGGTACAAATTTAAAACCCCTGTCAGGTAGAGTTTTATTCTTCACCTTTCCATAAATTTCTTTAATAATGTCTAAGTTCCATTTACTGTAGAGTTTTATGTTCTTTGTATGTCTACAGCATTTTGGAAATGGCATTTAAGTACTGAAGTCACTTCAGTACTTTTGAAAACTGTTAACCTGCAACTTCACCATTATTTAAATCTAATGCAACTAAGCTTTTATCTAAAGGGAAAAGAAGAATTGACAACCCACCATATGACAAGCAAAATGAAATCTCTTGATCACTAACTGTCAGCAGTCTTTCTAATACCATTGTGTTAGGGAATGATATGTCTTCCAGGAGCTAAGTACACAAGGTTTTGAATCATTTCTGTCTTGACAGCCTAACCGAAGTAACTCCTTGTAAGTGCTTGGATGAATTATAAAATCTATGTGGCTCTGTAGAGTGAGTTAATAAAACATCTATGAGAATTTTAATTACTATAAAATGAAAAGGATTTTTTTCTGACAGTAATAGGGGCATGGACTAAGGACTTACTTGACATCTCAATTGAAGTCTTCACTGGTTTTGTATGGATGGTGGGAGCTGGGGTTAGCTTCTGTTTGCTCTTCTGCTTCCCTTCCAGTTGAGGTCTTCTGCCAAGCAGTTTGTCTCACTCTGAGAACACCAGATTATACCTTTCACCCCTCATGTTTCATATGCTGTGGATGTCCTCTTATATCCCCAGTGCTGCTTTGCCAGTCATGTCAGGCTTTAACACCCATCCACCTATACCATAGGTGTGTTTCTACCAATCTACAACGGAATGTTCCTTACCTTGACATAACAGGAGGCTGGAACTAGATGATCTTTAAAGGCCTCTTTCAGCTCAAACCAGGCTATGATTCTATGGATATTTACTGACATTTTATTCTCCCTTAAATAAAGCAGGGATTTGGCATAGTCCCTTTGTGACCCTCCCTCCTAATGGAGAAGTTCTGCTTTTCACCTCCAAATCCTTTCTCAAAACTGACTTTCATTTAGACGTATACAAATAATAGGTCAAGAAAATGTTGTTCATCCCGGGTGGCAGGCAGTGGTAGCTGATAACATTAAAATCTCTTGAATGTCAAACTATATGCAGCTAACCAGAGTTGGTCTCTGGAAATGATATAATCTTGTCTCTTTTCTGGAACCACATCATTAAAAAGAAAAGAAAAAGATTTCAGCCCTCAACATTTAAATGTTCCCAAGCTAACTGTCTTAAAGAACATGTTTTCCATAATTTGAATGTCTGCTATATTCTGAAGAAAATCATTATTTTAAATTGAGACATGAATTTAACTAATCATTCCCTCAAAAATAAATCTTATATTTGATTTTTTTTCTATGCCTCAGATGCTTATTTCTAAGTACTATTTTCTTTCATCTAACCTTTGAGCTCTTTTTCTGTAGTGCAAGCAG
The DNA here is from genome assembly GCA_013400335.1 of Eurystomus gularis. NCBI lineage: Eukaryota > Metazoa > Chordata > Aves > Coraciiformes > Coraciidae > Eurystomus > Eurystomus gularis. Next base: position 273,914 of record VZZY01009563.1, on the reverse strand, counting down.
GACTACCTGTTACCCGTTATATGTGCTGTATAGGAATGACTTGATGTTGTTTGGTCTTTCTGAGGTGCTGTAATGTAAATTACAGTAATTATTTGGGATAGTAACAAGTTTGATGTTATTGTCAGTGAATGTGGGGTTTTTTGAGGAAATAATACACGAGTTTTCACTGTTCTGATTTTTATTTTTTTCTACGCAAAGCTTCAATATTATTAAAATGTAACATGGAGTTATTCCTTCTAGCAGCTGTTAGCAGGGTTTTTTTGTTGTTTTACATCCATTTTGAAATATGCTTTTTACAGCTAATGTTAATCTTAAAACACACTTATGTGCAATCTGATCCCTTTCTGAAGAGATATTTTTTAAATCTTAAGAGGAGCGTAAGGAGCATAGAGGTGATTATCCATATGTGCTTACTGATGACTTGCATTCAGAAATTACTAAGATACCAGTGGCAGGATTCACATTGCCTAAATTTAGCTATCACATAAGTCCTCAGTCTAAAGAACCAGGGGAGAAATGAAAAGAAATAGATGCCTCATCTCAGGACAGGGTGAACATCTTCCTGGAATTATTTTTCTTTCTCCATTGCCTGGAAGTGGAGCCTGGGGGAATAGCGTAGACTAGATGTTTCACCTGAAGTTAGCTTTAATTTAAGGTGAGTCCTAGCAGACTGAGTTTTATAAGTGTTAAAGTGCCAAGTGACGTAAGCTGATGCCTACTGGAGTTTTGAGGACATTGGCATGCTTAACCTTAAAAAAACTTTCAATATTTGGTACTTCTGTCCTAAATATAGACCCTGGGAAGGAGGGGAGAAAGTCAGACAGAAATGGCTGTTGGACTTGATGCGGCTCTGACCCAGAAGGCAGTAACTCTTCTCACAGTGCAGAGTCCTCAGAAATCATGGCTCACAGTCTTGAAATGGCTTCTGATTACACACAGCCTTTGAATCTTAACAGGATTGTAAGTGATTTTATGTGGTGACCTGGGTTTTGAACCCATAACCATTTTTCACCAGCAATTGTTAGCATCTCTCACAAACTCTAATGAATTTGACAGCAGACCTTTATCTTAAAAGTCTGGCAGGACTTTTATTTTTATTCCCTGTTGTAAAACTCTGTGGACATACTCCCTTTTTTTTTTTATTTTTCTCTTGTTATTCACCTTTACCAGACTTCCAAGCATCTTTTTAACTCGTCTTACAAACCATTGTCATCCAAACGTGCCAAATGAGGATAACGTGCAGCAGAAATGAAAGGATTCAGATCTCTTCATTTCCATTCCTGAAGGTGAATCCTAAGATTGTGATTATTTTTATTTATACAGTACCTAAAGAGTGCTAAATGCTTTATGCAACAAATAAAAGACCTCTTGTAAAAAGCACGCATTCCTATAATCTAATTTTAGTCTCAAATCAGGCAGTATGAATGCCAAGCAGCAGGCTTTGAAGAAAACTGGAAGGTATATGAGGGATACAGTAATAAGATTGAGCAGTTATTTAGGTTCATTATCTGTTCCACTTAATAGTGCTGCAATATCTTACTAGTTTAAGTTAAATTTACATTGGCCTGCAGAGAACATTTGACTGATACAGGAATGGTATTTCTTGGGCTTGCTCAAAAAGTGAGCCTTTAAACAGCAGTTTGAATGATGATAGAGAAAGGGACCATTGCAGGTGGATCCACCATTCCAACGTAAGAAAGAGCAAAGGAAACCAACTTAAAATCAAAGCCTTTTTTCCCCTCCTCATTCAACATTGTTGAATTATTTGTGCTCCAAGTTAGTAGTTTGTTTGTATCCTTTGCCTAAGTGTTGTTTTAGCACTTGAGATCATCAGAAAAGCACTATGTGGAAATTCAATGCAGAGGATGAAACTTGTGGGAATAACTTCACATATAAATGTGCATTTGGTGGGGGGGGTGGAAGGTGGATACACATGAGCTTCTGGAGAAGCAGACCAGCAACTGAAATCAAGGAGAGTTTTGTTAACATGGCAGAACTGAGGAGCTTTCTTAGTATCTTTGCTACAGCACAGGAGAGGCATGTATCATATATTATGATAAATGTATTATTATATACTACAGAATATGATATGTTTCATAAATAGTTAGAAATGAGCTGTTGGTATATAGGATTTTTTTGTGTATCATCCTTACATTTGGTCCCAGAAAAGCAGTAGTAAGATGCATGGATGGGACAGTGTCAGGAAACCCACACCAATGCTCCTAGGACAGTAGACTCCAGTTTAGTGCCCTCTTCAACCTCCTCTGCCTTCTGAGCATCACTTTTATTTATTAAATAATAGCTATTGTAATGTTTACAAAAATTGCAACTGTTCGAATGATTCCGAAAGATTTGCTATGAATTACAAGCAAATCTTAGAGAATTCTTAGTAAATTATTTAAAGAGGTTTAAAACCTCACAAGAACCTAACACATTCCCTAGTGTTCAAGGTTAACAGTTTATACTTCATCTACATTATATTAGAAACATTTTTACTGTAGTACATAAATGTTACACATTTTTTTAAAAGGCAATGATCACAGTGGGACTAGATACGTTACATAAAGCCAGGCACGAGACCTGCAAGCAGTAATTGGTGACTGTTTTTTATTTTTTGAGGGTGCTGAGTTGAGATTCCTCCTGTGAGATGATGCAGATTTTCCCATCTGTGCCTTGCCATTAGAAGCAGGCAGCCCCTAAAGTTTTTCTGTGGTCAGCAGAAGGTGGCTGTGAGCCCCAACCTGACGTGTTTGGAACAGTGTCTCATAGCTGTGCCATAACTCTTACTAGCGGAGATGTTTTGCCATTTTAGAGCCACTGAGGACCTACCCCACTTTCTGGGTATGTTCTTCCAATGCATTTTGCAAGTTGTGCCCTACGCAGCACTTCTACAACAGCAAAGTGCCGGCGCGGCGCTTCTCTTAGCTGTGTTATAATGGAAAATATCTTTCATTCAGGCCCTTGGAATTTTTAGAGCTTTGGCGCTGTTTTCTGCAGGGAACACTTAAGCCTCAGCAAAGCCATGATGTTGTAGAGTGGGTACAAATCACAACTGTTTGCCATAATGTAACCTTTAATGAATGTCTGTGGAGAAAGAAAGAGGGAAAATGAGATGCTGGACTCCACCTAACACACACAGAGACAAAAAAAAAAAAACCAACAAAAAAAACCCAAACAAAAGAACACCAACAAAATCAAACAAACAAAAAACCCCACCTCTGACTTTCATGCCTTTCTAATGATTTTGCTTCTGAACTTTTAGATACTAATCTCACAACAGTTCACATGCTTCATTTTGGAGACTAGTCCTGCTCGTACCAAAGTGATTGCACAAGTCAGTGCAATTTTAGCATCACTATTGCTGCCTACTCTGTGCCGTGCAATGAATATCATATGATTTGATCCTGACTTTGACACTAAGACTATAGACAACTCGATCAAGAAAGAGGAAACTTGGTTTTGGTAGCATCCTCTTGAAACAGTAACTAAGGATTATAAAGAGGAAGCTTAAAATAAGGGCTTAAATGGCTCCTAATACTATTTAGACGCACAATTTGGGTTAATCAAAAGTGCTGGATAACTGCAGGTGCTCCTGACTTCGGTTCAAAGGGTGAGTGTGCTTTTCTGAACGAGGTTATTAATTCAAGTTCTTGAAAGGTGGCAGTGACACCTAGGAAATCATCTAGGGCTTGGAGCTTTTACCTAGGTGTTCAAAAATTTTCTTTATTAAGATTTTTCTGCTGGGGGAACCAGAGGCACCTGCGCCGATGTGCTGGCGGTTGCAGAAGTGACTGTGGCTTGTCTCAGTCGCTGGTAGCTTTCATTCCAGGATCACATGGTGACATAAGAAGGAGTTCCTGCAAGTAAAAAGTTTTATTTAACAAAAATGAAATATTATTCATGTCATGAGTAATTGAATCCCAGATGTTCTCATTCTATATCAATGGCTGAGGACAATATGACTCTAGATAGACTGTGACAACATGAATTGATTTCTTTCTCTTTTTTCTTTTTTCCTTTTTTTTTTCCTTTATTTTAAACCTGCGAAGTGACTGTGCGGTTTTTTTTAGCTGATTGCTTGGAGCTGACATTACAGGCTGTGCAGCTGTAAAAAAGACCTTCTCATTTTCACTGAGAATAAATAAAATAAAATATTGCAGAAATAGCATTGCTTTTCCCCGGTCCTGCCCCTGCAGAAATAAACAGAGATAACTTGGAAAAAGCAATTGTGTTTGGAAAGGCATTCGCTAGAAGAGATGGTTGCTGCCAACATTGAATATGCAGAATGTAATAATAAAAGTAATCATGTTACTAAAAAGCCACCTGTTATTTTCTTCAGTTTTTATCTAAAGCATAGAGCTCACTTATTTTTTTTGTTTCTGAATTTGTAGCAGAGATGGGAAGTCCAGCTCCTTAGAAGCCATATTATATGCAAGGTGGTAATTCCTCATTAAAGTTAAGAAGAAAAAGAAACCATGCTCGCTAACATTTCTAAAGCCGTTAAAGATGAATGTTTCCACAAAGGAACAGGAGTCGAAAAACTTTTAAGTGCTTGTTAAGGCATGCACTCACAGTGCATACAAGCAATAAGACTGTTTTGCTGAACTGTGAAATTGCACTGAGTAATTTCTCTAATAACAGAATAGATATTGCACTTCTGACCCCAGAGGAGCTCCGGGCTCGGTGCAGCAGCCGGCCTTGGCATCAGCAGAAACTTGTGCAACCAAAGCACGGGCTGCATGCTGAGTGGTGGAAAGACAGGGAGAAAGGTGGCAACAGAAGAGGTTTGATGTACAACTTGTAAATGTTCTGGCTGGCTTAAAAATTCAGAAAATGATTGGTGGTGATGGTACTTTATTTATTGATTTCCCCGACATGACCTGTTCTTCATAGGAGCTGCACAATTGTGTCCAGAGCTGTGTGTTGGACAGCTACCTCCTACTTCCAAAGAAAGTATTCAGTCCACTGTGAACATACGGTAGCGGAAACTTTTAATTAGCATTCCATGTTAGCTTTCTCTTACAGAGATGATGCATTGGTGATGCTTTTCCTCTGTGTTACGGAGAAAGCTGGTGGAAATAACAACTCAGTAGCTGAAGCAGGACAAAAAAAAACCTAAACAGTATCCCTCAGCATAATACTGTATGTGCAGAAATGGGAAAAGAAATCATGTAACAAAACCACTCAGTTAAAGCAACAGCTTACATCTTCTATTTCAAAACTTGCAAGGTGAAAAAGCATGGTGTGGTTTAAAGGGGATATTGATCTGGCTGAGCTATGTGTGAACTCATGCCACAACCCCAGTACTTTCCCAAACTCTGAACCTCTTAGAATTAATGCAGGGCTTTTGGATTGATTGCTTGAAGTTTTTCTGTAAAAACAGTGAGTCCGATGAACGGCAGGTACTCGAGGTGATTAAAAAAAAAGAAATAAAAAGCCACTTTGAGGATTGAGAACAACTTTGTTATTGTACTTTCTTATAGTGCTGTATAGTTAGAGCAAGGCAGCGAGAGCCTCTACCTCATTTCTTCTGCCTTCCACTTTACGAAGGCAGGGGACGAGGCAGGACGAGGGGAAATGGCCTCAAGTTGCATCAGGGGAGGTTTAGATTAGGTATTAGCAAGAAATTCTTCACTGAGAGGGTGGTTAGGCACTGGAATAGACTGCCCAGAGAGGTGGTGGAGTCACCATCCCTGGAGGTGTTTAAAGAACGAATAGATGCAGTGCTTGAGGATATGGTCTAGTGATTAGAGAGATGCTAGGACAAAGGTTGGACTTGATGACCCTGGAGGTCCTTTCCAACCGTAATGATTCTATGATTCTCTTATTCTGTGATCCTATAGGGACATAAATGGGAAATAAATTCCCATCTTGAATTTGTCTCACAGTGCCGGGAATGTAACAGACATTTTTAGATATTCTCTCATTTGAAAAAATTCAGAGCTCAGGCAGGTGTTGAAAATCTGGCAGTCAGGTTTGGCTTGCTATTGTAATGTAGGTTTGCAGATTTTGATCTTAAGTAGGTAATATTTTATTAACCTGTGGAATGCTGGGGGTGGGCTTGGTGGTGGGTGCTGGATGATAGAAAACATGTGGCAGGAGCTGTTTATCTTTACAGCCGCGTTAAGAGTTGTTGCTCAGGAGGAAGCCAGTGGTTCACCGCTTCCTTGTTATTATCTAGCAACTGCTGTGAAAGACAGGCTGGTAAAGTTGAGAAGAGGCAGCTATGGAGAGAAATATCTGCAGGAAAATCTTCTCAGCCCCCACTCAAACCTCTTTTCACAGAAATAAGAAGATGCTTTATATCCTTGTTTTCTATGTTTTTTAGGGCTTTTATAACTCCTGATATTCTACCTTTTCAAGAGATATAGATGTCCAGCTGTCTTCTGACTTTCAACTGCGATGCTTTCTTTGGATGGACTAAAACCAAAAACGTGTTTCCTTTTGTAAATTGAACTTTGGATTAACTTCATTCTGTGAGACAAGGCACAGATTTAAAGAATTACGGCTAGAGTTCACAAAAACAACAAATAAGGATTACCAGTAAATAAGGAAAAGCCCCAAATTCCTTTTTTTTTTCTCTCTCTCTTATTTTTTTCCCCTCTTTTCCTGTATTCTGCATGCATCAGGGCTCGTCTCTTCTGACCTTCTAGGGGTTTATCAGATTTATGGTGCAGCATCAAGTCTAATATAATAAAAATGAAACTGTCCAAAGCAAAAAGACACACAAAACAAAAGCCCCAAACCTCTACCAAACCTGTCTTAGATATTATTCTACCCATGTGAGAACTTCTCAGAGTAACTAGAGATAATTGTGCATGATTTTCATGCTTCCAGTAGTGCCTGTGCAACGGTCACCAGTGGGCTGCTGCTCTCAGGCATGCAATACATCAGTCATCTTTTGCTTTTGTCACCATGATTTTTAGTCTTCCTTACATGCAGAAATTCTCAAAATGTGCTTTCAAAAAAAATATCTGCTCCAACTACCAGTCACTATTATTGGTGTTTCCTGATTGGGGGTTGGGGCGGAAGGGCTTTTATCACATACCCCATATGTGCTTTATGGTGCTGAGGCTTCATAACTGAGATATGATTTTATAATGAAAATTTCCCCAGGGAAGTGTTCCGATGTACTGCGGAAAGATACTGACACTTTGTGCTTTATTTGTAGGAAGGGTATGAACACTTTCTTCCTTTCTTTTTAAAAGAAGAGTATTAAATTAAAAAATAGACTTGTGTTGCTTGTAAGACTCCTGAAGATATGTCCAAGTGGTGGCTGAATGATGTACACGTTAAAATTATCCTCTGCGATGCACCAGCCCAAAATTTGGAAAAGATACCTGATTATTGGTAGCACTGTCTCCTTCTTTTCAGCTAAATCTGTAGCCTTTTGAATCTGAAGTGAACGCTGCAGCTAAGGAAATACAGCAAAATGCTCGTAAAAGGGGCTATTGATGGCATGCTCCATACTGGAAATCTGTCTTGTTATTGAATGGAAATGTGACTTAGATATGTAAATTATATTCAAGATTTCATCGGTAAGTCTTTCATATATCTAGAAACTATCTTAAAGCATTTAAATAAAATGTTAATTGAAGTATGGAATAGTGTTAGCAAGCTCTTTCAAAGAAAGCTTCAATTCCAGGCACGTAACAAGGAAGCAAGCGCTCTGATCTAGTCAAACAGAACCTCCCATGGTAAAAACCTATAATTGTTTTAAAGTTCTCTAAAAACCTACATCTCTGTTCTCATCTCATCCCACACACTGTGATATTCCTTATGTTCCTCACTCTCCTCTTTCAGAGCTGACTTTCTTTGTAGCCTTCTCCCACTCCCAGCGCGCTACCTTCTCTCACCTCCTACTCATGGAGCTGCCTCCTGCTGCCCGTACAACAAGCACTTTTCTACACAGCCCAGCCCTTTCCTTTCCTTGAGCTCATCTGCGCCTAATTCTGCATGAAGCCATCAAGATGTCTTGCCCTGAATCAAAATCCAGAGGGTGAACTGTGTTTCCAAACTCAGGAAACTCGGCAATAAGCCAAGCGGTGAATTTAGATCTCCTGAGAACTATCATCAAGGGGAGCAAATGACTGATCTTTATCTTTAAAAATAAAATCAAACCTATTAAAAAAAATAGAGTGGTTGAGCTAGACTCCATCCTTCTGGTGCTTATGGAAATCCTTTCACAAGCAACAGGGCAGTTCTCAGCAACATTGACTTCAGTGGTTCAATTTCAATCAATCCAGGTCCAGTTCATCCACAAAAGCTGGAAATTAGTCCTGAGACCTAGAAGTGTGGGAACAGAGAGGCTTGAGCATCTCCTGCTGCAGCTCTGGTTGTGATTGTCACTCCTTACCTCCTCATTAAATAGAGGGATTTTGGAGGTATTTACGAAGTTACCTTCCTATCTGCACATGGTCTGCAACAGTGACAGCAGCTGTTCCAAAAGCAAGCGTGAAGGGAGATATGACTGCTTCTTAGCTAGGTTTACAAATTTGTAACAAGACTACTATTTAAAGTATGTTCTTTTGTACCTACAGGCAATATGTTATCATCTAAATCTTGGCAGATTGATGGACAGCATCAAAAGGATGTGGCATGGAGAGATTTCTCTGCTTTGGAGTGGTTTCTTTCTTCCAGAGCTTGTGTGATTCTCATTGGTTTGGGCAGAGGTTGCATGGATTAATACTATAACCTGTGACTTGTGCTCCCATGACCCGGAGGAAGGGAGGGCAGCCATGTGATAGTGTTCAGCTGACAGGAGTCTGCTGGGTAAGGCTGGGAAAATGCTTGAGTTCAGGAAAGACATAGTATTATACTGAAAAGCAAAAAATAAGTAGAAATATAATTGTTGCATGTTAAAAGCACTTTTGATGATAGAGGAAAATTGCTAGCTAGGAATTACTTTTGTGGTCTTTTTTTCCCAAATCCACAGACCAAATAACCCAGCTGCATGCCCTCTCAACAGAGGCCATTGGGACTGGGATGCTCTTCCATGGCTCCTGACCATCTTTCCAAGCAGCAGTGCCTCAGACAGCCTGTGCTGCTTTAACCACGGTGCCTCATGGGTATGACCAAAATGCACAACTCGTGTAGGCAGGACTATATCAACCCAAACCATACATGAGGGGTGAAAGCTAAGATCCTACCCATGTTCTTCTGTTGTGCTTTACATGAAATGGTTGCCACTGAAGATGGAGTTGTTTTGTTTTGCAGCTCTTCTGTGAATGGAGGGCTTTGACTGTGTTTTTCCATGGGATGTGTTCACAGAAAAAAAAAAAAAGAGGAAATTCATTTAATCAAAAATTTAAATATAAAATCTAAACTTTTTGGTAGGGAAGTGAAAATCCAAACAACCTCATTTTCATTTGAAACATGTTGAGCTTCCATGTGGTTCACCACTTGCGTTGACTCATTGCTGGCATTTGTTATTCCTACTTGGCTTTGAAAGAGTTCCCCACCTTCTCAGGTGAAGGGATTCGTCCCACAGTCCTTTACAGATCCATATTGGGGAAAGATGAATCATTCCTGTCTGTTTTACTGCTGACTTGAAGGGCACCTACACAACAGCATTCCCACGGAAAAGTCCACATTGGAAGAAGGTGAAGTTAACGGGGAAAAGGTTCACAGTTGCCTTTGCCATCATTTTAGTGAGACTGGGACTACAATTCTCATTTTCTTGAAATAACACCGTAGGGGTAGGGAACCGTAGTGATGTGCATATCCCATGGCATGGTACCATTTGGCAAACCACCCAAGTTAGGCTGATGAATTGAAGCCTATGGTAAAGTGAGAATGTGTTGTGTGGTCTTGAGCATTAGGTGTTAATTAATACATTTTGGCTAAGTGAGAGATATATATAATTATCTTTCTGGGAGTAAGCAACTGTCATTTTTTGGCATTGCCTGCATGTTGTGAAGCAGAACTAGAAAGATGCGTTTAAAAATTGCACCTTACTGAACTGGTTTAATTAGAGGTCAGTAAAATGTAAATGGGCGAAAAAGAGCTGATGCAGATGTTTTAGGTTTGTTTAGATTGGGTTTGAATAGAGAAAGTTCTATAATATAGGGCTGAAGGTTATACTAGGGTTTATTCAAAGGGGATGGTGACGGTACTGTGGCTATTACCTCTTAGGAGAGGTGGAAGAAAAGATTCTCTGCAAAGCTGAAAAGCCAGTGTTCGCAAGGCCATTCCTGCACGTGTTGTAGCTCTGTGTAAGTTTTCCTGTGTTCCAGCGTGCTGTCATCCCGCTAACCTTTGAATACACCTGTGTAATCAAATCAGAAAGTAAAGGTCTATCGTTTACTTCTCTTAATACCCTTGGACAGATTGCTGTCTCATTAGAAAGAGTTGGCAAAGTAATTCAAGAACGGTAAGGCACTAATAAGACGCTGTCTTTAAAAATGGATTGGCTGAGTGGAAAGTCTGGCAGGTCCCCAGAATGAGTATCTAGCCACAGGCTGGAATTATTTCTGTGCTAATCTGCTTGGCGTATTCAGAGGATCTACTTGCATCTTGTGGAGCGGGAGGTTTGGAGGCTGCTGACCCATGAAGAGCTCCCATCTGTGGATCTAGCTTGCTGCGCTGATGTCTGGTGGGTGGCTGAAAAGTTTGCTGTTTTCTGCAGCTACAGTCCATGGACCGCAGGCATATTCTGAATATGCCCAGCCCTAAACCGTAGGATGATGTATAGGCTTTATGCAGCTCTGTTTGCTGTGCTGAAGTGAGCTGTCAGAGCTTATCATTGTAAATTTACTTTTTTCTATGCATCCTTGGGAGAGGAAGCTTTGGATTTTAGAAAAGGAATGGCAAAGAGAGACAACAAAATCAGAAACTGCACTTCACTGAAAAGTGACTGGGCACAGCTCTTTAAAGTATGGAGTTTGCAGTTGTACGGAATTGATCTGGAAGAGATGCAAATTCCATCCTGACTAAATTCAGATTTAGATTTAAAATGCAACTCACATGGGCACCAACTAATGCACCAGCCAAATTCACTCTATTATTAACTTAATAGGCTATCAGGTGACCCCCCATGAAATGTGTTAACATAATGCCAATAATGAGTCTTTTTAAAGGAAGGTGTTGAGGAAATGCAATCAGAGTTTGTGATATGGTACCACGCTTCCAGAGTGGCTCTTTTCTCATTTCACAAAGCTTTGCGTGATGGATCCATCTGTTCCCAGGAGATGGGAGTGTGTTGATGCCATTTTCATGGGAGATTTTGTTTCTAGGTTGAAGCTTTCTGAATTCTCTGGAAGTTGCCTGCGACTCGATATTCATTGCCTGGGGCTAACTATTGCCAAGACAGTCAACATAGCCAGCAGAGATTGCCTTCACAGGCTGGGTGGGGCCTTTACTTAAGAGATCAAGGCTCATTAGAGCTTCAAATCTCTGAATGCACATTCAAAATTGAGTGACAGGAACTTCTGGGAAAGTTTTGTTGAAAAGCCTGGCATAACTGAGTAATTATAATATAGCAGTACTTCATATGCAACTTGATTGTCACAGCCTGTGTCAAGAGAACTCGTAATTTCTGAAGGATAAGACCATATGTTCCAAAAAGAGCTTACAGAATGTGGGATACTTGTTTTGCAAGTTATTTTTTTTCCTCTTTATAAAAACAAAGTGTTATGAAATGAGATTAAAAGAATCTCCCACACTTAATTAAACTGAATCTCCAAGAAGAGGTCCCAGACCTATTGGATAAGCATGTTCTAATAGCTGTGGTTTCCAATTTACTTCTGGATGTAGCTGAATAAAATGTTGCAAGGATAGTTGAAAGGACACTGTTATCCTAAATATAAATCTAAGAATGTATAAGAATTTTTTTAAAAAACTGTTTTCCACTTATACAGTCTAACGCACTAGTTAAGGACCTCTTCACGTTAGTTGACAATGAGCTTGCTGGTTATAATTGGCCCCTGAAACAAAGTATGGTCAGGAAAGTCCTCCAAATGTCCAGACAGATTTGTGGGTATCAACTGGAAATGCTACATGCTCTGATTTACATCAGCATTGAATATAAATGTAGGTGACTTCATCATCTTCCATTTTAAGCTGTATCTAAATTACTTGTATTGTCCAGAAAACTTCTCACTTCTTGAATGTAATGTGAAAAGGTAGCTTGGGCATCGTTGGTGTTTAAAAGTCAGAACTGAACCTGAGCTGACATTTCTGAGGACATTAAGAATTATTCTGAATTTTGCTCCAACAGGAAAAAATAATATTGACTAACAAGTTCTTGGTCTGCTTTTGGAGACTGACCCTGAATGTACACTGTGGTTGTATTTTTAGAATTTAGAATTTATTTTCATTAGCAACAATATTCCAATAATGAGGTGGAGAAAACCAACTAGCGTCAGTTTGGTGCGTTGGGATTTTTTTATTTCCAGTGAGGGACATGCACACAGGGAGATGTGATTATTGCCCCAAGAGATCATAATATCCATTAGAGTCACAAACACAACTTTATTGACTAATTAAGGATATCCCTGTAAGATTTCCTAATAAATTTTTAAAATGCATTTCATAGTGAACAAAAGTGCTATACAGCAAGTTATCTTTGCTTTCCTTGCTAGGAAGAAGTTTTACTTACATTATTATTATAAACCGGGATAAAATCACTCTTGTAAATATTTTCTTGACCTAGCTGGAAGGACAGACACATCGTCTTAGCTCTGTCTGCTCAACCTCTTCATTTCACTGTTAGCTTCCTATAAATGAGGGTAGAATCATGTAAAGTCTGTAATTTTACCCACTTTAAATACGTGGGATTTTCTAAGTATTTTGTGTGTTTAAAATTTTACCTGTTTTCTTAAGATTGCATATTTCAAACATCCTTTCATCACTAGGTTCCTTGTGGATACTTACTAAATAAGTGACAGATACCTGCACTGGAAAGGATCTATGTAGATCTGGCATTTGTTAGGCTTGTAACATTTGCTGATCCACGTCTCCCATGGAGTATTGATTGAGACATTAGATGAATCTTAAAAAAGATGTTGTAATTGCATACTGATATAAACACCACAGATGTCCTCATCTGGGCTGGCCATTCAGTGCTTCCTTTATGGTCAGTAGAGAAAAGCAGGGTCTTTTCCATATAACTTTTCCCATGGTAGCTATTTAAAGTAGGTTTCTAGATTCGTACTCAATGGGGAAAACCAGGCATTACTATGCAGGGAGTCTGAGTTAGTAGTTCAGGTGCAGACGCCTTCTCTGAAGAGGTGTAAAGTCATATGAAATGGATTGTACCAACTTGCTCCTTGACTCTCTATGGGGAGGAAAAAAATAAATCCTTCCATAAATCCTTTCCATTATGCTGTCTCACAGAATAACTTCTTATGGACTGACAGATGCTAAAAAGATCACCCATTTTCCACGATCTGTCAAGTTAATTAGACAGACTCTGCCTATATTCTTTTTATGTTCCAAATCCCAATGATTTGGTTGGCTGAGTTTTGGCTGGCCAACATGCAACGTCTGCAGCAAACCATCTTGTCTGTAAAGGCTTCGCTGTCTGGTGTTAAGAATAAGCTAATTCTGTGGAGTATAGCCTCCATCAGGCAGCTCTCTGGTAAATGCTAATGAGTAAGTAGCAAGAGGTGTCCCAGAAATGATGTAAGCTGCCTCTTCTCAACAGAATACCCACCTTTTCCCTAGTTTTAGCTTCTCCCAGTCCTCATTTCCTAATCTAGGCAAACCACAAGAGAACTGTTTAGCTAATGAATGATTGAAAAGTATGAACACCAAATTCAATAAGTCAAGAAGAAACCAAACATAAAACCCCACAGAGATAACGAAATGTATGCTTAAATGCATCATTCAATTACTCTGCTCGCTCTTTGCTTCCCATTACATTCTCCTTTGTCAGTACACACTGTATCTAAATGGCCATCTCTTTGTGACAAGAAACTTTTCTTCATGCCTTTACCTGCTGGTGCAGAACACTGTTGGTACTTTGCAAATATCAAACAATAAAAAGAATTGATTGCAAGCAACATATGAATTGCATGATGGTTAGTGAAGCTTCTCAGAATTTTCCCTATCCAGTACTAACATAGCCACCAGAGTTTGTAGATTTGGACTGCGCTGGTCTTTATGAATGAGAAGGGCAGTTTCAGGTCAGCTACAGTTAGACAATTTCAGTTTCTTAAGTCACCAAGAGCCGTAGAAGCCACAGAAGGATTGTGATCGATACAGCATTATTCTTTGTTTTATTTCTTTCAGGATAAGTCAGCCAGGAATCATGCTGCCATTACCTGCTTAAAATTGTTTGTCCCTGGGGATCTGAGTTATATCAGGTGCTCTACTCAGGCTTTTCTTCTTGAATGTTCCTAGAAAGTTGGTTCATCAGCCTGGCACAGATGAGGCAAACCAGTTTTTTCGCTCAGAGGCCACCCTTATTGTAGAATGCAGAAGTTCCCTTGTCTCAAAGAACAGAGCCAACCGCTTTGTCTCGCATCATTCTTAGCAGGTCTTTTGAAGTGCCTGAATGTGAATAAGTCACAGGTAGAGCTAACTTTGCATTATTAGGCTACATGGCATTAATGCTTCTTGGGATCTCAAAATCCTGATTTTCAGTGTACTAGCATCTGAAAACGATTATAGGATTCCCCAGAGACTTTGCTTGGATATTGCAAGCAGATGTTAGGAAAAACCTGAAAATGGATAGTGGTATTGATGAGTCCCATCATAAAAAGATAAAATAAAAATGTCATTATCTTTGCATTGCTGTGTAGCTTAAGATGATGAAATGCAGCAGTTATTATGGAAGAAACGGTCTTTTTGCATCCTCCAGCTATAATCTATTGCACATGATTAACACGGAGAGTCTTTACTAATTAGCTTTTATGGTCAAATAGTTTTCATGAAGTTGGTTTCAAAGAAATCAAAATTAAACTCCTTATAGCTCTGAAAGATAGAATTACGGAATATGAACGCATCGATAATCTTTACAAGCTGGAAGAAAATGATCGTTGAGCAACGAAAGCTACATAAAAAGACCCAATAATATCTCATGTTTTGCAATATAATGTGTATGGGTAAGTGATGACGCTAGGATTTTATAAATACAGTCTAAGCAGGGTGGGGGCTGCATGGGGTTATCTTTTGTCTGACAGCATGAAATTTTACATATTGATGCCATGAATGCAAGTGCTATAGAACTGATCAGAGGACGATGCAAAACTTCACTCTTTACTCATCCTTATAAATTTTAAAAATGTAAGAATAGGATGCGGTAGGCTGAATTTATCCCATCCAAAGCACTGCTGCAAATATAAATGAATGATTTCTCCTTTCACCATTTTGCTCCTGAGTTCCTCTTTGCATTGTTCTGTTAGTTTGCCATACTTTCAAAATAAAACGCTGCTTTGACTGACTTCATCCCGCAGTGTTGCAGTGCATCTTCTATTTGTAAGTGTAATGACGAAAGGGCTTTTAAAAGATGCTTACGCTGAAATGTGGTGGTTCTTTTCCAAGTCAAACTGCCTTAATTTACCTGTGTGTTTGTGCAGATAAGCTTTACTAAACTGTGGCCCAGAAAATATCCTCTCTTCAGTGAGCCTTTAGCAATTACATTTCACAGAAGGAAGGGGAAGCACTGGATTTAGTACAGTTTTCAAAACAACTTAGTTTAATAGCAGAAAAAAACGTTCAAGCATTTAAGAGCTCATATCTCAGTCACTACCAATAAATTTCTGGCTCCCAGAAGATTTAGCAACACAAGTACTTTTGAAAAATCTATCTTTTGCTCACTGAATCTCATAGATGAAACAACCATTTAATTCTTTTCTGGAAGAAATGGGAGGTCTTAAGTCTTTTGGGGCTTCAACCCAAAATCAAGTTCTTTGTAGTAGACAGTGCATCTCTGTAGACAAAAACATACAACTCCAAAAGGGCTAGATCTCGTAATTACTTTCATGAAATTTGCCCCATTTTCTGTATCATTGATCCCTTCAACAGATGACAACCCTATGTCAATGAGATTCCTAACAATTAAACATTAGAGACACACACAAAAGAAGAAGCTCTCATGGTTTGGCTTTTTTTTCAGGGTGGTTTCATAGGAAGGCTTTATTCTTCTCATTGTATTGTGGAGCCCTAAAACAGAGACTTTTGCAGTTCTAATATGGTTTACATATTTGAGATTCTCCAAACACTGCTTTCTTTGGTCCCATTGTTAATGTTTGCCTAATTAAATAACAGGGTGAAGTTGAGGATTATTCTGTCCTAGGCTAAATTATTCCAGCTACGAGAACATGCAAAAATATAGTGCCCTGAAGTAGCATAGAATGACCATGAGATCCTTTCATTTGAATTTTGCCCTCTTGTGCCAGGGTTTTGGGGGGTGAGTTGTTGCTTTTTTTCACATCATTTGGAGATTTGGGAAGGGTCAGTGGTAACTAGTCATACAAATTCTCGGTATTATTGTTAAGAAATAAACACACATGTAATGGTAGAAACTTACCCATTCAGAGAAGTATCAGGCTGAAGGCTTTGGAAGCAATCAGGTGTATATAGGCAATTCATGTTTTCAGAGTGTCTTACAAACTCTGTTTCAAACCAGGTGGATTGTCTCTCAGGACAAGACAAACTGCACAGCTTGCTGAGATTTTGGCTTCTTTTTTTGACATTGGTAATGTAGGTCTGATAAAGACAAAACTTGTCTTGGTTTTGAGATGCACCCTCTACCCTAGAGATAAAGCAATGATTTTCTCTTCCAGACAGCACTACCCAGTAATAAATACATCTATTACTAGACCAGATTAAAGGATGTGAAGCCTGGGAAATGCAACAAGGGGTTAAATTATGAAGTGTCCCCGATGCTCTCCATTAATAAAAGAAAAATCTCAACCTTATATGAAGTGTTGGGAAAAGTTTTTTTGGTGCTTGTAAAATAGGTTCCATTGCTCAGGAGACAATACAAGAAAAGGACCTGGCCCCATTATATCATTAAGAGAATCCACTTCTTATTTACAAGTTAGAATTAATTTTTACTGAGGCTTAAATGCTATAAACCCCTGCTGTGTGGCAGAGACTGTGACATTCTGTTACAGGTTAATTTCTCTCCTTGCAAATTAGAAAATAGTGTGACTTGCAAAACGGGGAGAGAAAGGGGAAATATGCCAGCAGCTACGCTTAGACTTTTTTGCCTTTTGGCTTCTTCTTTCATTTTCTAGTCTGCTGCACTTCTTCTTTCAGTGATTTGGATTCTGGATGCCAATTTAAATTTCCGGTGCATTTAGCGTCCTACAACACCAGGGGATTGAAAAGAGAATTAAGAATGTAAGAAAAAAGATGGTATTTTTTTCTCCACAGTCTTTTTTATCTTCTTACCCCTCTGTGATGGCAGTGATAACAGAATCCAGTAAACTACAGCCACAAAAAGCATGTTTATTTTGCACAGGTGTGTTTATAACGGGAGCTAGACGGGGCTCGCTCGTCGTTCACAATCTGTAGAGGGCTCTTTCACAGATCAACAGACTATAAGATTGCTTTCCTGGATATGAGCCACTGATGGACCCATACAGGCTAGTAAGAGTCATGTAAGAGTCTTTTATCCTGTCTCAGCAGGGACATCTTCCCCATGGGCATCGCAAGAGAGTGTTTTCCTAGCAGCGGATTTAACAGGGGGAGAGAAGGGATGGAAGGAAGATTAATGTTTCTGCCAGTTCCCTGCAAGTTCACAGAAAATATTGGCTAGAGCAGGAGTGGCCTGACTCCGTCATGCTCCAGCCTTTTCCGTGTACTTACAGTGGCATGTTTTTAATCAAATGTGAAATATAGCTTTAGCAGGTCGAATGGATTAGCCTTCCTTGTAAGTAACTCTGTCTGCTTTAGTCAAGAGTGCAACTTTTTTTTTCTTTTTAATGTTTCACACTTAGGGTTGTCGTCTTTAACTTCATTAGTTTAATGTGTCTTTGGAGTTTTGATTGTTAAAGGTGGAAACTATTTAATGACCATATCCAATTGAGCTTTGAAGTACACTCAGTGAAGACAGCAAGGTAAGAAACTTCTCAGCTGGTCTGTCATAAAAGCTTGGAAATGCTTGAGATGAACGGGGAGTGATCTGTTCCTTTTTAAATACCGTATTACAGCGCTTGTAAATATTTAAGTTTTCCTTGCTTTGGGCTTTCATATCTGCCTACATTTAGAAAGTTAATATCCTCGTATTCCAAAGCTGGGAAATCTGTTCATGACAATGTACATAACTGATTTCCTTCCTCCAACGCTGGTTGTTATTTATCAGCATCTCATCAGTCTCCTGTTCTTATGCAGCATTGAAGTTATCAAAGAAATGGGGGATATTTTCAGCTACCTTATTCCTGGGCCTCTGAATCAGCTGAGCCTCTAATAAAGTTAGGCTGTTCGTATCAAGCCATCCCTTATCAGTAATGTACTTTGAAAGCTGTTCTATCTGGTTAAATCCAAGTGAAATAATAGACCTCTTACCTGTCACATCCTCAGGCTGCTCTAAAATGTTGTTGCTCTACTAAAATAGATAGTTCAGGTGATTATCTGTGTGCCAAGAATTGATATAAATATTACAAATAATTTTAAAAATAGCTCAATTTTCAGAGTAACTGAAGGTTGTTTCGATATCTTAATCAGTGCCATATTTCAGTGCCAGATACGGTGTGAAATTGTTCTCAATATTTCTTGCAAAACAGATGTTGAAAATTTTAATTTTTCTATTTGGTACTATTTGTAATTACCTTTTACATTTCTGACCCGTGTTCTAATGTGTTGTTCAGGCAAGTTTCTAGGGGATTGTTCATTTTGCTAAGTACAGTTATAGAAAAGTAAGGCTTCAAAAAGACCCCAAACAAAGCCAGGCCTCAAAACTTTTAAACCTGTCTTTATAGGAATTAATGCAATTAGAAGACTAAGGAGTAACAGCAAAATAAAAATATATCCAAAGATTCACAGGCTGAACCAGGGCTCTGCCATACTTTTTCAATGAGTTTAGTTCTGTTCGTGCTGAAGTAGATTGGAAATGTTAACATTCTGTTTAGTAGAAACCAACACTGACTTCTCTGAAGACCCTATCTTAGATGACTGCCTTCTCATCGTTGCTGTCATGTTGAAATTCCTCCTCCTATGCTGCAAGAGTCAGCAATATAAGTGCAGACAGCAAAACCTCCAGCAGGCAAGATATTCCACAAAATTTCAGGCAATGGAGAACAGGATAACATGATAGCTTGACCATATACCATTGGCTTAAAAATCTAAGACATAGTCCTTTGATTTCTATGAGAATTGTCTTCCAGTCATTACAGTGTGACAAAATTAATTACTTTCCACATTAGATTTACATGTTTTCTTTCTTTAAAAAATAAAAATCATGTGGACCGGTAGTATTGTAAAAGATGCTGGAACCAGATCTCCTGGTTCATATTCCCAACGCCTTGCACGTTTCAATCTTGTATCTTTTCTATTTCTCTGCCCGTGTGCCCGTTAAGTAGGAAAAAACCTCAAAGGGTGCCTGGTGGCTTCTGTACTTTTTTTTTTTCTTTTTTAATTAGAATGTTGGTTCAAGGCCATGTTTCAGCAAAGCGTGTCAGCATCTGTTTAAGTCTCGCTGACTTTGAGATGAGCACAGTGTTTTGAGAAACCGAGGCCTCTGAAGTTATGCAAAAACAGTGCAACCTCAGTATAAATAATATCTCTTGTTTTATCTGATTAGTGATGGGCTATGCTTCTTTTTTTTGCTTTTTAAAGCAAGTGCCTTCATTTATCACCATCCAGGGGCCTATTTGGATAGTCAGTGGACAGAAAACAAGGCATGAATCTGTTGGAAAAATCATTTGGCTTATGTAGTCCTTTCTAAATATAACTCTCTGATCAAAGCACAGAGTGTCTTTTGTAAGTCCTATCCAAAACAGATATTAGATGAAGAATACACTGAAGCCTTCAGATTTTTGATGGTGCCTTTTCAAAGGCATGCCATCCTGAATGTAGCACCATGTGATGCTGTTTGAACTGAGCAAACATTTTGCCTTCAACTTTTCTCTTGCATTCTTGCCACTCTACAGAGATAATTGTATATACAGCTTAAAAAAAAAAAAAAAAAACCCAAAAAAAAAGCATCTTCAATTAAAATGCTGAGGATTTTTGAAGGCTGCTGGAGAAAAGCGGTTGCAGTGTTGTGTCTTAGAAATAATTCTTTTATTATTTATAGCAACTCCTGGACATAAATAAACATAAATTGTTTCAGGGTTCATAACCATAAGGGTCCTTGCAGCTGAAATGGTATCCTTCAGAAATGACAGTTAATAAAAGCTAATTTTGATTTAGCTACTAACCAGTTTATAAGGTAACTGTCTTTCCAGTGACTCTTAATGTCTTGGGGAGAGATGCAGGTGTAGGAATAAGAAGAATATGACTAAACTCTGGTGAATCTTTCCCAATTATTAACTGAGCATTGAAATTTCATTGCGTTGTTTTTCCAGTGCTGTGGTTTTCTAGAAGTAAGTTATTAGCTGTTCTGGGGGTGCAGTTACAGGAGAGAGGAACGTGCAGGGGCATGAGGCTTTCCTACTAGCACATGTTGTAAGAGAGAGGGCCAGGGAGGGAAAGCTGTTGTTCCTGTAAAACTGCCACAAAGACCGCTAATTAATACACTGATTTTACAAGTGATGCAGGGGACTTATATAGACAGAATTAATTATTAAAGCTTCTTTCTTCAAAACATTGTTTCTAGGGTGCTTTGCATGATTATAATATGAACCTGCCCTACAAAGACGTTGCAGATCTAAGATCAGATTCAGACAACAGTCATGTACTTTATCAACAGTTTGAAAATGAGTGTACGCATATATCTGGTAAAATTAGAGAGCCTGGTTCGGGGAGATGCTGTCAGGATCAAAGCCTGGGGAGTACAGCATAGTGAGTGAAGTCAACATGCATCAGGGAAAAGTAAGACTTTACTAAGTCAGTCGCAATACGTGGGACTACTCCCTTGCTTTCTAGTTTTTAACGTATTAAGATTTGAGACAGTTTTACAAACTTTATTGTGTCATTTTCGTCAGAATGCAGAGACAGACATAGGAAACAAATCTAGCTGTGATTATGCTGGAATTGTGTGCTCTTGGTGCTGGACTTACTACCAAACTACCTGCAATAATCTGCAGTAGCTATTCTGTAGTGAGCTGGGGGTTTTCGCAGCTCTCTAATTGGGGTTCATGCTTCAGGCACCTTTTTTTAGAGTTACAGCGAAAATCAGACCTTGCACTGGAGAAGGGTTTGTAACAGACCAAAGGCCAAATTGTTATTTCTAATGCTCGTTTTTTTCTTAGCCCTGCATAGTGATGTTCCTCATGTCTGGAGCACACATAAAAATGAGATATTGATGACTTTCAGACTCCAAAATCCTTTTGCTTGTCTAGAATGCAATTATATAAGTGGCAGTAAGTGATGCCTGAATGAGATTAATATAGGCTGCCTTGCTCCTCATTGCTACAGGTAGGCAAGAGAAGATCTAAGGAATGACTATTGAAAGTATTAAGCAATTAAGGTGGGTAGCAAAAAGGGGAGACTGACTGGATTTTTTTGTCTCCTCAACTTTGTGAAAATCTGAAGTAATGAGTAGCAGCATTATATAAACCATCAGGTGAGATGACGCATTACATGTATCATTCTTATTTCATTTAAGAATAACTTTAAAAAGATCTAATGCATCTTCTCAGTCTGATTTTAAGCAACTGGGGAATATTTAATGATGCAAATCTCTTTTTCCACCCTAAATGTTTATAACCATCTAAATAAGTAAAATTAAAAATGGAGTTTGTGTAATTTGAAAGCAATTTAGTCTACCAAGTAAAAATAGTGTCCAGGAAGAGGCTCAGCCTCTACTGGTAAAGTAATGTCTTCATACTGATTAAATTTTGGGGTAGAGTCTGTTCTCAGTATTATACCTCCACAACCTGACAGTCATTTTATTAGTGCCATTATACTTAGTCTGTGTAATTCAAGTAAGAATTGAGACCCTGGAGACTGAAAAGTGTGAAGTTACATTGCAATAACTATGACGTCAATCACTATGTAATTTGCCTTAGGTTTCATGGATAATGAAATCTCCAGATACTTGGATGAACTTTGAATAACTGGGGGAACACAAATTCATGGGTTTGTGTTGATAAACTGAATTTTCAGGGAAGGAGATGTTTGGTTGGTTGGGGTTTTTTCCAGAGAAGGTGAAAAGATTACATTGATTACAGTGCTGTAATTGATGTGTGGCAGTCCATTTACTACAACATAAAAGACATCAGAAGAAAAAGACTTGCTTCTTTCTTGAAAGGATAGTACTAAAATCTATTGAACTTAAATAAATCCATTGAGTTTCATTGCAGAAGAATCACTTGCTTGAAAAGTTACCTAAACTGACACTAACTGTATACTGGGAAATGAAGCACTAGAACCAAACTCTGATCTCATTTATACTGATGTAATTAAGGAAGATTGTAGGCCCTTTGGTCTTTGAGGTGATCCTTGTGCATGAGTAGGGCCAACAGGGGTTACAATAATAAAACTAACGAATCCAAGAAAATCACTGACACTGATGTAAAGCTGCTTTATGGGTAAGAGTAAAGCTGATCAACATATAAAGCATCCACAATGCATTTTTCTCAGGAGGCTGTTCACATAATACACACACGAGCATGGGAATGAGAAGGAAGATGATCTTTACATTGAAATCTTTTTATGTCTCTCTGAAATATAAAGCAGCTGTAGGAAAGAATTTACACCTATGTTCAGTTCCCTACATATGATGTCTGCAACATAGAGAGGACACGTGTGTGAGTGGGAACCAGACCCACGTATAATATATCTCAGTGCTGAAATGGGTTTTTTGCTTTGCAATGCTCATAGGAAAGCTTGAGCATGGACTTTGCCCATGCAACCCCCAGATTATGTTGGTGTCCTTCCTAGGAGTGAGTTTATTCAAGGCAACATGAAATGAAGTCCAGTAACCTTGTCCCTACTGTGGATGGAGAAGGGAAGGTGGCCTCCCTTTCTTCTTGCAAGCTGTTCAGCTCTGCAAAGGGAAATCTGGGGTGTTGAGCTATCAGCTGCTCCTGCCGCAGGTGCGTCTGAGGATGCTGCGGGGGAAGGATTCAGATTGGGGCCAGGCAATGTGGATCAGGCAAAATATCTGCTGTGAACAATGAACACTTGTGTGTGCAGTGTTGGGCAGCTGGCGTCACTGGTTTCTTTTTGCTTTTGTGTTTGTTGGGGCTCTATGGAAAATCCTATCTATTATGTTACAAAAAACCAGTTCCCTACATGTCTGCAGCTCTTATACCTAGAGCAGCATTCTGATAGCCATTTCATCCCTAACTTCTCTAGTGTGGATAAAGCTGTTGTTTCTCCTTTACTGAAAAATAAAAAGTAAAAAAAGTATGTTTATTTTTAAGTGTGGCAACTGTGCAGCACATGGTTCCTGTGAAACTCTTTTGAAACGCCCAGTATTTCAGAAGTATCCACTAATTAGAGCAGCCCAATTGGGCCTGATTTTTCAGATCTTCTGAGTGATTGTTGCTTTCATTGATCTTTAACAGGAGTGGACAGTCAGAGCATCTGAAAATCTGTGAGGCAGGCAGATGAATGTTGATGAACCAGAGGGAGAGTGTGGAAAGAAAATGCTTTGTTTGATATTGCTAATTGTTTTGTTTTGGCAATTAAGTATTTTTTGAAGCAAGTGATTGATTCGGTGAGAGATGAAAAGGGATTAAGTGTGACCCACTGAAACTCATTTCTAACCCTAGCTGCTTATTACAAAATTAGTTTTTGTTTCAGAATAAAACACACAGGCAGACTTGGTGATATGGAAACTATCAATTAGCTGAATATACAGAGAAGTCCCTTTCTACAAGATGTCATCTTCTTATGTGACAGTCTTCTAAATATATTCTTTTGAGACTTTTAATTATTTGCTGATGTTTTTAAAAGTAGCAATGATAAGGAAAATAAATAGGTTGTGATGGAAAACAACTGCAAATACTTGTTTACTCTTATTTCCAGAACATACCCAGAACACATTTCTTTGGCAATTTTAAAATAAAGCTGCTGGTTTGGTCAAGGAGAGTATAACCCTCTGTCAAAAATTGTTTGATACTGTTATCATGAAATATTGATTTTAGTGCCCTTGAATTAAAATAATAATAATACCATGTTGTTTGCTTCATTTTTTTTCCCCCCGGCTGTGGAGCAATTACTGTGAGGTTAGGTGGTAGACACAGACTCAGACAGAAATGTGTTTGTGTTACTGTGATTATCAGATGCACAGTCACTATATAGAATGAGCTTAAGAAGACTATGTAGCATTTTGGGCATCTTCTTTGCAGGACTTTTCTGCAATAAAAGTCTAGTTGAAATGCAATCTGATGTTATCTCTAGAGATTTGGGATGTAATTTTCCACACAAAACAAAATTCAATGAAAAAAATCAGATGTTACAAACTATTTCATTTAAAGGAGTGATGGGGCTTTCCAAATACTTAAATCACTTTACAAAACATATAAGCAGGAGGGAAAAAAAGACCTAGGATCTCCCAAATTTTGATTCTGTTTTTAGGAACATGAATAGATTTCGCAGAAGTTTCAGCATGGCTGGTATAGCCCCTGCCAGAAAGACAATCCTTGGTCATCCTTAGATCCTCACTCAGCCAGCCACCAGCTCCAGCTTTGTGGCTTTGTAGATGATCTTTCTTTGTAGCCGCATGTCTCGATGCAGAGAGGAGCAGCAGAAAAGCATATACAGAAGGAAGCAGAGAAGAAAGAATAGAGAGGAAGAGAACAGGCCTCTTAACAGTACAGCTTGATTTGATGTTTTGCCTGAATCTTCACAAGTGTAAATATTTGACTGCAGTTTTGGTGCTTTTTTTTATTTCCCCTTCAGGTAAAGTATTTGTTTACATAGCATAAAATTTCCTCCTTCCTCTCTTCTGTTCTTTCACTCCACGAGCGAAAAAATGCAGCTTTTTTGGCAAGGGCTCAAAGGTAATAACACTAGTGAGTGGGAACACTGCTTTCTCTTGAGATTGTATGAATCACTCTGTATAAAGGCTGCCAAGGGAAGGGGCATTTCAGTTTTGACCCATTTTTTTTTGCAGCCTCTCCCCAGCAAGAGTCCAAATGTACCTGGAAAGCTTGGTTAACAAAATCATCAGATTTTTAACATAAACATCCAAGTTTCAAATTCTTGCTCGGGTGAGACCTGCCTCACAAAGTGGATGGCAATTTAGGAGCTAATACTGGAGGTCCTGTGCTTGACTCCTATCTGCTCCACGCATCTGAACAAATACTGAGAATATATATACCACAAATATTGTCTCTTATATGAGAAGAATAGTCAGCATAAGAGTCCTGTTCAAGAAAAAAACCATGGGTATGTCTCTACTTCTAGGAATCACATTCATTATTTACTGTTTGATCCAGGCATCATTGCCTTCAGCATGTGCTGTTATATGTGCATGTGGTAGGATTGTTCAAGTTCAGGAAAGCTTATCTTCTTTTTGGAAGTTTTTGGGGAAAATAAGAGAGGGATTCTACCTCAGGTGTCTAGTAATGTTGTTTGTTTAGAGGGCAGCAACAAACAACTGCCCATCTGTTCTTTCAGATAGGTAGATGTAAAGACATTTGGTTATAAAACTTACCTGATGTTATATGAAGGTTGCTTTTAAATGCCATAAAACAAACAAAAAAAAGAAACAAACTTTAAAAATCCATAAACAAGAAGTGTTGAAATTTGGCAGGTTTGTGCCCCGTTTCTGGGATCTTCCACAACAAAATAGCTGCAAAGGAAATCTAACACTACAGCACCTCTGGCATTAAAAATCTCTCTTTCAAGTGACTTTGCTGAAGTATATAGTTGTAAGATTTAGGAGTAGTTTAATTTAAGTATATTGAAGCCTGGTGACTGAGTGAAACAGCTTTTCCTAATGAATACCTTGCTCCCAAGGTAGAGAAGATGACTTGCAATTTTTTATATTAATGAAAGTGGAATAGGAAGGAATTAGGTTTCATAGGCCTGTTTCAGAAGTGCTAATGCAAGAAGCAAATCGGTAATGAAAGTACAGTTTGGTTTGGTTTCTTTTTTTTTGTCGCATAAAGGAACATTACTGATCATGTAATGACTGACACGGGCTGACTTTCACATCCCAAGCACAAATACAGGCTGGGCAATGAATGGATTGAGAGCAGCCCTGCGGAGAAGGACTTGGGGGTGCTGATGGATGAAAAGCTGGACATGAACTGGCAACATGCACCCAGAAGCCAACAGAATCCTGGGCTGCATCCCCAGCAGTGTGGGCAGCAGGGTGAGGGAGGTGATTCTCTCCCTCTACTCTGCTCTTGTGAGACCCCACCTGCAGTGCTGGGTCCAACTCTGGAGTCCTCAGAACAGGAAAGACATAGAACTGTTGGAGTAGGTCCATAGCAGGGCTACAAAGATGATCAGAGGGCTAGAAAACCTCGTGCTGAGAGAGTTGGGGTTGTTCAGCCTGGTGAAGAGAAGGCACTGGGGAGACCTCACGGCAATCTTCCAGTACTTAAAGGGGGCCTACAGGAAAGATGAGGAGGGACTCTTCATCAAGGAGTGTAGTGATAGGATGAGGGGTAACAGTTTTAACCTGAATGAGAGTATATTTGGGTTAGGTATTGGGAAGAAATTCTTTACCATGGTGGAGAGACACTGGAACAGGTTGCCCACAAAAGTCATGCTTGTCCTACCATTGGAAGTGTTCAAGGCCAGGCTCAATGGGGCTTTGAGCAACCTGATCTAGTGGAAAGTGTCCCTGCCCATGGCAGAGGGATTGGAACTAGATGATCTGTGTTTCTATGATTACTAACAATTTTCTCTGTATGTTTTGTTATGAAATTATTTGACACTTAAATACCTTAATAAGATTATGAGGTTTAGATGACCAGCATGGGAGAGTGTGGAGGGTGTCGTGCTGTTTCCCATAAAAGATTCAATCTTATTTATTTTGATTTATGAGATAGGAAAGAAAGTCTTTTCTAGAATAACCTACAAACCCCTTGCAATTAGTTGTTCACACTCATGCAATCTCCAGGACAGAAGGTACCAGCTAGGGTAATGATTTTGCCATCTTAAATTGGTCATATTGTTTGACTTACGGGACAACAGAAGCTTCAAGACTGTAATATTATTTTAAATCGCCCAAGCCTGGCAAAATCCACTCATTTGGATGGAGAGGGAGAAGATACGTGTTGAAGAGTGTAGTAGAGCAATTGAAGTAAATGGAAATTATTTGGGGATGGAATTTCTGGCACCCAAAAATATTTTCTTGAGCTTCACTGTAGATGTTTTGAAGGCTATTGGGAATTTTTAAGCTATATTTGGCTTTGTGTCCATAGGTTCAACTACTATCCACAAAGCACTGTTCTCTTTTTGTGGAGAAAGGAATCATTGAAAACCATGTTTAATGTCTTCTTGGGTTTTCACACCGAATTAGTCCTTTGGGAATGTTATTCTCCCTTCAGTTCAGCCATCTCGTTCTTTGGAAATGATTTTGTTCCATTTGAAGAACTGAATCCAATTTTTCTAACACTGGCAATACTACTTGATCTTATATAAATGCTGCTTGAATGTAGTGTGTAGCTAGACTGAAATATGGGCAGTGTGGGTACCCATTAGCTGAAATACCCAAAGAATTTGTTATATTTAGGATTTTGTTCACTTATGCTTAATACAACTCCACTTTAAGTTAGCGAAAATTGGTTTCATTTTCTCTTCCTACCATTAATAGCTATTAGAGTTGAAAATAAGACTTTAAACATATCATTAAAGTACGCTTAAGTGACTTGCAATTGACAATTAACTCAGCATGGTAATACATTATCATAACGTTTTCTTTTGATAGGTTTGTCGCTTAGAAGACACAAAAAAAGACAAAGTATGCCTTTGTAAGACTCATGTTGAAGTTCTCTTTTAATCATTCATATTTTGTGTACCTTATCAATGAAATCTGTTCCATCATGTATGTTCAAAAATCGCTTATTTAGTCTTTGATGGTGGGCAGTAGTAACAGACTGTGTTGAGGGGGTATCTGGGTTTTGTTGATTTATTCCTGTGGGTATAGTGGCCAGGTGGGATGGATACAGAAGAAAATGTGCTGCGCCCTTCATGGATCTCAAAACCTGGGAGATTAGTAACTAAAGGAAGATACAGGCAGAATTCAGATCCACATTCAAGCATGTATGGCTTTCAGGTTTTATTAAAACCCTGTTCAGCAGAAGGCATGAGAAGTTCTAGGAGAAAACTCCGATTACCAACACCTCAGCATAACATAGCATGTGTTTTCCCTTTCAAGACAATAGTAAAATATAGCACTGCACTTAAACTGAAAGCATTGTTTGTCCTGTCTCTTGAGACACAGATTTAACAGTGGGTGTGTGAGCGTGCAGATCCTTGGCATGGACACCAAGGACTGCCACCTCCCAAAGCCAAGTTGGAACGTTACTATGACAATAGCAACACAGATAACATTCTCCGTTCCTTGCACAGCCAATGGGCATTGACCTTATCCTGTCAAAGCATGTAAGAAGTGATGTGGGCAACAGTGGCTTTGTGAAAATTGGACACATTTATCTAGGACGTTTCACCGCATTACCATATATTGAGTTGTAGAAGTGTAGCTAAAATAGCTGCTGCGTTGCAAGTTTTTTTCCAGTGAAGCTAGAAATGCAACTAAGGCAACTGTAGTCTTAGCAAATGTTTTTTCTAATGCTTTAAAAGCAAAACCACCAGTGCCAGGCATGCAAAATCCCATGAGTTCTATGCCCCAGATATCTTCTCCTGTTTTCTTGTAAATCCACTCTCAACATACTGCTTTGAAAATTGTATGTCTTAGGGCTCTGTAGCCAGGCAGCCTGAGCAGTTTGTTTTATTTTGAATGCTTTTGCCATGCCTAAGTCTGCAGAACTTAAAGAAATCAAACTGTTTGTATACATTCTGCTGAAGTCAATAGTAGCACAGCATCCAAGCGTAGTATTTCCTAGCTCACTCTCCTCCCTTTCCTCCTCAATCATTTCTTGAAAATTCCTTCATAATAACCTTATCCAAACCATAAATATGAAAGTCAAATAAGCCCAAAGGAGATTTATCATCCTCTGACTCTGCACTCCTTTTATGATTAATAATGACATTGATTCTTTTAGAAATGAAACAAAAATTAATTTAAAGGTTCTGATTGGTTTTAGTATTAGGTAAACTTAACATATTGAATGAGCGTAAAACAATTATCAGTCTTATTAACAAAATTAGCTACAGCAAATTTACCAGAAGGAAACTGTTGCTATTTAGCTCCCTAATTATGTCACTATTCTTTCTGACCAAATGATATAATGAAAATAATTTGATCTACTTGTGCTGCATAGAGAATTTCCTAGGAGCAGCTGGATATCATAATCTGTTTTGAACGTATGTTTTCCTACTCTTCTTCTGTTTCAGAAAGTAGAGGTCAAGGGCTTCAAAGAACTTTGCAGTGAAGTGAAGTTGAACTGTGCTGGGCAGAATATGGAATAGATTCTTTGCTATTATACAATGTTAGATAACCCTTTCCTCGAGGCCAGAACCCTTTGACTTCTTCAGCTGATTTGTGGTGTCTGAATTTCAGGCTCTGGAAAAGCATAGGATGTCTTTTATTCTGCCTGGCATGAAGGCCAAGAACTGGGCTTTCCATGCTGTGCTGTTGTCTACTTATTTCCTTGCACCATGCCTCCTTCTAGGCACTTAAACTTGGCAAGTTTTTCTTTTCAGCCCTGAGCGCTGATAAATCAGAGAGCAGTTGGATGCCCTTTAGCCGTAGGCATGTCAGCCCAGAGGGACAGTCACCTGGCTAACCTTGAAGGCTATCCAAGCGTTGGTGATAGAACTTGATTTTTGGGTGCCATCTTTCATCTATTCTATGTGAGTATCCTATGCTAGTGGGTTAGCGGTGCAGTGGGGTAGAAGCAATGAGAGGTGGTGAAGCTACTGAGAGAAATCATACGTGGTCTTGGAAAACTTCTTCTTGCAAAATATCTCTACTGGCACTACTTTACTTCCAATGCAGCAAGTATTTAAATGGTGGAGTCTCCTCTCTGGTTTCTACCAGATCTGTCTGCCTTTCCTGGTTGCACCCTGAGTTTTTCAGGATAGAAGCCTCGCAGTATGTGTTCTCATTTCTTTGTTCCACTTGCCATCTGTCTTCCCTGGACTGTAATCAGTGGACAACTTGGATTTAGGCACATTTTCTAGCACCATATATATAACAGCAGCTCTGGGGAAATGGAACCATTTGTAAGTAGGATCTCTCCCTCTCTCCCTTCCAGTGGAGCTTTATGGACTGGAAATAAGAAGATGGAAACATTTTGGTACTGTAAGGAATCTGCAGCGCATGAGTGATCTGCATTTTATAACACTGCCTTAGATTGTAACAATGAATTTCAACATGATCAACTCTAATATTAAACTACGCAGAAGAACTGAATGGGAAAGCTCCTGTGGAATAGAAACCCCTTGAATACCTCCCCTGGCTGCTTGCTTAAAGCTTAGGAAGATGCTCTGAACTACACAACTTGTTTTCTTGTCCACACTATGACTTTATATCTATGGTTTGTGTCCTCTAGGAAATATTTTTATTTTTGTTTCATTATTTAAAGCAAACCTAATATTAATGATGGGGCTGCTGTGCATTAAAGCACTGTGCTACCAATCCACATCAGCACACAACTTTTGGTGAGGATTTCTGCATAATTTATGTCCAAATGAGACTATGCTGACACAAAATGGAGGATTTAAGCATGTATACCATGACTTGCAATAATTATAATTTCATACATGGAACTAACAAGCAACTGTATCAAGTTGGGCCTCTGAGTAACTGTTAAATTTGCAGTCTTCTCTTAACTGGTCAAACATTAAGAACTTGAAATATTTTTTTTGTAGCCTGCTCTTTATATAGCATCATCAGAAAACCCAGATGCTTTAAATAAGATACTTGGGTGCCATCAGATGGACCACTGCAAGAACTGGCAAGGAAAAATCACGGCCAAATCACAGGGCTTGCCCAATCATCCACAAGATGCTTGGGTTTATAAAACTTCCTCTGCTTTTTCTTGAAAGAGTTGTGTAAGAGTTGTGTTAGACCTCAGAAGAAGTTCCAAATATTACAATGTATTGACAGCTTGAACACTTCTAAATATGACTGGAACAGAAAGGGCTTTAAATGAAAAATTAAATCCACATGTGTGCTTCTGTTAACCTCTGGTTTCACACATTTTAAATAGCTGCACGCATTTTCATATTCGTTCCCTTCAGCCATGCTCTGGAATCTGCTTAAAAGCACGTACCAAGTAATATGGCTTAATTGTCTAAGAAATAAATATGAGGTGTGTGGTGTCAATATGAGGGAGAACTACAAGACTGAATGGGCAACTACTTCAAAGGCAGTATAGAAAGATGATTCGAGGAGAAAAAAGCTAACAGGACAAAAAAAAACCTAATCCCAACAACACCCCAAATATCATTTCATAGAATCTATTATTTTAGGTGGAAAACAGAGACTTTTTTTTCTTACTGATGAATTATGGTAGAATTTCAGGACTCATGCAGCCATCCAAAGAGAGTTTACATGTAGCAGCACTAAAATGTTCACCATCTTGCACAGCTCCTTTTCACCTTCCTGTTCTGCTGTCTGATGTTTGACATCTTGGCTGAAGGAGGAGACTCTCATATTTAGAGTGGTCCCATCCATACTTTGACAGCAGTGAAGGATTTAGGTAGCAGAATGTGACCCTTTGTTTAGTTTATTTTCTGTCTCTATCTAATTGACTTCTGTACCTGGAGGTGTGGAGAGGGACAGTCAAGCCAAGCAGAAACTTGTCTTCACTGTTTAGGAAGAGTTGGGCTGGATCAAACCTCTTACATGTAATCGAATCAGGCTGTTTTGAGAGGAGAAGTGGTGGCTACCCTCTGCCTCACAGATGAGACTTTAAATTATTAGACCTTACAGATCAGAGGGGAGAAAAAGGTTCCCATACAATCAGAGCATTAAGTTGGAGTGCTCCTTGTGGCATTCCAGAGAGCTTGGTGATTTGTTTCTTTCCTGAATTGGACAATACCTATACTTTTATATATATATATATATATATATATATATTCTTTTATAGCAGCTTCACCTTGTTTCCTTTAGATATCCTGAAGTGAATTGTGAGGGTGGTGGACTCTTGCTAGGGTACTCCATCACCTGGGAATGTGTTTTAGGTTGCCCCTGAGATGACAAGAGGTGAACCTTCCCCTAGACATCATCCTGCTGAGTTTTGGACGCCTTTTCTGAAAGATGAATGTTCACTGGTATATACTACAGGTTTCAGGAAAAGCATCCAAAATCAAGCAATCTGTAGCATATACCAATGAACACCCATCTCTCACTCACATCAGAGCATGGAGACTGCAAGAGAAGCCATGGCTTGGTTTTTGTGAGGGCTTAATACAAGCTCCCTTTGCTAGGAAAACAGAAACTGTTCTTCCCTAAATCCAGATTCAGCTGGGCTACATCTTTTTGCAGTGGGTCAGAGCCTACCGTGCTTCAATTTTAACACAGAAATTCCTGTTTAAAAATCCAATTTTCCAGTCCCTGATGCAAAGTGATTAAGAAAAACACATTTCCACATATGGTACTCCTGCACTTCATTTCTTCACTCATATCTACGAGTGAAATGCATTCAAATGCCAAAAATACATAGCATTTCTGAAGCTGATTGTTATTAATATTGTTGTTTGCAGGGTTTTTAGCTGTAAACCCTTTTGAAGTGCCTAGCGAACAGTGAGAGGAGCAGCTTTGGAAGGGGGAGACAACTTTGAAATCCACAGAGCAGAAGCTTTAATCTCCAGTTGTGACTGACATCAAACAAAAGTGCAAAAACTCCCTTTGTTCTTGAGCACAAAGGGTGTGTTTGTTGTTTGTTCAGGGTAAGTGAAAGGCCCCCATGAAGTCCCACTGAAGATGTTTAATGAATCTGGCAGCCTCCAAGCTGTCTCTTCTACAGGGTAATCCTAACGACAGACCCATCACACATAATTTAACAGAGTGTGACACGACAATCTCTGCTCAGGAGAGACTTTGGAGGGGGAGTACTTCTATTACTCAACAGCACAGACCCGTTTGGGTCGGTGCTGTGGAACAGAGCTCTTGGTGGTGGCATTCACACTTTTGTCTCTGAATTGAGGAAATTTACCCACTCAGGTATCCCTTATTAAGCTTCCTAAAAGCTGACTTCGAACTCATGGTTAAAACCACAGGAATTGGACTCTTTGGTGCAGGGGGGCTGGGATTTTGGCAGCCTCAGCTTATAGTAGAAGTCAAAGTCAAAAATGTCTAAGAAAGGAGGTCTGCTACCAAAATGAGGCCAAACAGGGACATGTGTACTAGGGAGGGAAGGGAGAAATAGCACCAAGGGTGGGACAATAATGGAAAAGACTATAAAAAACCAAAACAACGGAGCATTTCTTAGGCATTAGGTCAGTTAAGGCTTTCCAGATATTTATCAGTTCATTCTACTTGATCAAGTCTTTGTATGACTAGACTAGGAATGATCATGGTCTGTGTGTTCAACTTCCCTTGTCCTTTCTGTGGTCTAACGTTTATAGCCTTTGATATTGTGGAAGTTGGGCTGTTTGCTGCCAGGTCTCAGGTTTTGTTGTCAGGGTATGAGTATTTTGTGTGGCTGGGAGTGTGTGGAGTAGCTGGTATGTGCCTTTATGGTCTGGGCATCTATTGCCTGTGAATGGGGCAGAAAGGACTTAAATGCTCTCTAGACTTGAGTGCTCAGGTGGGAGTAATATCCAAGTGCATTACTCTTCTCTCAGCAAAATCTGTTTTCAGCTCTGCTTCATGCTGCATGTGTAAATTTGGGTAACTCAATTAACTTTCATGTGTCGCTGCTTCTTCTATACAATGTGCATAATCTTGTTTGCCTACTTGGGGATAAACTATGGAGTGGAGTGTGACTACTCACTGCAGCAGAGGCTGTGAAGAAGAAACCACTGTTGTCCTGGAGAGCACCATGTTTGGGGTTCTTTTTTTCCCCTGCCTTCCTCATGACATAAATCAAATTTTATCCCCACTGCTGGATATAAATGCAAAATGTATTTGTACTGTAAATGTAAGTCACTCCAGGGACTGCTGAAGAGCTAAGCACTACCTGCTGTTGTGTTTGATCCCCATGCCAATTGCCAACCACAGCCCCCAGCAAACCATCATATATCAGGTCTGATGGCTGGGATTCAGACTCAGTACCAAAACAACCCTGATATCCTGGGACACAACACACAGCCCCTTTCTAAGAGCTTCTCTGCCCAGTATCACTGTTAGAAATAATTCCTTGTTCTCCCCTGGATTGCAAGAATAATGTAGGATCTATCTGAAGTAGCAGTCCCTGTTTCCCTCCCTTCTTCCCCCACCTCTTATCAAATCAGACGTCCAAAATCAAGCGGCTGTGTACTCTGCTGACAAGCACAAGGGGATTAGGGAGTGATGGGTTTAACAAAACTGGCTCAAGGTTTTGTAAAATGCATCTTGGAGCTTGAGCTCTGAACGAGCCATAAAATTCCTCCCACGAGGTGGAAGTGAGGTTTCTGCAAGACTGGATCAGAACTTAATAATGCTTTTTTAGGTTATTTTTTTCTTGCTTTCTAAAAGGTGCTACAAAAACATCTGATTTTTGAAGATGCTGCAAGACTAACAATGACTTAATGTAACCATTGTGTAAAAAATCAAAAATGTGTTTTACCACCAGCAAAAAGAACTGATTTCTGGGCTGCATGCAAACCATTTGGGGCAATTAGCATGTAATTTAATTTGCATTAATCAGCACAAGGTCAGCAAGAAATTAACTTTGGGTGTAGAGTTTACATATAACAGCGTATGAGAAGGAGGGAGGAACTGTTTTTACAGGGTGTTAATTTGGAGTTAAGTGCATTCAGCAAGTTTTGCAAGGTTTGGCCTTGCAGAAGAAAGATGAATGATGTGGATTTGGGAACACTGAAAGCACAAAAGGATGTGGCAATTTACCAAGCATTTAATGTTGCAATATGTAAATGCTATAACAGACTTCTTGGCACTTGTAAAGATCAGAGCACAGGTTTTGCTGAAGCATCCAACACACTGCTAGCACTGAAGGGCTGTGTCTCGCTGAACATGGATGGGGTCCCACAAGGCCGCGTGTGCTGACCACGCATTGCGGCGAATAATTTAAGAACACAGAAAGATATCCCAAAAGCACAGATCTCTGTGCAGCTCCACGGTATTACCTTACTGAGCTCTGAAGTGGGAGGAATTTAGGCAAATGACTCCTTTCCTTGTGCACCCCTTTGGCCCTCCAGCCTTTCCCTCCGCTGCCATTTCATTTCACAAAGTCTGCTGGGACTCCATGAGCCTTTGGTGCTAGCAGCATGGCAAGTGTGAGAAATCTGCTGCTGGAGAAGCTGAAATTGTTTCTGACAAGTGGTATCTGAGCATGGGAAATGAGATGCTGAGGAGTCTGGTGGTGTCTGGCTATGGTAAGGGGGTAGATAAAATCTATACAGCTGTTGTTATGGCTTTTTCTTTGAATGAAAAGCATTTGTCAGTTGTGTGGCGTGAAAGGTATCTGAAAGTGAGTCTCTTTTGTTACCTGACTTTTTGCAGCAGATAATCTCAGGAACTTTGGAGCTGCCAAATGTTCATCTGTAGTCTACATACATCGTTGTTATACCAGGGTTAGAAAGAACCATGGGCAGCATTGCAGAGCCCATTTCAAGAGAGAATGCCATTGCCAAGTCTGCATCCATTGCCTAGAAGTTCTTCTGAAAACAAGATTTGTGGACAAAGTAGACATGGAGACCTCTCATCCAGTTATTTTATGCTTAACTGAGATACTGAGGTTGACCCTAGTTCACTTGTACTGCTTGCGTAGTCAAAAGGA
Source organism: Eurystomus gularis (assembly GCA_013400335.1). NCBI lineage: Eukaryota > Metazoa > Chordata > Aves > Coraciiformes > Coraciidae > Eurystomus > Eurystomus gularis. The sequence continues at coordinate 237,936 of VZZY01009563.1, read as the reverse complement.
GATCCGTGATGGGTTGAATTGAAACTGAATTGGAAGCCAAAGGTGATTATTCACTTGGGCTACTCTGTTAAGTGTCCAAGGTTAAGTTGCATTAATCAGGCCAAAACATGTCTGAAGGAACCAGCTACACAACAACTTTGGTCACACAAAGTGCAGTCACACTGGGACTCAGAATTAGGATTGAGTTTGTTCACAAACTGTAATCATATCTTTATCAGAGAGCTTAGTTTTGTTTGAGCTTTCCTCCCTCTGCAGTTTAGGATATGCTTACATCATCCACTAAAACGTTCAAGCTGGTGGGAACAGTCTACCTGCCATCAGAAAAAGTTATCTGTAAGTGGACTTACCCTACTTCTTATGCTGCTTCTGTTGCTTCAGTAAGATTTTGCTAACTTGACACTCTGCCTTGTCAAGATATCCTTAAGCAATATTTTCCCTAGTTAGCTCACTGTTAAAAAAATGTGTTTAATTCTTAAGTCACATGACAGACTAATAAAAGCAAATTTGAACTTAGAATCATATAATGATTTCAGTTGGAAAGGACCTTTAAGATCAAGTCCAACTGTTAACCTAACACTACCAAGTCCACCATTAAACCATGTCCCTCAGCACCACATCTATGCATCTTTTAAATACTTCCAGGGATGGTGACTCCAACACTTCCCCGAGCTGCCTCTTCCAGGGCTTGACAATCCTTCCAGAGAAGAAATTGTTCCTAATGTCCATTCTGTACCTCCCCTGCCACAACTTGAGGCCATTTCCTCTTGTCCTATCACTTTTTACTTGGCAGAAGAGACCAACCCCCACCTCACTACAACATCCTTTCAGGGAGCTGTAGGGAGTGAGAACGTCTCCCTTGAGCCTCCTTTGACCCAGGCTAAACAACCCCAGGTCCCTCAGCTGCTTCTCATAAAACTTGTTCTCTAGACTCAACTCAAGGAGTTCACCAGCTCCTTGTCCTTCTTTGGACAGGCTCCAGCAGCTCAATGTCCTTCTTGGAGTGAGAGGCCCAAAACTGAACCCAATATTCAAGGTACAGCCCCACTGGCGCCAAGTACAGGGGGACAATCCCTGCCCTAGTCCTGCTGGCCACACTAGTGCTGATACAAGCCAGGATACTGTTGGCCTTCTTGGCTGCCTGGACACACACTGGCTCATAATCAGCTGGCTGTTGACCAACATCCCCAGGTCCTTTTCTGCTAGGCGCTTTCCAGCCACTCTTCTTCAAGCCTGTAGCGTTGCATGGGGTTATTGGGACCCAAGTGCAGGGCCTGGTACTTGGTCTTGTTGTACCTCATCCCACTGGCCTTGGCCTATCTGTCCAGCCTGTCCAAATCCCTCTGTAGATCCTTCCTACCCTCAGATCAACACACTTGCCCAACTCGGTGTTGGCAAACTTACTGAGGATACACTCAATCCCCTCGTTCAGATAATTGTACAAGATACCTTACTTTTAAAAACCTCGTGCTCTGGCATTTTAAGGAATCCCTTAGTCTAGAAGTTCAGCTTGGCCAGATTTTTGGTCAAGGATTTTCAAATGCATCCATCTTCTGGGTGTTTTTGCAGGATCTGATTTACTTCTTTCTCAACATCCTAAGTCTGAACTACAGGCCCTGTGAAATTCTTTGAATCTGGGTACTGGAGTCACCAAAAATCACTAGTAATTTTTTAACACCTTGCACAAAATTGTGAAGTGTTGGATGACATAAGAAAGTTCAAAGAAAAATGCATTGTGTAGTACATCTAACTGAAGATTTATACCTCAGCTCTTTCTTTTTAATAAATTTTAGTAGATTTTTAAAGATTAAAAAAAGGAAGAGAGAAAGAAAGTCTCTTAGGCAGAGAGTTTAAAGTATTAAAAAGTGACAGGATTTTTTTTTCTATCATGCAATAAAATTATTTAGGGAGGGTAAAAGCTGTTGAAAAAACTTTTTGCTAATTAATTTATAAAAGAATAAAAGTCATTTTGTAGTTAATAGTTTTATTTTATGACAACTGTATAGAAACTCTCCCTTCCCTTCAGAGTATATGTTGAAGGAAATACATGTTCTGTAAATACTCCTTTCTTCAAGATCTGACTATTATCTGACTATTATTTGCAACCAAAGATCACTTAATCTGATTTGCATTATGCAACTTTCAGTTTGTTTCCCTTCCATGTGGGACAATGCCATATTACGTACCTTTGCAGGCAATTTGATGGATGATGAGTTGTTCCAGTAAGTTTATATTTCATGTTGGATAGCGTAGGAGTAAGGTCCACTTATCATATCACATTCATTGCTAAAGGTTCTCTTGGTAGATGCATCTACTGATCTAGATGCCAGATCCAAGCAATTGAACTCCTTCCTCATTTTCACTTGTACGTGAGTTTCTGTTGAACATTGCTCTCTACGGTGAAACCTTGGTTTTAAATATCCACATTCGTCCCTAGTGTTGGATACACTTCATGGATGTGTGAAATGAACCTTCTGTGTAGAGCACCATAAGATCATTTTAAAATAGGCTTGATAGAACTAAATGTGTTAAACATGGTTCTATTTCTAATTTTAACTTAAGAGGATGAGTAGCCATTAAATTCACATCTATAATTATTAACATTTTTCATGTTCATTCATATGTGTTAATATACACAATTTGCACATTTGTATATATTGTGCAAGTTCACTTTCTTTAGATCGTGCTTACAAGAACACAAGGTCTTTGATGTTCCACGACATCTAAAAGTAATGATCTTGGCATTACTACAAGTGTAAAATAAAGATATTTCTTTTTAGACAGAGCAGGTTCTACTTATACCTTAAATAGACTTTAAATTAAAGCAGAAAATAAATGATTCTATAACCAGCTGTGTTTGTTCTCTGTCTCTCCTTTCTTTCCTCTCTTAGATCTGGTGCTCTGTTGCCTCCTCTGTTTCTCTTTGCTCTTTTGATCAGCTTTCTCTTCCTTCCCTTTAGTTGCAGGCCAGATGTTCTTATGACATGTAGATCTTTCCAAATAAATTATTTGCTTTGTAGAGTAGCCATGTCTGCAATCACAGCCTGGCCAGTTGTAAGTTGTTTCGTGTGATATATTCTCTTTTAAAGACACGCAGATGTGTGTTTATGTGTCAGAATTTGTGATTTGCACAAGCTGCAGGTTTTGCCCCTTTCCTGTCGAGGGTGGGGGTAGCACCAGAGCACATCATTTAAGTAAACCAGAGGGGGTTGTTCCTCCTGGTGCCTCTGTCCTCCAGATGCTGAGATGCAGAGTCAGCGCTGCTGAATGCTAGGAGGCGGCAGCACACACCTTTTCTCAGGGAGAGAATTGGTGGATACTAGTTGTGCTGTATGCTTTAAATACCAAACTTTTTATTCCCCTGTTGCCCAAATATTAATCTTCAGCACTTACGCAACATATTGTACTTCTGTGTTTTCTGGCTGTGCTATTTAATTTCTGTGATGCTCCTTGGATGGTCCCAGGTGAAAACGTAAGGCTAGAAAAGACCTTTTGCATCACCCAGACTGACCTGGGGGTCTGTAATGGCTACCCCTGTGACTCAGATAGGAAAGGTGTATATATATAAACTATCAAAAACAGAAAAAAAGGAGATGTAGGCAAATGTTAGACTGTATTTGTTGCCTGCTTAAACCAAGAATCTATGTTTTGCTGCGTCTCTACTGCAGGAGCTTAAGAATAATTTTCCTTTTCCTGCACAGAAAGATGACATCAGCAGTTACTGTGGGTATGATTAATGCACACAACACATACAGAGGTAGTATCTGTCCTGAAGACAGTGTGGTCTGCAGACAAGCAGCTGTGTCTACAGCTGATCAGTATGGTTTTACAATGAAATTGTATTAAGATATTTACTGGTGAGGAACCATGTCTCTGTGTCTTGTGTTTTCCTAGCCTGTAGCAGTAAAGAAACTTCTCCACCTATATGTGCCCGCATAATACGAAGACCAAACGCAGGACTGTCTAATACCCCGTGGTTACTGCTCTCCTGATAGTGGTATCTTACATGTCAGATTGCTGGAGTTCAGGACTAAATTTGATCTCCCACATACAGCTATCTTAAAGGCTGTATAAATTAAAAAATAAATCAACAGAGGAAACGGAGACAAATGTGCAATGGTTTGTTCTAGATTAAAAAATAACAAAAACCTCAATAATAGTAGAGGTAAAAGCTAATGAGATACAGCCTTTTGAACTGTAGCCCATTTCTTGCTGTTCACATTCACCAATGAAGTGGTCCAGAGTACTCTGGATCTAGCAACACTTGGTCTCATATTCCACAATCTCTAATAACATAAGAGCTGCAAGCAATGAACTGATGGCTTTTCTAGGAGATACCAAAATGAACTGTTTGCTTCCTCAAAGCGCAATGGAACGACTCCATATGCTCAGCTTCTGAAGCTGAGGCCAATTTCTTTTCTACTCCAAACTTTGCATAGGTGTAATGTACAGGTCTGCTTCAGACCTGGAAGTCTTGCCAAGCTACAACTTGATTGCTGTGGACATCCTGCAGGCAGGTTACAGCTACATCTGGAAGTGCCAGACATGCTAATGGTATCTGAGCTGCGCTTGCAGAGCGGTCACGGCGTGGCCAGTGAGCTGGCACTGCTGTGGGCCACAGGGACGTGCGCTGGCGATGCTGAAACAGAAACATGGGATTTCTCACCCTTGCTTTAGGCATGTAGGTTAAATTCATCTTGCATAATATATGTATCTAAAAGTTAGGGACCTAATCCCTTTGCAGTCAATGGAGAGAGATGGTAATGCTCTTTAGTATAACTAATCTCTCCTCCCTGACAATGGAGAAACCCTAGATGACTCGCTTTGACTAATTGCTCAACTTCAAAGGTGGGATTTAGCCGTCTAAAACATTAAACTCCTATCAGATTACAGAGTATCTTTTCACACCTATACGAAACAAATGTGATCTGGGCCTAAATAACTGCACAGAACAGCAGATAACTAAGCCTTAGACTGCAAGTGCCTCTTGTGAGGAGAAGATGTATTTTAAATATTTGTGTGACTCACAATAATGCACTGTTTTATATAGCTTTCGGTGTTCTGTACTATTGTCACACTGCCCTGGAGTTTATTGGGTTTTTCATTTTAAAGATGGAGATGTGAGCAAGAGGTTAATTGGCTTGCATAGGATCTGACACGGGGACACGTGGCGAAATAGGAAAATGAATCAAGGCTTTCTGTTCCTCTCATGATTGCACTCATGATTTTTGGGCTGTTGTCCTGGGCACTTGTCCACCATTTCTCTGCCATGAAATGTAGTTCATTGCTTGGCTGGTAGTATTGCTTGTTCAGCGGAGCAAAATGCCATTGTGTTTTGGGCTTCTGAATAATTTTTAAATACCATAAGTAAGTGGAATGGTCATGGAATAATCTGAAGTAGAAGCAGAGAGCAGAAGGCATATTTTTAATTGATGTAAATTACTCATTGTTACTGGTTTGCCATAGAAATTTTGATCATTTTGCCTCTGTAAATGATTGGTATTCCTGTGGCCTTTCAAGGATTTGCAGCATCACATAATTAGTTTAGCAAACTCATGGGCCATACGTAGAAGGCTTGGATTTACATTAAATACAGAGCGATGAAACTAATAAATTTCCACTTTATGTAATTTGTGCAAAATGTTCTGCAATATATACAGATCAGTCATGAATCTACAATCAAATTTCAGGTTAAACTCCAAAGCTTGACTTTCATCTTGAAAGAAGCCAGATAGCCCTGTGCTCTGGTTTAATCTTCCCTTTAGCCATATTATTTTAAAGGCACTCCTGCTTAGTACATTTCACAATTGAAAAATAATACTGATATTCCCTCTCATCCTCAGCAGCTGTGATCCCTCTGCAGATGTTGTTCTGTCAGGCATTTCATTATGTGTGATAGAAAGCATAGGTTCTTCTTGCCTGTCTGTGTTACCGCTTTGTGGATTTTATTTTCTTTTTCTTTATTTATTCCTTTGGCTGTAGATGAGTCCTTCCATAATACTTCACTTTATTTCCTATTGCTGCTGCTTTGCCTTCTTTCTAAGTACAGAAATGATCAAGAACTTGCAACTGCTTAGAGCCGCGCAACAGAAGCCCATTGATTCCCCACCAAAGGGCTCTGTGTGAGCCATTTTACTCCAGCCTGAAAAGAAAGCTTTGTTCCCTTAGCTGGTAGTGTCTTAAGATGCTGATCCTTGCCATATTTTTGGAAAACTGTAGCAGTTTATCAGACTGTTTGACACTTCCCGTTCAGCTGTATATTCTGTGGCATACTCTGGTGTTTGCCTCTTCTCATACATCAGTCTTACGAGTGTGAGACTGGTCTGGAGCAGCCCAGGCATCACAGTGACTTATGCTGGGTACAAGCTATTTGGAGGTGAACACTGAAGGAGGAGAAATCTGGAGTGTTGGTGGCCATGCCTGAAATGGTAGTAATGGATTTAGTATTTGGGGCAGGAGGTATGGGATTTGTCATGTTGGTTGAGTATTTTCCTGGCTGCCTTCCATGACTGTTCAGATATTTTTAGCATGAAGTACAAGCTATGTTGTCTCAGTTGACCTTGGAGCATGACATTTTAACATGGAATTGGTTTGAATTGCTAATCATTAAAATGATTTATTATTTTTTATTACAAGAGCAACTAGAATCCCAGTCATGTTTTGCTGATGAAAAGGGAAGCAAATGGAAATCTGTCTTCTTTTGACTTGCAGTCCTTCATGATAGCCATGTTTCCTAAACTACCGTCTTCACAGCTCTTTCTTTCTACATCATTAAAAGCAGATTATGCCTGGGTTTGTTCTTTAACTTGACTTTTGGTCATTTGACAAATATTATATCAGAATGACTGAAACTAATCCCAAGGTCCCACAGTGTTCAACGAGAAGTGTGGAACACAAGGATCATTTCTGTTGCAAACAATTTATGACCTTAATAGAAGTTTACAGCTGCTACCAGAAAGGCAAGATCTTGCCATCATTGTATTTATACTGATGATTGCTCCCTCTTTGCCTTCCTTCCCAAACTCAAGTTTACCAAAAAGATCAAGCCCCTAAATGCCAACTTCTGTTAAGAATTAAAAGCAGTAGCACTGCATCAGGATACCGCAGAAGTATATTTTAAGGCAGTAATACATAACATACGAAAAGAGGCTCAGACCAACCACGGACAGAGCCAGAATCATAGAATCATTATGGTTGGAAAGGACCTCTAGGATCATCAAGTCCAACCTTCATCCTAACATCTCTCTCACCACTAGACCAGAGCCTCAAGTGCTACATCTACTCATTTTTTAAACACCTCCAAGGATGGTGACTCCACCATCTCCCTGGGCAGCCTGTTCCAGTGCCCAACCACTCTCTCAGCAAATAATTTCTTCCTAATATCTAATCTAAACCTCCTATGACTCAACCTGAGGCCTTTTCCTCTCATCCTATCATTACTAATTTGGGAGATGAGACCAACACCAGCCTCGCTACAACCTCCTTTTAGGTAGTTGTAGAGAGCAATAAGGTCTCCTCTCAGTCCCCTCTTTAGACTAAACAAGTCCAGTTCCCTCAGCCGCTCTTCATAGGCCATGCTCTCCAGCCCTTTCACCAGCTTCGTTGCCCTTCTCTGCACCCGTTCCAGCACCTCAATGTCCTTCTTGTGCTGTGGTGCCCAGAACTAGACACAGTAATCAAGGTGCAGTCCCACGAGTGTTGAGTACAGGGGCACAATCACCTCCCTCCTCCTGCTGGTCACACCATTTCTGATACAGCCAGGATGCTGTTGGCCCTCTTGGCCATGGTCACTAAGCCCAAGATGGCCTCCAACCACCACATCATCCACCAGACCTTCTCTGTTTGTAAACAACAAGTCCAGCAAGGCACTCCCCTGGTGGACTCACTTACCAGCGGAGTCAGGAAATTATCTTCCACACGCTCCAGGAACCTCCCGGACTGGACTGTTTCCTGTCTGCTGTGTTATATTTCCAGCAGATGTCTGGTAAGTGGAGGTCCCCCCCACAAGAACAAGGGCTTGCAATTTTGCGGCTTCTGCCAGTTGTCTATAGAACAATTCATCAACCTCTTCATCCTGGTTGGGTGGTCTATAACAGACCCCGAACAAGATATCCGCCTCATTGGCCTTCCTCAGCTTTACCCATAAACATTCTATGAAAGTTTGAATTCAAGTTTTAAGGTCCAGACCTATTTCTAGGTCAGTGGCCTTTTTGACTAGTTGTCAATTTTGGATAATTTGTGTTTACTGAGTTTTGCATGCTCTTCTGTTAACAGGACCTGAGGGAATTACAATCATTTTTAAGATGCATTTTACCACCACAGTGGTGCAGAGGAGCCCTTGACTGAAAAAAGCATCAAGGTCTTGTTGACTTTTTCAGTCTACTATAAGCACCTACTCAAGTATCTGATGTAGATTTTTTTAAAAAAAAAACAAACAAAACAAAACCCAAAAGCCCACCATCCTTCTGCCTCAAAAGTAGTTGCATGGTTTAAAGATTTAGCCGGCAGAAGTTGAAACCAAGATGTGAAAATAAACATCTCTTTGACTGCCTCAGCAAAGGGGAAGACCACAACCTGTTTCTACAAATTACATGGTGAATCTCCCAAGCAGGACCAAAGAGGTGTTTCCCTTGCAATCAGTGTCATGTTGTAGTTCCTTCCACACATCGGACATGAGTAAATCGTTGCATAATGGAACACCCTTTCCTGTCTGCGAGAACTCTGCCAAAGCCAAGCATAAGGGTCTGGGTTAAAGCAAACTCAGTTACTTGGTGACTGAGTTGTGTTCTGGAGGGGTTAAAATTGCCAAGAAAAACTGAGAACTTGAAGAAGATCCCCAGGTGCCTGTATTAATACCCCCCAGTCTCTCTGATGTGAGCTGGCAGGTCCCATAAAGCCACTCAGCCTTGAACAGGGAGTGGAAGGAGAGAGAGAGCAAGAGCTCCAGCTGTGACTCCAGAGCCCCAGAAAGAGCCTCTAACCCAATTCCCTTAAAGTGCACAAGCCTCATGAGCCACGGCATCTATTTGCCACTGTATTCACTGAGTTCACAGGACAAACAAAAGATTCATATCAAGCCTGCATCCTTTCAGAGGGGGGAAGCTTTCCCTCATTCACCCATAGATTTTACCCCCTATTCTTTCAGTTATAGATATATATTTTTTAATTTTTTTTTATTTTTCAGAGGAGGGATGGGGGGAGACGTTGCTAATTTTTTTTTTTTTTTGGATGGTAATTAAGAGAGCTAACACCAGCTAGGCTGGAGTGAACGCAAACAAGACCCCTATAGGCAGCACAGTGCATTAATGTAAAATATGCCCAGACAACATAACTTGTCAGAGAGGATTATTTCTGCTTAGTGAATCTGCAGGGGCCCCTTTGCTCCACCACTCAGCGTCTGACTAGAGAGAGAAAGAGAGAAAGAGTAGCCATTAGTGAGTAGCTACTGTGGCATTGATGTTTGAGCGCACTTCTGAACTGGCTTTTGTTGAGAATATCGGTGCAGAAAGCATGCGCTGTCCCAAATCCGCTGTTACTATGAGAAATGAGGAGCTGCTTTTAAGGTATGTTGTCTCCTTTGTTTTAACGCGTGCTTTCGAGTTGCCTGGGCCCGCTGCAACTAAAACCGTACTGTGTATTAAGTAGTTTCCCTATTTAAAGGAAAGGACAGGCATTGCTGTGTGCAAGTAGCATTTTCCACTAGTTAGAATTGCACATTTCATGTATGACGACAAATGTACGGAGAGGGCAAGGAGGGAAAAAAAAAAGATTTTTTTTTTAATTTATTTTATTTTTCCTAAATGAGAGCTGCTATTTCTTTTATCACCTCCTTTGCAATATTTCTGCCTGCTTCATTATTATGCACTGGGCATGGAATAAGCATGGAAAAAGCTCAGGGAGACTCCATATTAGAGCTAGTGCCCTAAATACCACTTTAATTTTCACTTAGCCTATGTAAATAGTTACTAATGCTCTACCTAGTCTTTACGACTCGAAGATGTTTTAAAAATATCTAAATACTCCCCTGTTTGGGATTACACATCTATTCTCTAATGTTCCAAGGTCTAGCGGGGGGCCAGCATCGACTACTCTTTTCAGAGACACACACACACGCAGACACACGCACACACGCACATACACACAGAATTATGCTAGAATTGGCACCCCGCTTTGAAAAATGTAGTCTTTTGTTTATTTGCTAGCAGACATTGTAGCATTGAATACATCTTTTGGTCTGACAATGGGACAGCTGAACAATGGTGCTGTCAAACTAGCTTAATGTATGTCTGGCGATGGGGTGGTTTGGGTTTTTTTTTTTCTCCTTTCCTTTTCTCAGCCCCTTTTTCATTTCCCTTAATCTCTTTGTATATACGGTAGAATATGAAGTGCATTACCTATTTTGCGACGGTTGTTTCATTTGATACCTGCTGATAATAGTGCAGGGGGGAGGAGGTTTGTATCTTACAATTATGCCTATTGCATTAAGTTGGAGATTTATTACTAACCTCTCCTTTAACTGTGGTGAGAAAACTTATTGATTCCGAAAGCTTACGATACTGCTGTCAATCTGGCAAATACATAGTTGCCAAATGTGCCCTTGCCTGATTTTATGCCTGATCATATCAACTTTAACTGCTGTTTTGAAGACACTGTTTCTAATTTTGTTTAGGTAATGAAAATGCAATAAAAATGATAAATCAGATCTCAAAGTGGGAGCCAATGCTACTTTCCATTTTTATAATCCAGCTATTAGCATATGTTAGAATTTTTAAGGTCAGGCAGAATAATTTACCTGGATGATTCCTATCCCAAAATCTAACACATTATTCATATGACATTTAATGAATTATCTTTCTGTTTAGACAGCCATAGTTAAGCACTAGAACAGTTAACAATCTGGGGGTTGAATTTGGCAAAATGCTCATGTAGCTTAGGCATTGTGAAAAGAAATTGTTACAAAGCTTTTGAAAAATGTTCAGTTACTACTTGGACAGCAGCTTCTGTCTTAAATAAAATGAATTGCCATCAGTCTGTGGAGTTTCTGAAACTGTTTAAAGTCTTTAAATACTTTACATGTTAAGTAAATATGTTGCTTTTAGTAATAATTGTAATCATTTTCATGATGGTTTCTATTTTTTGCTTAGATCAATTATTTGTAGAGGTTCTGTGCTTTTTAAAAAAGCTGGATTCTAGTGCATGATTTATATGGGTTGTGGGGTCTCCTGGACCCCTTAATTAAAAAAAAGAAGACATTAAAGATTTATTGGTAGCGGTCAGAGCTCTGTAAAGCATGTATTTTCAACCAAAAAAAAAATGTTTTATGGGGAGACTCTGAGTACTTGCTATGCTGGTTTAGGATTTTGTCGTTGTTGTTGTATCTCCTTCCCTTGTGTGTTGAGATGGTATAAATCAATAGGAAAGAGTTTATGTGAACAAAGTAATATTGCATAAAATAGTCTAGAAGCCTAGAGGTTATGGATTATCAGGTAGTACTTGGCGTGCTGTGTGTTGTGCATAAACACGAAGAAAGCAAGGAGGGTGTTTAATCTAATGGGACCGCGCTATAATTCACTTTCTTGGAAGAACTTCTTTCGAGACAAATGTTAACTCATTCACAACTGCTCTGCTCTGCCAGAACTGGAAGGGGGAAGGGGGGGAGTGTATTATATTTATCAAGTTATTCTCCTGCAGCCCGGGCTTTCTAGCAGCTGCTGTCCTTTGTGAGTGGTGATAAGGTGAAGCCCTTGCTCTCGGTTACAAGGAAATGCCCCTTTAGTGATTGCCCAGAGTAGGGTGAATGCCACTTTTGGAGCAGCCACCACCAGACACCTGGGCAGCACATCCAACTGCCACTATTAAGGACTATTCAATACTAAAACTGTTTCTTAAGCGCTCTTCTCACAGGTGAGTTGATACTAAACTTACAGTAGTTTTTATGTTTTCAGATAAAAAGCTGCATAAAATACGTATACTACAGATTGTGTGTCTTGGATTGTCAGTTACTTTGTTCTTTTCTAAGGCTATTTTCTGATATTGTAGTCAGACCAGAGACTAATTTTTGAATTATTCTGTGTGAACCCTACAAAAAAAAAATATATTTCTGGGCATATTTACTGAAATACTGCTTTTTGAGCCATAACAATTAACATCAAAGATGATGAAGCAAATCTGTAACGCAAGCCATTTCTTAGTGTGCTTTAACAAAAGTGTCGGCTTTTGAGAGACTATATAGGTTTAGAGATCTTATGCCTGAAAATCACAGGTGTCCTTAGTGTTACCTGTGTTGATCTCATCCATTCACAAACCAATGTGATGCCTTACAGTTGTGAAACTTGGCAACATCTGTTTCCACAAGAGTGCTAGGAGAGCTAATTCAAACTCTACATGAGTTGTTACTTGTTCTTGCAATGACCAAGTGTAATGTCAGAAAGAAAGACTGTCTTTGGTCCTACGTGTCAGAGCAAGAGCAGGATAGGTCTTAACCTGGGAACTGGCTTTTTGTGCTGCCATAGGTAATGGAAGTGAATTATATTTATTTATTAGCCTGGAATATTTCTCTCCATATATTTTTTTCCATATTCATAAACCACAATCCCTAACATCAACATGTTAATATTCTCTTTGTTGAATGAGAATAAAACTGAAGTGTTTCTGTTACCAAATTTAAGTAAGAAGGGATTGAAAGCAGCCCTGAGAAGAGGACCTGGGGGTACTGATAGATGAAAAGCTGGACGTGAGCTGGCAATGTGCACTCGCAGCCCAGAAGCCAATCACATCCTGGGCTGCATCAAAAGGTCTCTGGTGAGACCTCACCTGGAGTGCTGTGTCCAGCTCTGGAGTCCTCTGCACAAGACAGACATGGACCCGTTGGAGTGGACAAAAATGATCAGAGGGCTGGAACACCTCTGCTATGAGGAAGGACTGAGAGAGTTGGGGTTATTCAGCCTAGAAAAAAGAAGGCTCTGGGGAGACTTTATTGTGGCCTTTCAGTACTTAAAGGGAGTCTGCAAGAAAGCTTGGGACAGTCCTTTTAGCAGGGCCTGTTGCAACAGGACAAGGAGTGATGGTTTTAAACTAAAAGAGGGGAGATTTAGACTAGATTTAAGGAAGAAATTTTTTACAGTGAGGTTCGTGAAACCCTGGCCCAGGTTGCCCAGGCAGGTAGTAGATGGCCCATCCCTGGAAACGTTCAGGGTCAGGTTGGATGGGGCTTTGAGCAATCCGATCTAATTGAAGATGTCCCTGCTCATTGCAGGGGGTTGGACTAGATGGCCTTTAAAGTTCCTTCCAACCCAAAACATTTTGTGATTCTATGATTCTATATAAGATTGCAAACTATACCTTTGGGGCTGAAAAACAAAGGAGAGCATTCAATTAATATTCATATCTGGAAGTTTTACTGCAAGTGTAGATTGTGCTTGAATACTTAAGAAGTCATTCAAGAGTGAATCAATACTAATTATTATAATCAGGAGGGTTAATTAGCTGAAGATGCTGCTGATGGAAAGTTCACTGCTTACAGCCCTGAAAACACCTAAGTAGATGAAATCTGAAAGCAAGATGTCTAAGAGGACTTTGTGTGGAGAGAAAAGCTTGGCTTTCCTTTGCCATTTCAAGAGCCAGTTGTTCCAAAGGGGAAACTTAGCTTGTACTTTGTGTTTTGCATTATATTAATTCAGGGGGTATTAGAAGATGCAGCTAGATCTGTCTTGAAGATATTTTGTGGTATTTTCTCATTAAATGCAAGTACCATTTTGAATAACCTGTACTGTCTCCACAGCATTCGTTTGTAGATTACCATAAATTAATATGGATAATCTTATGCATCTGAAATCTTCTTCCAGCACTGTTATTGGGAACAGCTATTTTATTTCTATTTATCTTTTTACCAGCTGTGTGCAGGTACAGGGTCTTTACATGGTATATGTACATAAATTACACACGCTCTGTATCTAATGTGCGGGTATACATCTGTATGCATATGTACACACATACACGTGCACGTAAGTCTAAACATTTTTTTGAGAGTGGTATTTTTTCTATAGTCCTCTGCCCTCAAACTTCCACTCTGTTTCCAACTGCAATAAAATATTCAACTAAATATAATTCAGAGGACAGTTATTGAACAAGTAGTTCATTAATTTTAAGTTAGATGATAAGCAATAAAGACTGAAAAGAAACAACTGGAGAGAATTCTTTCCCATTAATTAGAGCAGGGGTGTTTCTTAAAGTGGCATTACTGAGTTCAAGGAAAATCTAGCTATACTAAATCTTTCTCACAATGCGAGAAGATTTTTTTTCTGTAATACTGGTTGTTTTGGCTGGTTTTTTACTCCTTTCTCCCTAGTTATACCTATTAAGTTTATAACCAAGATGAATGTCTGGATGTTTATTTGAGGGGAAAAAAAACCAACAAACCAAACACAAAAAAACCTTCTCTCAGTCACACACACACTCACATAAACCCCCCAAAGTCAAGTGATGCTTTCAGAAGAAAGAAATTCAGTTTCAAAACACATCCTTCTTTCCTCTCTAATGACATTAGAGATTATCACGTGCAGGTGCTATTTATCTTTGCAACTGCTTTCCTATGACTGTTTTACTGCTTCCAACACATTTACTTGTATGTCAGCCATAGAAAAGGTAACTGAAAATGGCAGCTGTTGAGAAAGCATGTCGCCATGCCTGGAATGACATGCATTATCGGGGCAGCAGGAGTTGCTGGCTCTACAGCCCATTTCTACTTGACCTGCCGAATGATTGGCTGCCTGGGATGGTGATGAATCACTGGAGTTTATGAAACAGGACTGCTGGCATCCTCACAGAGGAAATAAAAACGGGATTTTTTTTCTTTTTTTTTTTTTTTTTTTCCCCCTCAAACACTCTTGCCATGGCAAAAAGCTTTTTCTTTTTTTTTTTTACGTTTGTTTTGCTTTTGTGTTATTTCGCCCTGCAGCAGAAGTAAACGTCTCGATTAAAGTCACTTTAATACTGTTCTGTGCAAGTTAATGATGCACTGAGGGTTAACTATCTTTATTGGACTGAAAGGAGCAGGAATTTTTCCAAATTTTGTGTAAATCTTCATATGGACCCTAATTTTCTCACCTCTCACTCCAGTCTTGAGACTGAGACGGCATAACTAGTAATCAGCTCAAGCAGGATGTAAAAAGGATGTTAGCTGTTCCCACACACAACTTTATTTTATCTGATAGTCTGAGAAGCAGTCACCATCTCGTAGGCTAGTATCAGACAGATCCATCATCAAGGTTTCTGAACTAATGGCTAAATGGAAATTTCTGGAAAGCATAGACTTCCAGATTTGTACTCAGTTTCTAGGTGGCTCATGAAATTATACTATGCAGTAAGTTCACATTTCTAGATTAGACTCTTATGAGTTGGTGCTCGTAGGAAAGTATTGTAGGGCTGTAAACCTGCCAGGGCACTGACAAGACTAACACAGTGTGGATCACAAGGTGCCCTGCAAAATGCAGCCAAGTAAAAATCATCCTTCTATTTCAATTAAAACACCCAAAATTGTGTTTGAGGGTGGGAAACAGAGAGCATTGCTTGCTTGTCTCTCCATGTAGCATGCTTAGTGGCTGATGTGTTACCTGTGTCCTTTATTCAGGTAGAATAGCCTAATTTTAAGTGAACTCTCTCTGATTCAAAGGAATAGGGTTACCATTAAAATTGCTTAGGAAGTTTTCAGCATGGCACTTACATGGAGATAATGTTTTCTGCCATTACATTAGAGAGGGTTTTTCTTGAGTCTCATGCTTTGCTGCCTAAGCTTTTTCTCCACTAGTTTTGAAAAGCAATTTGCATGCTCACGTGGGCTATTAGACTTTTTCACCTTCTTCCGAATAATTCAGCAGTGGCTGCTGCTGGACGCTGGAGAGGCTGCAGCGCTCTTGTTATTTAAGGCATAGCCTTCTGATGTCCCTGCAAGGCTCTGGAGATAGAGGAGGGCAAACTTTTACCGGCATGGGGTGGCGTGGAGAACAGTTGCTTGTGCCCTTCTGTGGGCGAGGGGTAAATGCTGTCCTCGTTCTGGAGTTCCCATGGCAGCAAATCAGCAGGTCATCTTCAAGAGCAGCCTTTGAGGATGCCAGACAACAGTCTGTCACGGTGAGGAGGGGAAAAAATGACATAAAATCAGTGAGAGGATATGGGAATTTACTATCCCTTTTAGACAAATAGAGCAGTGAAGAGAAAAGCAAGGGCACCCAAACGTAGATCATCTAGAAATTGAACCTTGCAAGTGTAGATAGCTGTGGATGATACGATAGCTGTGCTGTGGAGTGAATTTAAGATTCAAATCCTGCACCTGCTCTCCCTGGAAGCTGCAGGTCAGCATCTGAAGAATTGAGGCCTTCTAGAAAGGAAACAGTGAATTATCAGAAAACTTAAGTTCTTAGAGACTTGATTTTCAACTGTAACAACCTCTTGGTTTCATTTTCCTTCTTTTCTGCCTAAAAATGATCTATTTTCAGCTAAACTGAGAGGAAGAAGCTCACTCTAAAGCTTGAGAATTTGCCTGCATCATTTCAGCCCACATTTAATTTTAATGAGAGTTATATAACCCCCTTTAAAAATAACAAAACACTAACAGAACTGCATCGGCAACACCAGGTGTTCTGCAGTGCTGCTCCAATGAATCATATGGAGATTTGTCTGTGCACGGCTGATGAACATACATTTAACTCAGTTAACCCCCACCCCCAAATATAGCAATCCAAAGTGATCAAAATTTTTCCTAAAGAGCCTTCCTCACAGAAGGATGCCAAACTAGATGCCTGTCCTAGGAACCTCATGGTTTCAGCATTTTTCCCTTACAAAATTCTGTTATCAGTGGGTTGGGTTTTTTGAAAAAGTTGCAGACAAATTATTGTGACTCCACTGAAGTGAAACACTTTACGTTAAACATTAAGTCGGGTTTAATGTTTTGCTTCAGAAGAGAAAGCCGGTGTTCTTGTTAGTTGTACTGAGCCCCAAAGCTTTGAAATTGTTAAGAACAGCCTGCTTAACAGGCGGCTCTGGGAGTAATAAACATATGACTCCATCAATGTTCCTTTTTGAGAGAGAATTTGGGGGAAAAATTGACTCAGCACTTTTGAGCCTGTTAAACATCTCCGTTCAGATGCAGTCCTTGGCTCTAGGAAGTCCCTCAGCTGCTGGTTGCAGGAAGGTGGGAAGGACCGCAGTGCACTTGCCATACTCATGGTCTTTCTCTTTGCAACCATTACAAGCCATTATCAGAGGCAGGGTCATGGACTAGGTGGATCTTTTGGTCTGACCAATGTGGCAATCCTTACACTGTTCATTTAGGGAGGATTTGGGGGGTACCCCAAACCAGGCACGTCTGAATCCTGTACAGTTACTGCAGCTTTTTTTTTCAATCCTTCACATCCGAGGTTTAATGGATTCTGTCTATGGGAAATAATAGTGTCAAACAAAGATAGTTATGGGTGATTGTTATTTTTGAGGACCGAGATGTATGCTCAGCACTTTCACCAAAAAAAAAATCCAAAACCTGTGAAATTTAGTACCTTAAAGATGTAAAAATTTGAGTATAAGGTGAGCTTCAACCATTAGTAGTAAAAAAAGAAAGAAAAACACATGGTAGAAGTGAATGAGAAGGGAAGATGGAGGTTAAGCTTGTGAAGATCCTACTGTTAGAAGTGGAGTACAGTAGGTTAATACAGACACTGTAATAAACCCTTCAGATTTCTTTAAATTATTTTTAAAAATAAGTACTTTTGGCTTCCTGTCTCTATTGATGTCCTTTACCCAACCTCTTGCCTTGCGGATGCCTTGTTAGAACTTCACACTTGCCTTTCCCCATTGCCTTTGGAGTTGGAGCTGCCTTCCAGCATTGCCTCCTGATACAGCCTTTTGCTGTATTCCTCACCATCTGCTTTCCTGATCCTGCATCTCTCCCAATAACCAGCCTCCTTAGCTGGGCAAAAATCTTCACAAATCTCAAATTATATAAAATGAGGTCTCCTAGTAGTTGTTCCTGTGGGTTTGGCTGTTTTTGTGTTTATGGTGGGATTTTTCCCCTGCCCTGTGAAGGCATAAGTGGGGCTCTTGCACATTGTGAGGCTGGAGCGACACAGACAAGAACACCAGATGTGTGATTCTTCCTGTCCTAAGTAATACAAGATTATACTTTTTCAGGTGAAGATAATACAATAGCCAAATCCAACAATACTAAGTCCTCTCTTCCAGGGTTGTTTGGAAAGGTGCCTTTTTAAAAATGATAAATAACACACCTGCTGTCTAGTAGGAAATCAGGTCTGCCCAGTGCGTGCAGTGCCCCAGTTTCTCTCCTTGTTGGGTAGTGGTAGTTGATCGAATCAGTCAGTGGGTAAGAAGATGAGGTGGTTCATAAAAAATACAGAAGAAAAAAGAGGAAAAAAGGAAACAACAATCAATGTCTGTTGTGAAATGGGAGGGGGTTGACAAATGCCATGGTCTTGCGTGTGTACGTACAAGGCACTACACAAAGGCAACATCTACAGATCAAATAGTGATGCTCTTCAACAGGACTGTAAATAAATAACAGGATGCTAAGACTTGGTCTTGCAAATATTTACTTGTTACTACTTTAGTATTTGGTAAATGCAGCGCTGAGCACCATGGAGAGCCCAACTGGAGCAAGAGGTACTGGCCAGGTCCTGCCCATCACTAGAACTATGCAGGCTTGGACCTGAGGGTCATGACTTGACTATTGAGTATTTGCATGCTAGTAACAGAGTGTTTCTCCAAAGTAAAGGCCTTTCCTAAAAGCCCCCCATCACATGTCGCATCTACCTTGTGCCATAAAATCTTGCCTAATAGTTTTCAGAAAGATTGAGTTCTTACCCACAAAATGAAACAAGGGCCTTATACCCCCAGCAGGATGAAATCACTGCTTCAGTGGGATAAAATAGGAAGAAATAAAAAAAAAGGAGTGAGTGGGAAATTTTACTATAGCAACCAAGTTTACATAATATCAATGCGCTTCAAGTGAAAGCTCTAGAAATGCTTAATTTGAGGTACCTCTATACAGGGGCTAATTTTAAATGACGTTTATTTCTGAAAATTACTGATTAGCTACAGTAGCCTACAGAAGTGGGGGGGAGAGCCTTACAAGCAGCTAAGATTTCAATATTTAAAGTCCATTCATTGGTTTTAACAAATAATTTAATTTATTTTTGAAAGAAGTTTTGGTTATATGCAAACTGTTTTATTTCTCAAAAGAAGATGAAAGGAAGACTGTTGTGTTTGGTTTCATAAATAAAAAATCCTTACCAAAAGGTTAAGGCTTCATAATGCAAAACTTTATTCCAACGGTAGATCTAACTGGCAAAAGTGGACTTGTTACAAATAATCAAAATCTGCACAGTGTTAAAACAGTGCAGAATTGGGTCCATTACCCTTTGCCACTCAAAGAAATGTACTAATTTTTGCTGTAATTGTTTATGGCTTTTCTTTAGCTCTACCCAAATGCTTTGTGTAACTTGTGTTCACGTGCTTTGCTTTTCTTTTTCCTTTTTTTGTTTTCCCCTGCCTTTCAGAAGTCTGCTAATACAAGTTAAGCTGATGGGCTTCCTTGCTCCCTTATGGGCAGGTAGGCTCGTGTCCTGCCACGCAAACCAAAATGCTCTATTTTCTGCTATTAGCTATGCGACTACTTTCAAGCCCATGGTTTCCCTGGAAGGTTGTATCTTTGTGAAGGATAGTGAACACCTCTTTTGCACTCCCTGACACTATCTGGACCAGATTTCTTTTCCCCCTCGCATTAGTGGAAGATCCTGAGTGATTCCACTGAAGTCATTTGAGCCTGCTCCAAATTTACACTGCCATTGCTGAGCTCTGCCTCTGCCACCTCTGTTAGAAACTTGCTTTGATGCCAGAGATAAGATGAATCCCGAGCATGTTCATTGGCTTAGGGGGGAATAAAGCAGAGGATTTGAACTCTCTTCATACTGCCTTGCAGGCTTGGGAGAGAGTGAAGTCATTCGGAAACTTTCCCTTGAAGTGCGTCCAACAGTAGCATTTCCTTGGCCCAATACTGGGGGGCAAGTTGATTAAAAGAATGGCAATTAAGGGGAGGGTGAGGAGAGGGGATGGAGAGGAGACGTGATGCAAGCTCCACGCTGGATTTGGCTGCAGGATCTGGAAGGGAAGGGGGTGTCTGCTCTCTTTGTCACTCGCTGAATGAAAGCCAGGGGCAGTGATGTCAGAGTGAGCTCATACACTCGACAGCAATCCACTGCTCAACCCGGTCTTTCTCCAGCAGAATTTCTTCTGGATGTTTTTGGGGGGGATTTTTTTTTCTTCTCTGAAGAGGTGTTCAGTTTTCAAAGGTTGAGTTGTTTGGAGAAATGGCATATAGCTCTGTGTTTGAAAAGCGGCTTGAATGGTGACTAAGCTGCAAATGTGAGGTAGAATTACTCCATCTGCCCCGCTTAGAGGTATGGAGAAGCCAAGGCACAAAGATGAAACGACGCAACTGCAGGGGCAAGCAGGGTCTGGGCCTCTGAAACGAGGGGAAGATGGATAGGAGGCGACATTTGTAGCTAGAACAGGATTAAAGCCCAAGAATTGCTGATTCCAAATTCCACATTACTTCCTCAAAACTGCCATATGCTCCACCAGCTGAAAAAGCTTAATATCGGTGGGCAGCGATAGCACAGCAATAATGCAGCTCCTCTAAGCCAGCGTTTAGATCTATTGTCTGATTTATGCTGTGAAAATTAATGCAGCTTCATTTGCCATTCCCCCTCCCCATTTCCCTCTGTACTATAGTAACAGGCCAAAACTTCCATTTCTTCCCTCATTTTTGACAAAAGTTGCTATTTTGCACACATGTGCCGGTCAAGAAACTGGGGTTAATGTTACAAATAAGAGCTGAGCTTGTAACGGTGTGTGAAATGTTCAGGGTTTTGCTTTTTGCTTTTCACCACTTACCTTCTGCAGTCGAGAGTTAATTCATATGTAGACACTACCTAATTTATGTTTGAGAACCAAATTATTTGAATGCAAAGCTCTCCTTGAGTCATATCTCGGAATCTTTTAAAAAGAGGGTTTCTTTTTGCATTTGACCCTGTTCCTGCCTCTAACTTTTAAATGGCAAAAGCAAATGTGCTTTGAAAAGTGTGTTACACTGTAGTTGTTAAAGCAATAACCTATGCACTTGTAATGCTTTCTCTATGACCTACTTACATACTACTTCACCCTCCTTATAGTATGATTAAAAGCTGCTTTGAATCCACTATTCCCTCAAGGGATTTGAGGCTAGAATTTAACAAACTGCTGAGAAGGCTTAAGTCAGTAAGAGGGCTTCCCTACAGCTTCTTCCAGCTAATTCACATGTAATTAAAAGGAAAATAAATATTTCAAAAGAACATACGTTTTAATGAAGCATTTTTAAGCACTTACACCTTGTGAAATGGGGAAAATTTATAAAGATCTCACTATTCCATATGCAGATTTTAGGCAAATTTATTTGTGGCCCTCTCCTCCTCCCTCCTTTGCATCCTGCGCAATGCGTGGATTTACTTTTCAGTCAGCAGCAGTGGGACTGTGGTCCTGAGAAGCGACAGGCTGGTGAGACTGAAGTCCCTTAGATTAAGCATGTCCTAAAAAAAAAAATGATGATGAAGAGGTACGGATCCAGCCGCACAGGGTGAAGTGGGGGTGGAGGCTTCTTACTTAAAAGACTATCTTCATCCTCACTGAGCTGCCTGTATTTCTTCCGAGCTAAAACCTGCCCCTTCTGCAGTGGCAAGATTTTGAAATTGAAAGTTAATCCAACTCTGCTCTGGGCTGGATTAACCACCATGGAGGCCTCAGATCAAAACCCAGGTGGCTGCATCCAGCTGGAGAAAGTTGTGCTGAGTTCTCCTTTCATTGCCACCTTGCACTTATTTTTCTATCCGCTGCCCCGTCCTAAGCTGCGATGGATGGGTGGCGTAGAGGAAACGCCATTAATTGAGTAAAAAGGGGCCAAAGCTTTGATTTGTGCATTTCTACAGAGATGTTTAGGTGCCATGGTGATGAGGACAGCATGCGAACATACAGAAGGGAGCAGATTAATAACACTATAGATATCTGTTCAGGATTGCAGCTGTCCTACGGGGATTACGCTGAGGGCCAAGTGAACCTTTTCTTTCTTTAGACTTGCAAAGTAGGCAAAAATTTTAGCAGCCTGAGGGGTTTTTCTTCCTTTTAACTGTTTGAAATGGAAAAGTCTTTTAGTGCAAAAATCCAGAATCAGAAAATTCGCCTGGTCTGTATTTTTATGATCAAATCGACGTGGGTCAACATGTAAAACTTGGCCTGACTGAGAGTGTATTTATTTATTAGTCAATTTAATTTTCTTTTAGAATACTCTTTCAAGAGCCCAAGTGTAGCTGGTTTTGCATTTGTTACTTTTTTCAAGTGCCGATTATGCAAAAAAAAGAGAAAAGAAATCATAAAACCTCTGGAGAGATTCAGGAGGAGAAGCGCACACACAATGCAGAGAAAACGTTTTGTCTGTCTAGACTGCTCAGATCGTCCAGTAATCTTCGTAAATATGTTAATATTCTTTTGCCTGGAGCTGCTTCGTATTGAAGCAAGTAGCTTTTGGAGATGCAAAGGAAAATTTATACAGATTTTCAGGGGGCGGTAGCGGGGTGGGGG